>CM035166.1:80903064-81496526 GCA_020205615.1 Panax quinquefolius
CTATGTTATTCTATCAAGTGTTGATAAGGATTTACAAACTAATATTTTTGTGGTTTTCAAAAGTAGATTGTGTATGCTCAAATTGTTTTTTCGTCAAACGACAGGCACGTGAGGTTGCCACAACTTAAACGTATACACGTTTAATGAATGTAGTGTTGGTCAACATAGAGTACTATAGGCTGATCACCTAAACGTGCTCGTAAGCTATACCGGACTTATGGACTTCATGCTAGGATGTCCTTTTCAAAGTACTTATGAAATGCTTACGGTCTTGAACCGGAATTGATGTTTTACTGACTTTGTGTTATTTTGAATTATCGATAGTACTTCATAAATATTGTTCAGTTATCGAAGATATATGATTCCTATGTTTCAAGCATGCTATTTTCCTAGAATTGTTGTACTTGCTGAGCTAGTTAGGCTCATTCTTGCTTGAACCATATGAATACATCTAAGACAGAACGAACCGATGGATCCGACAAGGATAAAGGGAAAGCAAAGGCGTACCCGTAGTGGCATATGTAATATTATAGGTTTTGTAAGAAATATTATTGATATTATGACAAAGACATTGTATTGGTTATAAAGAATCTGGGGAATGTAAATATTCTTTTGATATATATATATAAGACATATCCGTTCTTTTGAGGCATTTCAATTAAATGTTTATGTGAACTGTAGCACCGTGTAGCACCATTAGGTTGACTAATGTGCGGAAGTAGGTTTTTCCGTAAGGGGCGCCAATCAAGTCGGTGGCCAATTTGATAGATACCCTTATGGGATGCTATGGTTGAAGGTACCATTAGCGTCATAGGATTTAAAAGAAAGGTTGATTAAGGCACATGTATTATCTTTATCAGATGATACGAGGTAGTTTTGTAGTGTATCTCGATGTTTGCATAGATGTTATGATTGCGTACTCTTATAGCATGGCAATGTCATTGTGTATGTATCACGCCAGTTAAAGGTTTATGAGGAGGTCTATCTTACTTATTATCTATAATTGGCAGCAGTAGTTTTTGAATTAAAAATATGAGGATAGTATTTATACCGAGAGAAGCGTGAGATATACAAGGACTCTAAGAGTCTGAAATATATCTCCACATAGAAGAGTTGAATATGTAGTAGAGAGAGGACTGTGATATCTTATATCATTCAGGGAAGGTAAACATTGTAGCCGACACGTTAAGTAGGAGGGGTAGGGAAAGCTATCGATGCTAACGACTCATAATGAGTTAATAACGGAAATGCTAAGATCAGAGTTAGAAGTTAAATTAAGGAATGAAGGGGTAGAATTATTATTCAAAAAGTAGACTCAATCCACGATAATGGAGTGAGTTAAGTAAGTACAACTAAGTAACGAGGGATGCAAGCGAATGAAGAAGATGATGCAGGATAAGTAGAAAGACTAAGTATAGTCATATTTTGAGGGAGGAATTTGAGTTCCATATAAATATAAGTTAAAAGAATAAACTAAGATGATATAGAGATCGCGTAATGTGTCTAACTTCCAACTCAGATTATTGATAGGAAGTGATAAGTCATGTGAATTAAGATAATACCTTCGATGAAGGTGAAATAAAAGAACCCCAATGTCAAAGAAGCATTGTGGGAACTCAAGATTAAAATAAAGGAAAAATTATCCTCTGTGGTGTAGGTATTATTAGCGAGATTCTGGGGACAGAATCCTTATAAGGAGGGAAGAGTGTAACGCCCAGAGAAAATCGGATTTTTGAGAATTAAATTTTTATTTTTATTAAATGAATTTAATTGATTATTTATGGAGCAAGCTAATTGAAGGTCGT
The DNA here is from genome assembly GCA_020205615.1 of Panax quinquefolius. Taxonomy (NCBI): domain Eukaryota; kingdom Viridiplantae; phylum Streptophyta; class Magnoliopsida; order Apiales; family Araliaceae; genus Panax; species Panax quinquefolius. The sequence goes on from CM035166.1 coordinate 80,904,870, forward strand.
TCTATGACCTAGAAATGTCAGAACGTTGTAGTATTTTGGCTACATGGTAGAATTAAAGTGTTTGAATTTTCAAGACGAAAATAAAAGCTTTCGAAATTTTTCCGAAAACACTATTCACGCATTTACGCAAGAATTATTTTTGAACTTCCGAGAAATACGTAACGATAGAATATCGATGTGAGATGGAATATCCAATAATATTTCAGTTATAGAAAACGTAATATTTCGCCTGTGGACTTAAAACCTAACGTTTAGGGAAAATAATTTACGAGAAGGAAATATAATACGATTGATAAAGTAAAGCGATGATCGTATTATACGTATTTTATTGTACGAGGTAATGAATACGAATACTACATGAGGTAGTATACGAGAATGTTTGAATGATGGTATATCATATATGAGTAATAAGTATACGAGTTAGAATACGAGAATTATACGTGGAGTATATGTTGTAAGGCTTTAAGCCAATTGTAATGAATTAGTAGGATTGTGTAGGAAATGGTTAAGTCCAATAGAATTAATGTGCAAGCCTAAGTGTTTGTAATGTGAAGCCCAATGTAAATTAATGTGAAGCCCAAAATAAGTTAAGGATCAAAGCCCAAGTGTTTGATAATGCAAGCCCAAATGAGTTAAGTAAGTTAATTAATCTAAGGCCCAAAGTAAATATCCAATGGGTTAAGAGTTGGTTTAAACCTATGAGGCAAACCATGGATGATCCAAATTAGGGAGCAAGTAAACTTAGAGGCTAAGTAAGTGTGGTGAGCACACAATGTGATTAACAAAGAAACTTAAGGGCTAAGTATAGTAATGATCATGTATACTTAATAATTAAGTAAGTGTGATGACCAAGTGTGGTGGTGAGCAAGTAAGGTGACTTAATGGCTAAGAGGAGTGGTGAGCAAGAGTTGTGATGGCTAAGCAAAATGTGTGGAGGCCATGTAACTTAATGAGCAAGTAGTGAATAGTAAGGAGGTGATTAAGGAGGTGGAGTGGCCTTATGACCCTTTTACCCTCACTTTGGAATGCCTATAAATAGAGAGCTTCAATTCATTTTGTTGGTTGTTCATTTTCCTCTCAAGCTAAGCAACTTATTTGGTTGAGAGAATAAGCACATATAAGTTTGACTTTCCTTGTTAGATTTTCCACCAACCACTTATAAGTTGAGAGCTTAGTGGCTTGAGGGAAAAAGCTAGAAAGCTAGAGTTCTTATTTCAAGAGGCAAGAAGAAGATTAAGGATTAGTAAAGTGATCATCAAAGGGTAAGAACTTAAACCATGATTTCTTTCTCTTCCTTTTGTAGAGAAGGGGGTATTGGTAGAATAACATGCTAAGAAGAAGTTGGAATGATAAACCAAAGGGCTTAAGTCTTAATAAGCCGGATAAGTCATGAATAAGTAATTCATTCATAAATAAGTTATGAACTTATAATGGAAGTATAAGAACTTGTTACAACTTGTAACATGTTTACATTAATAAAGTTAGCATGATTAATAAGATGTAAGAATAAGTATTTAAGGACTTAACTCATTAATAAGTCATATGAAAAGAAGACATAAGTTAAATGGAAATATAAGTAGTTTATATTTTCATAAGTTACAAATTCACAATGAACTAGTAATAACTTATCATGGTTATAAGTTAACAAAGCATGTATGTCAAGATGTTGGTATAATGGATTGAATCCAAGTGAAATGGTCTAAAAATCTCAAGTAACGAAGTTTCGCCAGAATTCACACGATTATACGACGATCGTCGAATTCGTGAAATTCTCGGAATGGAAGTCGAATTTTGATATTGAGCTTGGAAACATTGGTTTTCAATGGAGATAAGTTGTATTTGTCATTATAGATTTGCAGACTCGAAAATGACCGGATTCCGACTTAGAACGAAGAAACGAGCGTTGAACGTTCACGAACGTTTATCATTTTCGTTAAAAATGGACTAATAGGTGAAATTTTAGCAAACGAATTCGAATAGATAAAATTCTTGCATGAACACGTAGAGTATGTGATTTGTGAACCATAGGCTCTTGAATGAGCCAATTCGGACTTATAACGAAGAAGTTACGAGTCCGGGAATCTCGCAAAGTTGAAAATCTGTCAAAACTATCTGTGGCTCAGAGTCCTGTAAGCGTACGACTCAAGCTTAAATAAATCGGCCCGCATGACGTCAAGTGAGCTCCAGACACTATAAACTCGCATAGCAGCGATAGTTAACAAAGGGACTCAGTGGCAATGCCAGTCCGATCTCAAGCCCTAATAGATACATGCATGTGTGACACAAAGAAAAAAATTGGCCACATGCATATTTCAAGATACTAGGAATTTGCATAGAGAGGATTGGTTATGAAGATAAAAGAAAGGCAATGAAGTGATACAAACTTAATGAACATGAAGTAACATTGTTAAGTTATAATTAAACCCCAAGTATGATCACTTAGGGTTAAAGAAAGTCAATTGAAGATGACCGCAAACGGTATGCAATAAATGTACTTAATCAATGACAATCGAGTTTCTGATGATAACGTAAGGACGTTAGTAAGCCGTGAGGAAGGATAATTAACTTGAACCGAGTTGTACTAATGAAATAACTTCACTTTAGTTATGGAAGAGACAGAAGTGGTAAGAATGATGTAAAGAATAACGGAAAGCCAGAACCAAGAATAACAAATCTAATACGGGATTAGATTGAGAAGTAGGGTAAGATTCTTTAGGAACTATGCATGTTTATTCATGACCTAATGTAGTATATTATGTGATTATGTATTGTAGAGATTGTAAAGACTCAAAGGAAACGTAATTATTCGGTAGCAGACGCTGAAGGCAAGTTTTTCCAAAACCCTTGTCTAACCTTCGTGTTTGTCAGGTTTTCAAATGATTCAAGTTATGAGATGCATGTATGGTTTTGAAGAAAGGGTCAATGCCATTTTTGACTCAGCTAGACTAATCTTGATAGAGTGATTGATTTATTTACAAGTCTTTCAATATAGAATTGTTAACGCTATCCTATGCCAACTCTTTGGTACGGATTCAAGGTAAGCCTGAATATGTATAAACAAATGTATTTTCATCGAGTATTCGATGGGCACGTGAGGTTGCCACAAATTAAACATACACACCTTTAATGGATGTAGTGTTGATCAACATAGGTTACTATAGGCTGATCACCTAGATGTACTCGTAAGCTATGCCAGACTTATGGACTTCGTGTCGGGTTGTCATTTTCAAAGAAACTATAAGACGTTCACATCTTGAACCAGAATTGATGAATTGATGAATATTGTTGTTGTAAAATGTTTTGAAGGAAAAAGGAAAGCTATTTTGAATTATTGATAGTACTTCGTAACTATCATCCAGTTATTGAAGATATACAATTCTTATGTTTCAAGCATGCTTTTAAAATGAAATTGTTGTACTTGCTGAGCTTGTTATGCTCACTCTTGCTTGAACCATATGAATGCAGCTTAGACCGAATGGACCGAAGGATTCTATAAGGATAAAGAGAAGGCTAAAGTGAACGGTTATAAAGAACTTGGGGAATGGTAGTATTTTTTTGGAATATATATAAGACATATTCGTTCTTTTGAGGCATTTCAATTGAATGTTTGTGTGAACTGTAGCACCGTGGAGCACCATATGTCGGGTTGAAAGAGACCCAGATTTGGGGGCGTCACAACAGGACATTACTGGCTCTCTCTTAAAGCTGACTGCAATGACCACGTCAGGAGATGTTATTAGTGCCAAATTCATGGGAATGCTATGCACACCCCTCCACGGGAACTCCACAATATGAGTTCGCCTTGGCCCTTCTCAATGTGGGGAATGGACGTGATCGGGCCCGTTGAGCCTAAAGCCAGTAATGGGCATCGATTTATCTTCACCATGATCGACTACTTCACCAAATGGGTAGAAGCAGCCTCCTTCCCCAAGGTTACCAAAGAAGTCATCATTGCTTTCATCAGAAATAATGTCATTTGTCGATATGGACAACCAGAGATGATTATATCAGATATTACTAAGAACCTCAACAACAAGATGATGGAGGAGTTATTCAGTAAATTCCACATCAAACATCTTAACTCTGTCATCTATCGTCCAAAGATGAATTGTGCTGTTGAAGCGGCTAAAAAAAACATCAAGAAGATTATGAAAAGATGTTCGCCAACCACAAAGAATGGCCTGACTTATTGCCTCTTACTCTGTTATCCTACAGAACTTCAATGCGCATTTCCACTAGGGCAACCCCCTATGCATTAACCTATGGGATGGAAGTAGTACTCCCCATAGAAGTTGAAATGGAATCCCTCAGAGTGTTGATAGACGCTCAACTGGTTGAAGACCAATATGTATAAGATATGTATCACCAATTGTCTCTAATAGATGAAAGGAGAACCGCTGCTATCTTCCATGGTCATTATATCAACAAAGGATCGCCAGATCCTGTAACAGAAAAGTCCAGCTATAGCAGTTTAAAAAACATGACTTGGTTTTGAAGAAGATCATTTACAACCAAGATCAATCTAAGGGAAAATTCGCTCCTAACTTGGAAGGCCCATTTGTTGTCAAGGAAGTATTGACAGGAGGTGCTCTCAGATTGCAAGAAATGGACGGCGATGAATTTCCACAACTCATCAACTCGGACACCGTGAAACGGTACTATATCTGAAGTTATCATCAAGCAAACATCCTGGTGTTGGATCATCAGATCATCAGTCATTTCGGTTCTTTAACCCTTTACCACATACAACTCTTTTCCACACTTTGCCCCTCAGGGAAACATACTTTTCAAGCCAGCAGCCTGGCTTCACTACATTCCTACAACTTCGGTCATCCCACCAGGGATTGAACCTTTCGCACTTGCAGTTTGTCCCCCACACATGGTTGTAAGACCCCAACTTTTATAAATAAAGATGAATTTTCTATAAATATTATTTCTGAATATTATGGAGTAAATTTGATATAATGTTATAGTTGTGGGTAATATTTATAAATTTTGCAAAGTAAGCAAGTTGTTATAAAATATTCGTTTGGTCGGGGAATATTCTTTTTGTCAGGAAATATTCGTATGACACCAAGACAATCATTGGGACCCCTAATAACTTAATTATTATCGGATTAAGAAAACGACAAAAATACTTTATGAAAATAACGACGGAGGTGTTACCAATTAAAACCTGTTGAACTACCCGTTAGTAAAAGTAATACGATGTCTGGCGTGGTTGCATAGTAGCACACTACGGTATTCATTATTGATGCTTACATGAGAAGTCACTCAGCTATACTCAATTATTGCTATAGTAATTGCTGCATCATATCTCTTATATTATTGATTCAATTATTGTCACAGTATCATCTGTATAATATGTTATATTATTAAATCAATAATTGAGATGACAAGTTATAAATAATTAATAATTGTTGAAAGATTAAATATGTGTTGATTAAAAATAAAATGATTTGTGATAATATTTATTCAATCCTTGATGTATATAAAGAGTCTATTATGAGACGTTTGTGGTAAGTTTGGTTATTTTATGGGGGGGGCCATATGTCATCATCTAAGAGTCTCTTCGTCAATAGTAATTACCTTCGTCAATAGTAATTACCTTCGTCAATAGTAACTACCTTTACTAGACGTCAAACCACTTGCTGTTTCATATTACAGGCATCGAACCAATTGTCGTTTCACATTACAGGCATCAACCCACTTTTCTTTTCACATCACCAGTCGTCAAGCCACTTTCCTTTTCACATTTCAAGTGCTAAGCTAGAAATCTTCTATAAATATAGGCCTAGTGCTTCATTATTTTTCACGAATTCATTCAAGCTATAGAAAGAGAAAGTATAGAGAATAAGAGAGAAAGAAGAAGAGTATTCTCACATTACTACACTACTACGATTATTCAATCTACTACTAATGTAAGGGTGTTATTCTTTTTTATTCATAAAGAGAATCTGTTGTTATTCCATTGCTTATTATTACATTGGAATAACTTTTGATATGCTGGTTTACCTATATTGGTGACATTCTTCTATTATTCTGTTGGAACATCCTGTCGGTGTGTTTTACACTGGACCTGGTTCCGTTATTATTATTCTATTGCAATAACCTGTCTATGCGAAGTACCGCATGCATGGTGATTTCTTTTGTTTTTCCATTCTTTATTATACTCAGTTGGTTAAAGTTTTGACTTCTATACTCCATGAAATTAGTAGAATATCCTTGATATTTGCACTTCATCCAGTATCTTTTCATGGAAATATTCTTCGGATCATTCTTGAATTTTACTCTACAAAGCAGTATCATGTTGACAATTTGGACATTATTAGTTCCTGGATAAATTAATTCTTGAACTTGTTTTATTGAATTATTATATCATTATCATCATCCTCATGTTTATATTATGTTGAAAGTCATCTGTGGCCTGTAGTGCATAGATGGACTTGGTATGATTATGACCAGGGATTATTCGGTGTAATCATGACCATAATGTTACAAATAATGTGGTAAAAGTTATCATTGGCCCGTAGTGCATTGATGGACAGTTGTTGGAATGATCATGACCATTAATGAATACACGAATGTCCTTGGCTGTAGTGCATGGATAATTTGTGGTCGTGATACTAAAGAATATCTTTGGCCGTAGTGCATGGGTGATTCGATGATGTGGATTATTTATTAAGCTAAGTCCCAGCGATAAAAGTCATGAAAAACCTTTTAAATCAGAAAAGATAGTAGATTTTATTCTCTACTTGACTCTTTTAATGGATTGCTTGTTCCACTGCAGTTAAACTTGATGTTGTTATATTTTATCGGTTTAACATTGACAAGGCTAACGATAATTTATTACGCATTATCTTAGTCATAATATTTCTTCTTGGGCTAATTGAGCTCACCTTCTTTCCTTTATTCTCTTCTCTTGAAATGAGAACATAACAGGACTAGTCGAGAACGGAGTGATTTCGGTCGAAGGATAGCATTAGTAGTCCTCACTATTCTATGAAATAGTGTGTTAATAATTGTAATGAGGACTCCTTTTGAGTTTGTATAATCTCTAGTAGACAATAATTGTATTCAAACTCACAGTTATATTTTGTCGTATTGTACATGATAGTTGTATTAGTAAGTTGTATTTGAATTTTGTACCATGTATCTGACGACCCAAGATGGGTGATGTATACCTAATTTTGGGGGCGTCACAGTTGGTATCAAAGCTTAGGGATATGATCCCTGGCTAAGATGTGAGAATAGTACTAGGAGGAGAGAGACGGGGAATTCCTTCGCTAGTATGACCTACCTAAGTTTATGTGTTATTTAATTGGTCGATTAGAATTTAGGGATAATATGTTACATGTCAATTAACCTTTGTTTTGTGGCAGTATCTGAAAATGACATCCGAGAATGTTGAGAATAGAAATGGAGCATAGGCGACCGTTGATTCACCACATATCAATAATCAGGATAATGTGCATCAGGAAGGCGACAATCCTCATGCAAACAACAACACTGACCAAATGATGAATGATCGAATGTTCAGGGGCTTTATGCAATTCATGCAACAGCAGGCGAGAGCGGCTCCTGTCCAAAATGCTTGTGGAAACACTGGAAACTCTCGGGTGGTCACCGCTAAACAGTTCAAGGAGCTGGGACCACTGAAGTTTAAGGGAGAACAAAAACCACTTATGGCGGAAACATGGATAAAGCAGATCACCAAGATATTTGATGTCTTGGGATGCTCCGAGGAGTAAAAGGTTCCCTTTGCCGCCTTTATGTTGTGCGGAGAGTCAGATTACTGCTGGGAATCGGTAAAACGTACTCAACATGCCGTACTGAATATGTCTTGGGAGAAGTTCCAAGAGCTATTCAACGAAAAATACTTTCCCAAAAGTATTCGTCAAATGAAGGAGGTGGAGTTTATCAAGTTGGAACAAAACAATATGACCGTGTCGCAATACGAGGCTAAATTTACGGAGTTATCCCGGTTTGCATCCCACTTGGTGGATAATGAAGAGAAAATGACACGGATGTTTTTAAGAGGTTTGAAGCTGGAGATATGTCAACATCTTATTTCTCATAAACTGTGTTTATATTCAGATGTTGTAAATAGGGCTCAGTTAGTAGAGCGCGATAACGAGTCAACGCAACTAAAAGAGAGCATCCGGCAAAATGATAATACCAGCGAGAACAGTCATCAAAGCGGTGACAACAAGCATGGAGGGAATCAACAGGCCAAAAATGGTAACCACTTCGGTGGTAATCAGGGCCAAAATAATAAGAATGGACATTTTAAGAAGAGGAGATTCTACAATGATGGAAAGTCGTCAGCACCAGTACCTGTCGTTAAGGAAGGAGAACGACCACCTATCATATGTTTCAAATACGGAGGGGAGGGGCACATCAGTCCAAACTGCGCGATGCCATCCAAAGCATGTTATAATTATGGAAGAGAAGGTCACTTAGCCCAATTTTGTTATTCACCAAAGAGAAATTCAGCTAGGATGGAGGCACCAAAGGTCATCCCAGAAAAGTCAAAACTGGTAGTGCAAGGGAGAGCGTTTGTGTGACCTCCCAGGAAGCAAGGAACCCGAATGAGGTCATCACGGGTAAGCTTATCATAAACTCTAACGAAATCTATACTTTATTTGATACCGGTTCTACCCATTCTTTTATTTCTCCTACTTGCGCTCATCGATTAAATTTGACTCCGGAGAAATTAGACTTTGACTTATCTGTGGAAACTCCGTTGGGAGAAACCTTCATTACATCCACTGTTTATAAGTCTTGTTTCGTTCAAATCGGTACCCTCACATTACCTGTAGAACTTATTTCATTGAAAATACTTGCATTTGACGTGATTCTAGGGATTGATTGGTTAACTATTCATCATACAAAAATTTATTTATTGTTTCCGTAAGGTTGTTAGCTTTCATATTCCTAATCAACCTATTATGCGAATTCAAGCGACCAAACCATTAAAATCAATCACGGTCATCTCAAGCCATAAAGCTATTCGTTTATTGAAAAACGGATGTCAAGCTTTCTTAGCTCATGTCACAGATTTAAACAAAAATCGTCGGAGTTTGAATGATATTTCTATTGTTAATAAATTTCCTGACGTATTCCCCGAAGAACTTCCTGGCCTACCCCATGAGCGTGAAATTGAATTTTGTATCGACCTTTAACCCGGTACAAAACCCATTTCCAAAGCCCCATATCGAATGGCTCCTATTGAACTTCAAGAGTTAAAGACCTAACTGCAGGAATTGTTAGACATTGGCTTTATTCGTCCTAGTACTTCTCCTTGGGGTGCTCCTGTTCTATTCGTGAAGAAGAAAGATGGGAGTATGCGACTTTGTATTGATTATCGAGAGTTGAATCACGTCACCATCAAAAATAGGTATCCATTGCCACGTATTGATGACATGTTTAACTAGTTGCAAGGAGCCAAATTCTTTTCAAAGATTGATCTTCGTTCCGGATATCACCAATTGAAGATTAGAACCGATGACATTCCAAAGACGACTTTCAGAATTCGTTACGGGCATTATGAATTCCTAGTCATGTCCTTTGGATTGACTAATGCTCCTGCTGCCTTCATGGATATGATGAACCGAGTATTCAAGGAATATTTGGATCACTTTGTGGTCGTCATTATTGATGACATCCTTATTTACTCCAAAAGCCGTGAAGATCATGAGCAACACTTGAGGCTGACACTCCAAAAGCTTCGTGAATACAAGCTTTATGCCAAGTTGAAGAAATGCGAATTACGGCGAGGAATTAGCATTCCTTGGGCACGTAGTATCAAGTCATGGAATATCTGTTGACCCAAAGAAAGATTGAAGCAATTCAAAGTGGAGAGCAACCTAAATCGATGTGATGTGCGACGTAGCTTTCTCGGTTTAGCTGGTTATTATCGGAGATTCGTGGAAGGATTTTCTCGAATTGCTACTCCATTGACTCAGCTGACTCGAAAAGATACAAAGTTCGGTTGGAGCGAAGAATATGAAAAGAGTTTTCAAGAACTCAAGAGGAGACTCATTTCGGCACCTATTCTGACAATACCATCTGGCTCGGAGGGATTTGTCATCTATAGTGATTCTTCGGGCAACGGGTTGGGATGTGTTTTCATGCAACATGGAAAAGTCATAGCCTATGCCTAAAGACAACTCAAAGAATATGAGAGGAATTATCCTACTCATGATCTAGAGTTGGCAGTTGTTGTCTTCGCACTAAAGATTTGGAGGCATTACTTGTATGGGGAGAAGGTGGAGATCTTTACGGATCATAAAAGCCTCAAATATTTCTTTACTCAAATGGAACTCAACATGCGACAACGATGTTGGCTTGAACTGTTGAAAGATTATGATCATACCATCCAATACCATCCTGGAAAAGTGAACGTGGTAGCTGACGCATTGAGTAGAAGATCATATGCAAGTACGAGTGCGATATTGTCAACACAAAGGCCCATTTTGTGTGACTTGCAAAGAATGGAGATAGAGTTAAAGACTCCAGGGACCCATGTGATGATGGCGAATATACGAGTAGAACCGACTTTAATTGATAAAGTTAAAAGTTGCTCTCAAGTTCTGAGACACTGGAGCGATGCGTATGAGGAAGAAAGTGCAAGAAGGTGCTATGCCGGAAATAAGAATCGATGAAGAAGGAATACTTCGAGTCAACTCCAGACTTTGTGTTCCTAACGACCCTGATTTAAAGTATAAAATCATGATGGAGGCGCACAACACACTGTTTTCAATCCATCTTGGGAGTACCAAAATGTATCATGATATTCATCACACATTTTGGTGGAGCAATATGAAGAGAGAGATAGCGTTGTTTATCTCAAGGTGTCTAACTTGTGAACGAGTTAAAGCGGAGCATCAAGTACCAAAAGGTCCATTGCAACCACTTGAAATTCCAGAATGGAAGTGGGAGCACATTACCATGGATTTCGTTATCGGTCTTCCTACGGTTTCTCAAGGCATAGATGCGATTTGGGTCATTGTTGATAGATTGACCAAGTCTGCTCATTTCTTACCGATACGAGAAACTTATACACTTGAACGTCTTTCTCGTATATACATAAACAAGATTCTAAGACTGCATGGTATGCCGGTATCCATAGTTTCTGATCGAGACCCAAGATTGACTTCACGATTTTGGGTTAGTTTACAAAAAGCTATGGGCACAGACTTACGATTTAGCTCGGCATATCATCCTCAGACGGACGGACAGTCGAAGAGGACTATTCAAACTCTTGAAGATCTATTAAGACTCTGTGTCCTTGATTTCAAGGGAAGTTGGGACAAGTTCTTACCATTGGTGGAGTTTTCCTACAACAACAGTTATCAAGCAAGTATTGGCATGGTTCCATTCGAAGCGTTGTATGGAAGAAAGTGTCGTTATCCAGTATGCTGGGATGAGGTGGGTGAAGCAACGTTGTTGGGATTGGAGTTGGTACGTATGACTACGGAAAAGATTCAAATGATCCGACAACGTTTAAAAACCTCACAAGATCGACAAAAGAGTTATGCTGATCTTCATCGAAAGGACGTGGAATTCGATATAGGAGATCATGTGTTGTTGCATGTTGCTCCATGGAAAGGAGTTATGAGATTTGGAAAGAGAGGAAAACTCAATCCTCGATTCATCTGCTCATTTTTAATCCTCGATCGAGTAGGAACTGTGGCCTATAGACTCGTTTTGCCGCCAAGTATGTGTCGTGTTCATAACGTTTTTCACATATCCATGTTACGTAATTATGTGAAAGACCCAAACCACATTATTGAGTTAGAACCGGACGAAATAGCGGAAGATTTGAGGTATGAAGAGGTTCCTGTTCAAATCTTGGATAAGAAGGAACATATTCTACGCTCCAAGGTTATACCTCAAGTCAAAGTTTTGTGGAGAAACCACGATGTTGAGGAAATGACTTGGGAGTTAGAATCTGAAATGAAATCAAGGTATCCTTACCTCTTCGACATACCAGGTACGTACCCTAATTTCGAGGGCAAAATTTCATAATAAGGGGAGGTTGTAAGACCCCAACTTTTATAAATAAAGATGAATTTTCTATAAATATTATTTTTGAATATTATGGAGTAAATTTGATATAATGTTATAGTTGTGGGTAATATTTATAAATTTTGCAAAGTAAGCAAGTTGTTATAAAATATTCGTTTGGTCGGGGAATATTCTTTTTGTCGGGGAATATTCGTACGACGACACAATCATTGGTGGATCCCACAACGGAATTATTGTCGGATTGAGAAAACGACAAAAATACTTTATGAAAATAACGGCGAGGATTATTACCGTTAAAAGCTGTTGAACTACCTGTAGTAAAAGTACAACGATAATCTGGCGTGGTTGCATAGTAGCACACGCAGTATTGATTATTGATGTTTACGTGAGAAGTCACTCACCTATACTCAATTATTACTTTCTGATGAATTGTTGCATCATATATCTTATATTATTGATTCAATTATTGTCACATTATCATCTCATATAATATGTTATATTATTAAATCAATAATTGAGATGATAAGTTATAAATAATTAATAATTGTTGAAAGATTAAATATGTGTTGATTAAAAATAAAATGATTTGTGATAATATTTATTCAATCCTTGATGTATATAAAGAGTCTATTATGAGACGTTTGTGGTAAGTTTGGTTATTTTATGGGGGGGCCATATGTCATCATCTAAGAGTCTCTTCATCAATAGTAATTACCTTCGTCAATAGTAATTACCTTCGTCAATAGTAATTACCTTTATCAATAGTAACTACCTTTACCGAACATCAAACCACTTGCCGTTTCATATTACAGGCGTCGAAACCAATTGTCGTTTCACATTACAGGCGTCAAACCACTTTTCTTTTCACATCACCGAATCGTCAAGCCACTTGCCTTATCACATTTCAAGTGCTAAGCTAGAAATCTTCTATAAATAGAGGCTAAGTGCTTCATTATTTTTCACGAATTCATTCAAGCTATAGAGAGAAAGTATAGAGAGAAAGAGAGAGAAAGAAGAAGAGTATTCTATTACTACACTCTGCGATATTCAATCTACTACTAATGTAAGGGGTGTTATTCTTTCTTATTCATAAAGAGAACTGTTGTTATTCCATTGCTTATTATTACATTTGGAATAACTTTGTGTATCTGCTGGTTTACCCTATACTTGGTGACATTCTTCTATTATTACGTTGGAACATCCTGCTTACATGTGTTTTACACCCACATGGTTCCGCCTTTATTATTATTCTATTGGAACATCACATGCGTGTGTTTTACATTGGACTTGGTTCCGCCTTTATTATTCTATTGGAACATCTTGTTGCGTAAAAATTTTGCACGACCGGTTCGATTATTATTATTCTGTTGGAATAACTTTATCATGCGGCAATCCGTATATGCATGGTGATTTCTTTTGTTATTCCATTCTTTATTATACTCGCTTAGTTAAAGTTTTGACTTCTATACTCAATGAAATTAGTAGAATATCCCTGATATTTGTGCTTCATTCAAGTATCTTTTCATGGAAATATTCTTTGGATCATTCTGAATTTTACCTCTACAAAGCGTTATCATGTTGACAATTTGGACATTATTAGTTCTGGATAAATTAATTCTTGAACTTGTTTTATTGAATTCTTATATCCTTGTCATCATCCTCATGTTTATATTATGTTGAAAGTCATTTGTGGCTCAGAGTGTGCATAGATGGACTTGGTATGATTATGACCAAGGATTATTCGGTGTAATCATGACCGTAATGTTATAAATGATGTGGTAAAAGTTATCATTTGCCGTAGTGCATTGATGGACGATTGTTGGCATGATCATGACCATTAATGAATACACGAATGTCCTTGGGCAGTGGTGTATGGATAATTTGTGGTCGTGGTACTAAAGAATATCCTTGGCAGAGTGCATGGGTGATTCGATGATGTGAATTATTTATTAAGCTGAGTCCCAGCGATAAAAGACATGAAAAATCTTTTAAATCATAAAAGATAGTAGATTTTATTATCTACTTGACTCTTTTAATGGATTGCATGTTCCGCTGCAGTTAAACTTGATGTTGTTATATTTTATTAGTTTAACACTGTTGGAGGCTAACGATAATTTATTCTGCATTATCTTAGTCATAATATTTCTTACTAGGCTAGTTGAGCTCACCCTTTCTTTCACCGTTTCTCTTCTTGCGGAAATGAGAACATAGCGAGGACTAGTCGAGGGAGCGGAAGTGACGGTCCGGGAGGATAGCATTAGTAGTCCTCACTATTCTATGAAATAGTGTGTTAATAATTGTAATGAGGACTCCTTTTGAGTTTGTATAATCTCTAGTAGACAATAATTGTATTCAAACTCACAGTTATGTTTTGTCGTATTGTACACGACAGTTGTATTTGTAAATTGTATTTAAATTTTGTGCCATATATCTGACGACCCAAGATGGGTGATATATACCTAATTTTGGGGGCGTCACCCATGGGATCAAACTTTTCACACCTGCAGTTTATCCTCAACCTAGGATCAAACTTTCTCTTCCCCGCAATCTAACCTGCACATGGGATCATGCTTTTCAACTCATCCTGAGGGGCGAACTACGTCGACCTGATATCCTCTTCAATAGGAGTATGTAGGAAACCATTTTATATGGCCCGGTCGCAATAAAACAAAAACAACGAAAACATCTCTACACCCTTTTCTTTACAAAAACAAAAATAATAAAAACATTCCTACACCCTTTCTGCCACATACAATGTTGAACCTCTTACACCAGGTTTGAACTACGCAGACCTGATCTCCTCTTCAATAGGAGTACGTAGGAAGCCATTTATGGTTCGGTCTCACCCTCTACCAAAACACAATTACTTGTCAACTGGTATTGGGATCATCCTTCAATCCACTACATTTCATTGGCTTCAGACCAAATGGTTGGAATTACCTGAACTCCTCCCAAATTAGGAGATTCGGCGACCATCTAAGCTGCGGTTGTACCTTGAAGAGCAACACCAACCCATAGGAGATAGAATTAACAATGCTTCTCACAAATAGAAGTACTGGCGACCATCTGTGGTGCGGTAAATCTCAGAGAGGAAAGCCACACTCCTCTCCACATTTCCATACAGTAACCAGTCCCAAGACACCAAAGATGGTAGGGATACACATAGATCGATCATCTATTCTGAACTATCCAGAGACAACTCAATGTCCATCCATTAAGGAGGAATTCAGAATGCATCCAGATCACAAGCCCTGAAATAGCAGGCAAAATATCAAGCAAGTATCAGAGCATATCTAAAAGGGAAGTGATCAAAAATATATTTTCCTGTTATATATAATGCTGTTTGATATACACAATGTAAACTGTACATGAAAAAATGGCTATGCAAGTCTGTGCAAGAAAATACAAGCCCATCTACAAGTCAAGGTATATGCGAGCTAACAAGCCCAACATGGCATCCCTCTCAGAGGAAGGAGGCGAAGCTGTGGTCTCTTGTACGAGAGTATCCACACGACCTAATAGATCTGCAGCCATCTGCATGGTGACCATATGCTCATCATTGTAAGTGCTCATCTATGCAATCATGCTAGTGGTAAGGGAACTCACTGCAGTACTATTTGTGATGGCTACATCCCGGGCAGATATGGAACTATCCCGCTCAACTATCGTTGCATCTCTGGCTGATCTGGCCTCATCCCGCTCAACAACAGCGGCATCTCTGCGAGCTAATGCCTCGTCTCTCTCTGATAGAGTTGCGTCTCTCCCATCAAGGGCAATCAACATCAAGGCTCTAGCTTGATCTCTCTCGAAGGTCATCAGATGAAGACTCTGTTCAAAGAACTGTGCTGAATGATGAACCACAACAGTGCTAGTACTGGGAGAATCTAAAGGAGATGCTGACAACCCAGTAGAATGCTCCTTCTCGATGTGAGAATCAACGTCCTCCATGGGCTCTCCATCGTCTGAATCACTATCTGGTACTGTGGATACTGCCGCAGCCGATGAAATCTCTGTCTCCATCCATGCAGAATACTCTAGCGAACAACCCGGATGGCTAATAGCAAAAGTAGCTATCTCACGTTGATCCCAACAACCATACACACGGGATCGGTCATCTACTGAGAGATAGCGAGAAGCTAAACGCTGACCCAGCGCCCCCTTGAAAGAATGAAAATCCTGAAACTGGTCAAACTGCGACATCATGGCCAGCGGGTGATAAGTAGTCATGCCTCTCAAACCAGCCAGAGGGAGATAGTCCATGCCTGAAGCATGAGTAATGAAGCTGTAGGGTGATGTAAGCCCTGTGCACGGCTGTGACAACCCAAATTTTTATAAGTTATTAAAATAGGAATTTAATAATTAAAATTCTTATTATGAGATGTTTTGAGTTTGAGTGTGTATATAAACGTGCTATATATTTTGAAATATGTGATCTGATGTGAAGAGATACATATATATTCATATATTGAGAAAGTGAGGTTTAATAGTTAAGTTAACTATTAAAGAAATTAAATGAATTTGGTAATTATTTTAATTATTTATTGAGATAAATAAATATTCAATGAAATTATTGTGTAATAATTTAGTTAAGTGTTTATATTAACTAAATTAATGTATGGTAATTTTATGGATTGAAGATTTAATTTTATGAAATAATCAAATTAAATTAATTGTTTAATAATTATAATATCGTGTGATGGTGTTATTTTAATTTAATTGGTTAATGGAATTAAGGAATGATTAATTTAGAAGGTTAATATTTATTAAATAAATATTAAGAATTATGTTGGCTAAGTAAATATTATGTGGATAATTAAATATTATGATTTAAATTTAATAAGTGTGACATTTGTATACTTTATAATAAGCAAACCATGAAAATAAATTAAAAGGAGGTTGGAGAGGGTTTTTCCAAATATGGTCTTGTGACCTTTGGCATAATTCAACTGATGAAGCCATATAAGTATACACTTAATGTTATATCAGTTTTATATTACGTATTTTATCAGTTTAGTTTTCCTAAGTCTAAAAGCAAGAAAGAAGAATACAGAGAAGAGAGAAATTGAGGGAATTGAGAGACAAGGTTGAGAATCACAGAAAGAGAAGAAGAAGGGTAATCATCTTGTTAATCATCTATTCCAAGAATCAAAGAGGTAATAACCTATTCTACAAACTTTAGTATATGTGTTCTTAGAGTTTTCTTTTGAAACTCATATTTTATTGGTTGATATGATAAAAATATGTATGATATATATGTTGATAGATGATTATAATATGTATATGTTTTCTAGGAATGATTTTTAGAAATCAAAATCTATGGAAACATGTTTAGGATGAAGAACTTGGTTATGTGATAAGATATATATTTTGGCTTACTTTGAGACCAAAAATTAGTGGTTGAATCATGTGTTAATCTGTAAATTGATAATGGTTTGTGTTAATACATTCAAAAACAAAAATAACGCAAGTTGAATGAATCAATTTGGTTAAGAAACGAATTCGTAGTGAATGAATTCGCTAAACATGTTAAAACATGAAAGTTTAGTATGAACATAAGTTTTGGGTTACGATTTAGTCTAGCTAGTGTTTCTATAAATAGTTATAATTCTAGTATGTTGTAGTTCTATGAATTACGCATCCATAGAATCAAAAACGAACTAATTTGGATGTGTATCACTCAAGTGATGAAGATTAGTACGAGAAAAAGGGTCAAAAATTGCGAAGAACGGTAGAAATTGACTCCCTTTTACTAAATCCATGGTAAATGTGACTGCGTGCTCCTAAGTCATTAGGGGTGCCATCTTGTCTTGTAGAGGCGTTAACTACGTTGTGCCCAATGTGACACCCCCAAAATAGGTCTACAACACCCATTCTGAGTCGCCAAATACATGGTACATAAAGCAAACTACAACTTCAATAATACAATTGTCGTGAAAAATACGACAACACATACTGTGAGTTTAAATACAAATATTGTCTTCTAGACAATATACACACTCAAATAAGTTCTCATTACAATTATTCAAACACTATTTTACAGAAATAGTTAGGATTGCTAAAACATCTTTTAGAACTATCACTCCATACCCCGATTAGATCCTGCTACGTTCTCACCTCCTGAGAAGAAAAATGGAACAAAAAGGAAAAGGGTGAGCTCAACTAGCCCAATAAAGAATATTATGACTAAGATAATATACAACAAATTATCATTAGTTTTCAACAGGGAAAAATCTGATAAAATATAATAGACAACAAGTTTTAGATCAATAACTGCAGCGGAAACAACAATCCATTAGAAGAGTCAAGTAGAGAATGAGTTCTACTATCTTCTAAGATTTAAAAGTCCATCATCAATATTTTATCCCTATAGCAATAATCAATATACATCTTTAATCAAATATTCATCTTTGCACTACAAACCAAAGATATTCATTTGTATCACTAGTTAGTCATGTTCATCTCAACACCTGTTCATCTTTGCACTACGGGCCAAAGATATTCATCAGTTAATCATTCATCTTTGCACTACAGGCTAAAGATATTCAGTAATATCATCATTTAGGACTAAGGATGATGAAAAATATTTTAAAGAAAACGAATCCAGTGAGACAGAAGGACAAATATTAAGGATTCGTATAACAGTTTATCCAAGATCAATAATACTTCATAAATACCAATTTTGAAGCAGAATTAAAAAATAAAGATCAAAACATGGATACTATCAAAGATAGTAACCATAATAGACATCTTGGACAAAAAGAAGAAAATTCATTTTTCAGTGAATAGGAACTCTCAAAGTATCAAAATACTCACAAAAATACGCTCAATAATCTAGAGAGAAAGAAAACTTGTTTCTGGTGTGATTTTCAATTCTAACATAAGCGTCTATTTATAGGAAAATGCTAGAACGCCATAGGAGACTAAAATAATAAAATATATTATTTTTTTCTTATTATTTCTACGCATGCCATCCTTAAATCCACCAATTCTGAAAATTTTCAGCAGCCTATGTGCATTCAACACCAACCAAAAAGTGGGTCCCACCCATAATTTAATAAAAATTATTTTATTTTCTGAAACTTCAACAATTCATAGAAAATAGCCCGGTTATCGAGAAAAATACTGAATTTTATGTCCATTCTTTTCGAAATCAATTCTCTACAACTTTGTAGCTTTGAGTTTTCCAAATTCCAAATATAAAATATCGTAAATCCACAAACGGATGATTTTAATACCTACTGCAAGAAAAATAATCTTGATAAAACACCTCAAAGATTAATTCCTTCATTTTTATCCACATAAAAATAAATATATCCATCATATATATCCACATAAAATAAATATTTCCTTATCATATAAATCAATAATTAATTATTCACAAATAATTTTACAGAATCACAATTATGACAACCAGGCCGTTCCCAAGAAAGAAGGGGCTTTCCAATAAGAATTTCTCCTTACTGGCGTGCAATTAGGTGACCAAACCTCTCCTTGACAGAACTTTCTAGACATTGCCAATAATGTTATCTAATAATATTATTCAAATAATATGAATTATTGATCTGATGATGGAAATATCGTGCGTTGATAATTCTTGAAACAACAATAATATAAAATATCAATGCAACAATTATTGAATCAATAAAATAAAATATTAAACAAGTAACTCATCGTAACAATTATTGAGTAGTGCCTTCTTACATAAGGATCAATAATTCATCAATCTGTGTGCATCCACGCCAGATTCAGTATTTTAACCACCGGGTATTCCAACAAGGTGTTAATCTGTAATAACTACGCTGTAGTTATTTATAAAAACTCAAACTTGTCATTTTCTTCATCCGACAGTTATTCTGTTATGGGGCCCACAAATGATTGCGCCGTCATACGAATATTCCCCGACAATAAGAATATTCCACGACCAAACGAATATTCCCCGACAACAATGATTATTTAATAACCACTTGCTTATTTTGCAAAATTTTCACATTTCACCCATAACCAAAATATTATATCAATTTAACACCTTATTATTCATAATAATAATTAAAGAAAATTTGATTTTATTTATAATAAGTTGGGGTCTTACACCCGAGGCTTAATTGGGCGTAGCTGCGCCCAAAGTATGTCAGGTATGACTTCTTTGACCTGTTTCAGTAAAATTGGCATAACTCTTTCATACAAACTCCGATTGAGGTTATTCAAGATGATACGGAACAAGGACGAATAGACCTACAACTTTTATTCTTTACGTTTTGCAATTGGAGATCTGGAACAAAAGTAAAAATGGTCAACTTTGTGACTGATGCGTATCTAGAGGCAATCGGAGGGCGTCAAACATGCACATACACAAGTATAGTGATGTCGACGATAATAGATGTTGTTCTAAGTTATAGAACCTGAATATTATGAAGTATAATGATGCTTAACATTAATAAATGATATATTAGATAAGTTGAATATGCATACTAAGCACACACAAGAGAGATAAATTGGGCGTGTGACGAATAAACGTCGAAACGTCGTGATAAGTGATAATGAATGTAAAAAGTGTTTTAAATCAAATGAAATGAATATTATAAGATATTGAATAGTGTTAATGTAAAACAAATAAGTAGTCCTAGCAAGACTTAAAGACTTGAATGAACTTCGAATATGAAATACAGTGAGATATAAGTTGAAAGTTACCACACTCAAATTGAACATTGTGTATCTATGATAGGAAGGGTTATGAGGCATAAATTAAAGTCTACATTACAACTACTATGCGTTGATATGTGACTAATAGTTGATGTGCATGATTATATAATTGTTTAGGCCACGTGAAGTGCAGAAAACTGTAAGCTATTAAACTGTTGTTGGTAAACAACGATCAAGGCACGTTTTTCAGTTCCTATTTGCTATGTGAATTGGTGATTAACTATTTTAAATCTTTATTGCAAAGAGCATGATCTGTTATATATATGTTGAATGTATGAAATGTTAAAGTGAACTTATGACTACATTGATTGAGTAAAGCATGCTGATTGAGTAAGGAACTCAATCTTTATACTTGATTATATAAACTATAACATGTATGTTACGTTAGTCTAATGTTTATGAGATATATGATGAGCATGTCATTATGTGCTACGTGATGCATGAAAACTGTTAGATTTTGCTGGGCTTTCGAGCTCAACCTTGCAAATAACCATTTTTGTAGGTTAAGGATTGAAGGTAACACTATGTGGTACTTAAAAGATATGAATCAAATGTAATACACGAAGACTATTATTTTAGCCAAAGTTGTTATTCCTTTAAACCATGATTAAGGTTCATGAGATGTACTCAATGTTTTATGGTGTATACTTTATGTTAAGTTGTAAAGTTAAAGTTTGAGTTGGCCAATGTATAAAGGATATCAATTTGTTATGTAAGTATATATATACATTAACTCCGATAAAGTGAATCATGGATTATATATGATTCAAAGACAAGTAGATGATAAAGGTTTTGATTCAGGGAATTGAAGTAAGAATACATAAAAGTTTAAATTATTCCGCATTTTATAAAGCTTAACATCGAATAATGATGTAAAATCAGAAGGTAGATGTATTATTAACTGTACGACCCCAACTTTTTGAATAAAGATTAAATTTTCTCGAAATATATTTTTGAATATTATGGCGTGGATTTGATATAATGTTATATTTGTGGGTAATATTTACAAATTTTGTAAAGTACGCAAGTTGTTATATAATATTCGAATGGTCGGGGAATATTCGTTTTAACAGGGAATATTCGTACAATGACACAATCATTGGTGGACCCCCCACAACGGAATTATTGTCGGATTGAGAAAACGAAAAAATACTTTTATGAAAATAATCTATGGAAGTTTTACTGTTAATCTGTTGAACTACCCCAGTAGTAAAAGTACAAGAATACGCTGCGTGGTTGTATAGTAGCACACCAGTATTGATTATTGATGCTTACATGAGAAGTCACTCGCTTATACTCAATTATTCTACTACTGATAATAGTTGCATCATATCTCTCATATTATTGATTCGATTATTGTCATAAGATCATCCGCATAATAATATGTTATTTTATTAAATCAATAATTGAGACGACAAAGTTATTCATATTATTAAATTGAAATATTTACAATGTCTAGAAGTTCTCATTAAGGAGAGGTTTGGTCACCTAATTGCGCTGAATAGGGAGAAATCCTTATTGAAAGCCCCTTTTCTTGAGAAATCGACTTCGGTTGATAAATATTGTGAGTTGTAATATTAATGATGAATGTTATTAAAATTAAAGTTGTGTTCGGAGTTGAATTTGGAGACGCGACGTGATATTTGGGTCCGAATCGATGAAATTAGTAAAATAGTCTATAAACACAAAATTTTCCTAATTCACTATTTGTCAAAAAGTCAACAGTTGAATTTTTCTAGAAAAGTCAAACTTCAAATTTCAAAATTTATATTTTGATAAAATGGTTTCATTGTGTTGGAATTATTTGTGTTAGTGAAAATTGACAATTTTTTCGATAATAATTGATGTCTAGAGGTTATATTGACCAATCCAGTATTTAACCTGGATAAATGAGCAATTGATTGCTATTATTTCACATGATTATAACTATTTGTTCACATGTGTATACTATTGTTTCACATTCTTGTTACTATTAGGGGAGTTGGTGCAAGATTGATAATACTTGCATGACTAAGTTAAAAATGGAGGTATAGATGGAGTACTATATTGTAATTCGTATTTTCACATGACTAGAACTATTGATTCACATAATTTACTATTGAATCACATTATTTACTATTAGGGGAGGTGGTGCAAGTTTGATAATACTTCCATGATTAAATTAAAAATAAAGGAAAAGTTGGAGGTATTGTACTAAAAATTTTTGAGCCCCAAAATGTGCAATTATCGAAACTATATTTTTCTATAAATAGAAACTCATTCTTCCTTTATTTCTCACCAATTCACAAAAGCTTTAGAGTGATTATTATAGAGAGAAATTATAGGAAGAAGAAGAGAAGTCTGCTACCTCACTATTCCAGTATCCAGTTTTTTCTAAAGGTATGGAGTATTATTTCTTTTCTTATCTATGAAGAGAACTTCATTATTCCATTCTTTATTATTCATTGAATAACTCAGATACGCTGCTACCCTATACTTGGTGAAATTCTTCTATTGTTCCATTCTTTATCATTCTCATTAGAACATCCCGTCATGCGTAAGGTTCTCTACCGGACTGGTTCCGTCTCAGATTATTCTATTGAATATCCTGCCTATCGTTATACTGCCGGGACTGATTATGTCTTTATTATTCTCATTGGAATATCCATGCACATGCGTTTCTACAACTGATTCGATTCCTTTTTTATCTGTTGGAATATCCTCGTCACGTGCGTTTCTGTACAAACCCGATTCCGCCTTTATTATTCTCATTGGAATATCCTATCTATGCTTTACGTAGAACCGATTCCGTTATTTATTATTCTCTTGGAATAACTTTTGTGCAAGGGTCTATCGCATGCCTGGTGATTTCTTTTGTTATTCCATTCCTTATTATACTCAGTTAGTTAAAGTTTTGACTTCTATACTCCATGAAATTAGTGGAATATCCTTGATATTTGCGCTTCATCCATTATCTTTTCATGGAAATATTCTTCTGAGCATTCTTGAATTTTACTCTACAAAGCAGTATCATGTTGACAATTTCGACGTTATTAGTTCCTGGATAAAATAATTCTCAAACTTGTTTTATTGAATTCTTATATCATTGTCATCATCCTCATGTTTATATTTTGTTGAAAGTCATCTGTGGCCTATAGTGCATAGATGGACTTGGTATGATTATGACCAGGGATTATTCGGTGTAATCATGACCATAATGTTACAAATGATGTAGTGCATTGATGGATAGTTGTTAGCATGATCATGACCATTATTGAATACACAAAAATTCTTAGCTCGTAGTGCATGGATAATTGTGGTCGTGATACTAAAGAATGTCCTCGGTAGTAGAGTGCGAGGGTGATTCGATGATGTGGATTATTTATTAAAATTTGAGTCCCAAATGATAAAAGTGATGAAAAACCTTTTAAATCATAAAAGATAGTAGATTTTATTCTCTACTTGACTCTTTTAATGGATTGCTTGTTCCGCTGCAGTTAAACTTGATGGTTGTTATATTGTATCAGTTTAACACTATTTAAGGCTAACGATAATATATTCTGCATTATCTTAGTCATAATATTTCCCTCTTGGGGCTAGTTGAGCTCACCCTTTTCTTTCATTGTTCTCTTGAAAATGAGAACGTAGCGAGGACTAGTCGGGAAGCGGAGTGACGGACGGATGATAGCATTAGTAGTCCTCACTATTCAATGAAATAGTGGAAAATAAATGTAATAATATTGAATTTGAGTTTGAATATTGTCTAGACGACAATAATTGTATTAAAACTCATAGCTTATGTTTTGTCGTACTTTACACGACAGTTGTATAATTAAGTTGTATTTGTATTCTGTACCATATATTTGACGACTCAGAATAGGTGATGTATACCTATTTTGGGGGTATCACAGTTGGTATTAAAGCTTAGGGATGTGATCCCTGGCTCAGATGTGAGACTAGAACTAGGAGGGGAGAGACGGGGAATTCCTTCCCTACTATGACCTACCTAAGTTTATTTGGTATTTAATTGGTCAGTCAGAGTGTAGGGATAATATGTTTCATGTCAATTAACCCTTGTTTTGTGGCAGTATTTGAAAATGGTATCCGAGAATGTTGAGAACATCAATGGAGCACAGGAGATCGTTGAGTCTCCACAGATCAATAACCATGACAATGTGCATCAGGAAGGCGACAATCCTCATGCAAACAACAACACTGACCAAATGATGAACGATGGAATGTTCCGAGGCTTCATGCAATTCATGCAACATCAGGCGAGAGCGGCTCCTGTCCAAAATGCAGGTGGAAACACTGGCAACTCTTGGACAGTGACCACCAAACAGTTCAAGGAGCTGGGACCACCGGTGTTTATTGGAGAGCCAAAACCACTTAAGGTGGAAGCATGGATAAAGCAGATAACCAAGATATTTGATGTCTTGGAATGCTCTGAGGAACAAAAGGTTCCCTTCGCCACCTTTATGTTGCTTGAAGAGGCAGATTACTGCTGGGAATCTATAAAACATACCCAGCCTGACGCACTCAAGATGTCTTGGGAGAAGTTTCAAGAGCTGTTCAATGACAAGTACTTTCCCGAAAGTATTCATCACATGAAGGAGGTGGAGTTTATCAAGTTAGAACAAAACAATATGACCGTGTCACAATACGAGACTAAATTTGTGGAGTTATCTCGGTTTTCATCCCATTTTGTTGATAATAAGGAGCGAATGACCCGAATGTTTTTAAGAGGTTTGAAACCGGAGATACGACAATATCTTATTTCTCATAAATTGTGTTTGTATTCAGATGTTGTAAATAGGGCTCAGTTGTTGGAGTGCGATAACAAGTCAACACAAGCAAGAGAAAGCAGCCGGCAGAATGAAAATACCAGTGGTAACAGTCATTGAAGCGGTGACAACAAACGTGGAGGGAATCAACATGCTAAAAATGGTAACCACTTCGGTGGTAATCATAGCCAAGATAATAAAAATGGACATTTCAAGAAAAGGAGATTCAACAATGATGGAAAGACGTCAAGACCAAAGACCCGTTGTTAAGGAAGGAGAACGACCACCTATCATATGCTTCAAATGCGGAGGGAGGGACATATCGGGTCAAACCATAGCGATGCTGCCTAAAGCATGTTATAATTGTGGAAGAGAAGGTCACTTAGCTCGATTTTGTCGTTCACCGAAGACAAATTCAGCCAGGATGGAGGCACCAAAGGCCGTCCCAGAAAAGTCAAAGCCGGTAGTGCAAGGGAGAACGTTTGTTGTGACCTCCCAGAAAGCAAGGAACCCGAACGAGGTTATCATGGGTAAGCTTATCATAAACTCTAGTGAAGTCTATACCTTATTTGAAACCGGTTCTACCCATTCTTTTATTTTTCCTACTTGCGCTCAACGTTTAAATTTGACTCCGGAGAAATTAGACTTTGACTTATCTGTTGAAACTCCATTAGGAGAAACCTTCATTACATCCACTGTTTATATAAGTCTTGTTTGATTCAAACGGTAACCGCACGTTACCTATCGATCTTATCTCCTTAAAAATACTTGCATTTGACGTGATTCTAGGGATTGATTGGTTAACTACTCATCATG
Organism: Panax quinquefolius; assembly: GCA_020205615.1. NCBI lineage: Eukaryota > Viridiplantae > Streptophyta > Magnoliopsida > Apiales > Araliaceae > Panax > Panax quinquefolius. The sequence goes on from CM035166.1 coordinate 80,931,182, forward strand.
CTAAAATTGATTGTTTTCGTAAAGTTGTTAGCTTTCATATTCCTAATAAACCTATTATGCGAATTCAAGCGACCAAACCATTAAAATCAATCACGGTCATCTCAAGCCATAAAGTTATTCGCTTATTGAAAAGCGGATGTCAAGCTTTCTTAGCTCATGTCACGGATTTAAACAAAATACGCCGATTTGAAGGATATTTCTATTGTTAATAAATTTCCGACGTATTCCCTAAAGAACTTCGGCCTACCCTAGGCGTGAAGTTGAATTTTGTATCGACCTTGAACCCGGTACAAAACCCATTTCCAAAGCCCCATATCGAATGGCTCCTATTGAACTTTAGGAGTTAAAGACCCAATTGCAAGAATTGTTAGACATTGGTTTCATTCGTCCTAAGACGTCTCCTTGGGCTGCTCCTGTTCTATTCGTGAAGAAGAAATATAGGAGTATGCGACTTTATCTTGATTATCGGGAGTTGAATCATGTCACCATCAAAAAAATAGGTACCCATTGCCACGTATTGATGACCTATTTGATCGATTACAAAAGCACAATTTTTTCAAAGATCGATCTTCGCTTACTGGATATCATCAATTTGAAGGTTAAAACCGAGGATATTCCAAAGATCGCCTTCGAACTCGCATGCGGGCATTATGAATACTTAGTCATGTCTTTTGGATTGACTAATGCTCCTGCTGCCTTCATGGATATGATGAACCGAGTATTCAAGGAATAATTGGATCACTTTGTGGGCGTCTTTATTGATGACATCCTTATTTATTCCAAAAGCCGTGAAGATCATGAGCAACACTTGAGGCTGATACTCCAAAAGCTTCGTGAATATAAGCTTTATGCCAAGTTAAAGAAATACGAGTTTTTGCTTGAGGAAGTAGTATTCCTTGGGCACGTAGTATCAAGTCATGGAATATCCGTTGACCCGGCAAAGATTGAAGCTATTCAAAGTCGAGCAACCCAAATCGATGGATCAAGTCGTAGTTTTCTCGGTTTAGCTGGTTATTATCTGAGATTCGTAGAAGGATTTTCTCAAATCGCTACTCCATTAACTCAGCTGACTCGGAAAGATTCAAAGTTCGGTTGGAGCGAGGAATATGAGAAGAGTTTTTAAGAACTCAAAAGGAGACTCATTTCAGCACCTGTTCTGATAATACCATCTGGTTCAGAGGGATTTGTCATCTACAGTGATGCTTCGGGCAAAGGGTTAGGATGTGTTCTCATGCAACATGGGAAAGTCATAACCTATGCCTCAAGTCAACTCAAAGAATATGAGAGGAATTATCCTACTCATGATCTAGAGTTGGCAGTTGTTGTCTTCGCACTTAAAATTTGGAGGCATTACTTGTATGGAGAGAAAGTGGAGATCTTTAAGGATCATAAAAGCCTCAAATATTTCTTCACTCAAAAGGAACTCAACATGAGACAACGGCATTTGCTTGAAGTGTTGAAAGATTATGATCATACCATCCAATACCATCCTAGAAAAGCGAATGTGATAGCTGACGCATTGAGTAAAAGATCATATGCGGGTACAAGTGCAATATTCACAACACAAAAGCCCATTTTGTGTGACTTGCAAAGGATGGAGATAGAGTTAAAGACTCCAGGGACCCATGTGATGATGGAGAATATACGAGTAGAACTGACTTTAATTGATAAAGTTAAAGTTGCTCAAGTTACAAATCCGTATGAGGAAGAAAGTGCAAGAAGGTGCTATGCCGGAAGCAAGAATCGATGAAGAAGGAATACTTCGAGTCAACTCCAGACTTTGTGTTCCTAACGACCCTGATTTAAGGTATAAAATCATGATGGAGGCGCACAACACACCGTTTGCAATCCATCCTGGGAGTACCAAAATGTATCGTGATCTTCGTCATACATTTTGGTGGTGCAATATGAAGAGAGAGATAGCGCTATTTATCTCAAGGTGTCTAATTTGTCAACGAGTTAAAGCGGAGCATCAAGTACCAAAAGGTCCATTGCAACCACTTGAAATTATAGAATGGAAGTGGGAGCACATTACCATGGATTTTGTTACCGGTCTTCCCAAAGTTTCTCAAGGCATAGATGCGATTTGGGTCATTGTTGATAGATTGACCAAGTCTGCTCATTTCTTACCGATACGAGAAACTTATACACTTGAACGTCTTTCTCGTATGTGCATAAACGAGGTTGTAAGATTGCATGGTATACTAATATCCATAGTTTCTGATCGAGACCCAAGATTCACTTCAAGATTTTGGGTTAGTTTGCAAAAAGCTATGGGCACGGATTTACGATTTAGCTCGGCATATCATCCTCAGACGGACGGGTAGTCGAAGAGGACGATTCAAACTCTTGAAGATCTATTAAGACTCTGTGTCCTTGACTTCAAGGGAAGTTGGGACAAGTTCTTACCATTGGTGGAGTTTTCCTACAACAATAGTTATCAAGCAAGTATTGGCATGGCTCCATTCGAGGCGTTGTATGGAAGAAAGTGTCGTTCTCTAGTATGCTGGGATGAGGTGGGTGAAGCAACATTGTTGGGACCAGAGTTGGTACGTATGACTATCGAAAAGATTCAAATGATCTGACAACGTATAAAAACCTCACAATATGGAAAAGAGTTATGCTGATCTTCATCGAAAGGACGTAGAATTCGATATTGGAGATCATGTGTTGTTACGTGTTGCTCCATGGAAAGGAGTTACAAGATTTGGAAAGAGAGGAAAGCTCAATCCTCGATTCATTGGCCCATTTTTAATCCTCGATCGAGTAGGAACTTTGGCCTATAGACTTGCGTTACCGCCAAGTATGTCTCGTGTTCATAACATTTTTCACATATCCATGTTACATAAATATGTGAAAGACCCGAACCACATTATTGAGTTAGAACCGAACGAAATAGAGGAAGATTTAACGTATGAAGAGGTTCCTATTAAAATCTTGGATAAGAAGGAACATATTCTACGCTCCAAGGTTATACCTCAAGTTAAAGTTTTGTGAAGAAACCACGATGTTGAGGAAATGACCTGGGAGTTTGAATCTGAAATGAAATCAAAGTATCCTCACCTCTTCGACATACCAGGTACGCACCCTAATTTCGAGGACGAAATTTCATAAGAAGGGGAGGTTGTATGACCCCAACTTTTTCAATAAAGATTAAATTTTCTCGAAATATATTTTTGAATATTATGGTGTGGATTTGATATAATGTTATAGTTGTGGGTAATATTTACAAATTTTGCAAAGTACGGAAGTTGTTATATAATATTCGATTGGTCGGGGAATATTCATTTTAATAGGGAATATTCGTACAATGACACAATCATTGGTGGACCCCCCACAACAGAATTATTGTCGGATTGAGAAAACGACATAAATACTTTATGAAAATAATGGCGGAAGTTTTACCGTTAACTGTTGAACTACCCGGTAGTAAAAGTACAGTAATACGTGTGGTTGCATAGTATCACACGGTATTGATTATTGATGCTTACGTGAGAAGTCACTCAGTTATACTCAATTATTGCTACACAAGAATTCTTGCATCATATCTCTCATATTATTGATTCGATTATTGTCATAGTATCATCTGCATAATATGTTATTTTATTAAATCAATAATTGAGATGACAAAGTTATTCATATTATTAAATTGAAATATTTATAATGTCTAGAAGTTCTGTCAAGAAGAGGTTTGGTCACCTAATTGCGCGCCAATAGGGAGAAATCCTTGTTGGAAAGCCCCTCTTCCTCAGAAGGAGCGACTCGGTTGATAAATATTGTGAGTTATAATATTAATGATGAATGTTATTAAAATTGAATTTGTGTTCGGAGTTGAATTTGGAGACGCGGATGTGATATTTGAGTCCGGAACGATGAAATTAGTAAAAATAGTCTATAAACACAAAATTTTCTGGAATTCACTATTTTGTCAAAAAGTCAACAATTGACTTTTTTGGGAAAAGTCAAACTTCAAAATTTCAAAATTTATATTTTTGATAAAAATGGTTTTATTGTGTTGGAATTATTTGTGTTAGTGAAAATCGACAATTATTTCGATAATAATTGATGTCTGGAGGTTATATTGACCAATCGGGTATTTAACCGGATAATGAGCAATTGATTGCTATTATTTTACATGATTATAACTATTTGTTCACATGTGTATACTATTGTTTCACATTCTTGTTACTATTAGGGGAGTTGGTGCAAGATTGATAATACTTGCATGACTAAGTTAAAAATGGAGGTATAGATGGAGGTACTATACTGTAATTCGTATTTTCACATGACTAGAACTATTGATTCACATAATTTACTATTGAATCACATTATTTACTATTAGGGGAGGTGGTGCAAGTTTGATAATACTTCCATGACTAAATTAAAAATAAAGGAAAAGTTGGAGGTATTGTACTGAAATATTTTGAGCCCCAAAACGTGCAATTATCGAAACTATATTTTTCTATAAATAGAAGCTCATTCTTCCTTTATTTTTCACCAATTCACAAAAGCTTTAGAGTGATTATTATAGAGAGAAATTATAGGAAGAAGAAGAGAAGTCTGCTACCTCACTATTCCAGTATCCAATTTTTTCTAAAGGTAGGGAATATTATTTCTTTCTTATCTATGAAGAGAACTTCTGTTATTCCATTCTTTATTATTCTGTTGGAATAACCTGTATACGCGGGCTACCCTATACTTGGTGAAATTCTTCTGTTGTTCCATTATTTATCATTATGTTGGAACATCCTGTCTGTATTATTCTGTTGGAATATCTTGTATGTGTGTTCTACGCCGGACCTGATTCTGTCTTTATTATTCTGTTGGAATATCCTGTCTGTGCGTTCTACGCTGGACCTGATTTCGTCTTTATTATTCTATTGGAATATCCTGTCAGTGCATTTTACGCCGGACCTAATTCCGTCTTTATCATTCTGTTGGAATATCCTGTTTGTGCATTTTACGTCGGACCTGATTCCTTCTATCGCATGCCTGTTGATTTCTTTTGTTATTCCATTCCTTATTATACTCGGTTGGTTAAAGTTTTGACTTCTATACTCCATGAAAATAGTGGAATATCCTTGATATTTGCGCTTCATCCAGTATCTTTTCATGGAAATATTCTTCTGAGCATTCTTGAATTTTACTCTACAAAGCAGTATCATGTTGACAATTTGGACGTTATTAGTTCATGGATAAAATAATTCTTGAACTTGTTTTATTGAATTCTTATATCATTGTCATCATCCTCATGTTTATATTTTGTTGAAAGTCATCTGTGGCCTATAGTGCATTGATGGACTTGGTATGATTATGACCAGGGATTATTCGGTGTAATCATGACCGTAATGTTACAAATGTTGTGGTAAAAGTTCTCATTGATCCGTAGTGCATTGATGGATAGTTGTTGGCATGATCATGACCATTATTGAATACACAAATATTCTTGGCCCGTAGTGCATGGATAATTATGGTCATGATACTAAAGAATATCCTTAGCCGTAGTGCAGGGGTGATTCGATGATGTGGATTATTTATTAAGTCGAGTCCCACCGATAAAAGTGATGAAAAACCTTTTAAATCATAAAAGATAGTAGATTTTATTCTCTACTTGACTCTTTTAATGGATTGCTTGTTCCCCTGCAGTTAAACTTGATGGTTGTTATATTATATCAGTTTAACACTGTTGAAGGCTAACGATAATATATTCTCGCATTATCTTAGTCATAATATTTCCCTCTTGGGCTAGTTGAGCTCACCTTTTTACTTTCATTGTTCTCTTCTTGAAATGAGAACGTGGCGAGGACTAGTCGGGGGAACAGAGTGACGGACCAGATGATAGCATTAGTAGTCCTCACTATTCAGTGAAATAGTGGAAAATAAATATAATAATATTGAATTTGAGTTTGAATATTGTCTAGACGACAATAATTGTATTAAAACTCACAGCTTATGTTTTGTCGTACTTTACACGACAGTTGTATAATTAAGTTGTATTTGTATTTTGTATCATGTATTTGATGACTCAGAATAGGTGATGTATACCTATTTTGGGGGCGTCACATTAACGACCAAAGTTGAGATTTAAATTGTATGAATTTTGGGGTCGTTACAGTTGGTATCAAAGTTGTAGGGTATAAACCTTAGGTAGGAGTACCGTAGGCTATAACCTTAAAGAAGGAAGGTGAAGATAATGAAAGAATAAGCTCAAATAGAGTTTGTATAATAAGAAGTACTTTAAGAAATTTATAAAGAAGGGATTAAAACATGCGTAAGAGGATTCAAAGAAGAATCTCACAGAATTATAAGGAGTATGAATGTGGGGTTACCCAACTCCAATAATAGGGATGTAAGGTGATGTCTATAAGAAGAGAATGATAAAGAAGTTAGGAATCAAAAGGTTTTATTTAAGTACGGTACAATTGTACTCTTTAATAGTTGATGTGTGGTATCTGGGCTAAACAATTCCTTCATAGAGCGAAGGTATATACGAACTAACAACTCGGAACCTAGTTTGTTGGTTGTTTGTGGGAAACCACCCAACGTACCATATTGAAACTATTAGAGACTCGATGTGTACCAAGTATAGAAAGTGGAAACGTATGATGAAAATGTGGAACTCAAATGAAATGTTGAGCAATGTAAATGAAGCTAGAAATTCTTAAAGTAAGAATTGTTATATAAACAAGAAAATTCAAAGAAGAATCTTGAAGAGATATAAAGATAAGAAATGGCAATAGCCAAGATAGTGAATAATGTCGTAAATGATGAAAAAAGGAAAGAAAGAGGATCGTAAAACAAAACGATCACGAGTTAAGAAAAGAATTTTAAGGGAGATGATTCTAGAATAAGATCACGACGTGATCTGTTTAAGATATAAAAGAAAGATGGTCTGTAATGTTTGAATAATTATAGCTTGATGCTATGAAGATGATGTACTATGAAATAGTACGAGATAACTCACGAGGAGTTATAGATGATGTGATACGAGGAACGTATCGAGCAAAGAGAAAGTTAAGAGTAAGATAGAGTTAGGTGTGATTTCAATTGAGGACTCATGTGATGGTTGAGTTATACAAACCTTTGTATGGGCGAGGGTTTTATGCTTGCACTCAGTTTATCACATTAATAATCATTGGAATGTTGGCGTCGCGTTATCAATGTATATGTGGCGAAAAGGTGATTCTTTTCTAATGTGTATATTTGATAGTTAGAAACTATTAAGATTAGTCAGATATTATTAGGATTAGGTGCGGTTCGTAAAACTAATGCATATGGTAAGTTCGAAACTCATAATAATATGGTATGTTTTGAACCCCTCAGCGAATGGACGCCTATGGTCTGACTAGGATAAGTTCTTAAACTCATATTATTGTGGCAAGTTCCTGAACTTCCAATGTGCGGTAAGTTTGATGAACTATACTGGGGGTATAGGAAGATGGTAAGTTTAAATACAAGAATATTTAGTGTAAAGATTGAAATTGATGGAGAAAATTAGGTATTCCAAATCTTCTAGTTTTGCTAGATTTTCAAAATTTATTGACTTCATGCCGATGGTTATACTTTTGATTTTTGGAAAAAAATAATGTTAGGTCACACTAGTGAACCAAAGAATTTAAAAAAATATTGCTATTATTCGTATGTCTATGCTAATTGCTTTGGCTAGACAAAAATGATTTGAAATATATCAAAAAAAATAATTATATATCATCAATGCATCATGTAACCTGGTGCAGAGATGATAAAAATGATGGAGTCATCAATACAGTATTACTTAGTGTTGGATGTGATCTAAGGATCGTCAGCCCACTATGGTATGATGTAGTATGATAAAATCACCAAATGACGGAATCCTCAAACGGACTGTAAATACAGTGTGGTATCATGAAGTCATAAAAAGTTATTTGAGATTTCTTTAAGATATGAGATATATATATATATATATATATATATATATATATATATATGTGTGTATATTTTGATTGATGTCCGAATTATTGTAGAAGTCTGTGCTATTTGATTCAGCTAGATGAATATTGAAAGTTGTTCATGAAATTCAAGTGTTTATTGAAAAGTTATGCCAAACCAAATTGTTTTGGTGCGAATTTAGATGTTGAAAAGCTGAGGTGAACAACCCTATAAGGGGGTACATGTTTTCGGGGACAATGGTTCCGAGCGTAACGCATATAGTCGTTATAAAACACTACGTTGCGGCGGTACAATAGGTTGGCCACCTAGTGTACGTGTAGAGGGTGTTTTCAGTCTTTGTGATTGATAAACACTCTGGTTTACAGTGTGAAGGATTGAATTGAAGCACTAGTAAACCGAGAATAGAGTTCACGGTCTTGTGACCCCCCAGCATTATTTGGAATCTTTTAAATTCATGTTATTCATATCGCTTCCCAATTATTGAGTAATTGTGGAAGATTCTTATTATTCTGAAAGGTGAAAGTGGAAAGGATGTGAAAATTAAGCAAAACATAATAATTTTAAGAAATAATTGAAATTTCAGAAAGAAGAGGAATGTGAAACTCTTAGAAAAGGAAGAGGTGAGGAAGGTGATGATCTTAGAAAGATCTTTAAAGAACGAACTTGGTTGTAGAACCTAATGAATAAATAGATATTAACATAAAATCTATTTTGATAAATGGAAGGAACGAATATTAGTAAGTCAAAATTTTGAGGAAGAAATTCTTAGAAGAAAGGGTGAATGTAATATCCCGAGTGTTTATGATAACGATCCTTAGAAAAAGAAATGAATGGGTTAAAGAATATATAATATTTGATATATGATTGTGTTCAATTGAATGTTATGTAATAAAAACTTAAAAGTTGTTGAAGAAATGAATGAAGTATATTTGTATGTAAAACTTTTTGCTAAGTTAACGCGTTGAAGTTATTCAACGATAATTGTGAAAGAGATTTTGTGAAAACCTTAGTAAGGTAGGGTTTACTTGATTTCATGATTGGAATCCTTATAAGGAGGAAGGATGTGACAACCCCAATTTTATAAGTTTTTAAAATAGGAATTTAATAATTAAAATTCTTATTATGAGATATTTTGAGTTTGACTGTATATATATCGCATATATATTTTTGAAATATGTGATCTGGTGTGAGAGATATATATATATATATATATATATATATATATATATATTCATATATTGAGAAAGTGAGGTTTAATAGTTAAGTTAACTATTAAAGAAATTAAATGAATTTGGTAATTATTTTAAATATTTATTGAATTAAATAAATATTTTAAATAATTTATTTATTGAGATAAATAAATATTCGATGAAATTGTTGTGTAATAATTTAGTTAAGTGTTTATATTAACTAAATTAATGTATAATAATTTTATGGATTGAAGATTTAATTTTATGAAATAATCAAATTAAATTAATTGTTTAATAATTATAATATCGTGTGATGGTGTTATTTTAATTTAATTGGTTAATGGAATTAAGGAATGGTTAATTTAGAAGGTTAATATTTATTAAATAAATATTAAGAATTATGTTGACTAAGTAAATATTATGTGGATAATTAAAGATTATGATTTAAATTTAATAAGTGTGACATTTGTATACTACATAATAAACAAACCATGAAAATAAATTAAAAGGAGGTTGGAGATGGTTTTGCCAAACATGATCTTGTGACCTTTGGCATAATTTAACTGATGAAGCCATATAAGTGTACGCTTAATGTTATATCAGTTTTATATTACGTGTTTTATCAGTTTAGTTTTCCTAAGTTTAAAAGCAAGAAAGAAGAATACAGAGAAGAGAGAAATTGAGGGAATTGAGAGACAAGGTTGAGAATCAAAGAAAGAGAAGAAGAATGGTAATCATCTATTCCAAGAATCAAAGAGGTAATAACCTATTCTACAAACTTTAGTATATGTGTTCTTAGAGTTTTCTTTTGAAACTTATATTTTATTAGTTGATATGATAAAAATAGATATGATATGTATGTTGGTAGATGATTATAATCTGTTATTGTTGTCTAGGAATGATTTTTAGAAATCAAAATCCATGGAAACATGTTTAGGATAAAGAACTTGGTTATGTGATAAGATATATATTCTGGCTTACTTTGAGACCAAAAATTAGTGGTTGAATCATGTGTTAATATGTAAATTGGCAATGGTTTGTGTTAATACATTCAAAAACGAAAATAACACAAGTTGAATGAATCAATTTGGTTAAGAAACGAATTCATAGTGAATGAATTCACTAAACATGTTAAAACATTAAAGTTTAGTATGAACATGAGTTTTGGGTTACGATTTAGGCTAGCTAGTGTTTCTATAAATTGTTATAATTCTAGTATGTTGTAGTTCTATGAATTACGAATCCATAGAATCAAAAACGGACTAATTTGGATGTGTATAACTCAAGTTATGAAGATTTGTAGGAGAAAAATGGTCAAAAATCGCGAAGAACAAAAGAGCTTTAGCTCCGTTTACTTTTCTGCATTCTTGAACCAATACTGCATTGTACTTAAGTCATTTGTGGCGCCATTTGTCAGAGGGCACACTTACGTTGTGCTAAGGCTTAATTGGTAGCAATTGCGCCCAAAGTCTTTCAGGTATGACTTCTTTGACCTGTTTTAGTAAAATAGGCATAACGCTTTCATACGTACCCTGATTGAGGTGATTCTAGATGATCCGGAATGAGGATGAATAGACCTACAACTTTTATTCTTTATATTTTGCAATTGGAGGTCAGGAACAATAGTCAAAATGGTCATCTTTGTGACTGATGCATATCTGGAGGCAATCAGAGGGCGTCAAACATGCACATACACAAGTATAGTGATGTCGACGATAATAGATGTTGTTCTAAGTTATAGAACCTGAATATTATGAAGTATAATGATGCTTAACATTAATAAATGATATATTAGATAAGTTGAATATTCATAATAAGCACACACAAGAGAGATAAATTGGGCGTGTGACGAATAATCGTCGAAACGTCGTGATAAGTGATAATGAACGTAAAAAGTATTTTAAATCAAATGAAAAGAATATTATAAGATATTGAATAGTGTTAATGTAAAACAAATAAGTAGTCCTAGCAAGAATTAAACACTTGAATGAACTTCAAATATGAAATACAGTGAGATATAAGTTGAAAGTTAACACAATCAAATTGAACATTGTGTATCTATGATAGGAAGGGTTATGAGGCATAAATTAAAGTTTACATTACAACTACTATGCGTTGATATATGACTAATAGTTGATGTGCATGATTATATAATTGTGTAGGGCACGTGAAGTGTAGATAACTGTAAGTTGTTAAACTGTTGTTGGTAAACAACGATCAAGGCAAGTCTTTCAGTTCCTATTTGCTATGTGAATTTGTGATTAACTGTTTTAAATCTTTATTGCAAAGAACATGATCTGTTATATATATGTTGAATGTATGAAATGTTAAAATGAATTTATGAATACATTGATTGAGTAAAGCATGCTGATTGAGTAAGGAACTCAATCTTTATACTTGATTATATGAACTGTAACATATATGTTACGTTAGTCTAATGTTTATGAGATATATGCCGAGCATGTCATTATGTGCTACGTAATGCATGAAAACTGTTAGATTTTGCTAGGCTGTCGAGCTCAACCTTGCAAATAACCATTTTTGCAGGTTAAAGATTGAAGGTAACACTATGTGGTACTTGAAAGATATGAATCAAATGTAATACACGAAGACTATTATTTTAGCCAAAGTTGTTATTCCTTTAAACCATTATTAAGGTTCATGAGATGTAATCAATGTTTTATGGTGTATACTTTATGTTGAGTTGTAAAGTTAAAGTTTGAGTTGGCCAATGTATAAAGGATATCGATTTGTTATGTAAGTATATATATACATTAACTCCGATAAAGTGAATAATGGATTATATATGATTCAAAGACAAGTAGATGATAAAGGTTTTGATTCAGGGAATTGAAGTAAGAAGACATAAAAGTTTAAATTATTTGGCATTTTATAAAGCTTAACATCGAATAATGATGTAAAATCAGAAGGTAGATGTGTTATTAACGACCAAAGTTGAGATTTAAATTGTATCAATTTTGGGGTCGTTACAACGACAGTATACTAAATGAATCACTGATATCCGTCAAAAATACCTACCAAGACATAGCGTCCAAACATTCTGCAGGCTGGAAGGAGTATGACATGGCTATATCATAGCTGAAACAATACCCATGCCGTCTAAAAGTGCCAATCGGTCTCAAGTGTGATATAAACCACACGTACAGCATGACCGAGCTGCCGGTAAACACTCTTGTCGGATAAGTGAAGAAGTATATAGCTGACCTCAGAGTCTCTACTATAAACATCGGTATGATGGTGCGACCCTCCCTGAGAGCTCTCACTGCCATGATAACTCCTATGTCCAACTCATCCATATACCGCAGAATATAGGCATATGACAGAACGCACAATAACAATACATCCACCCTGGCCAGAAGCCAATGATCCTCTGGTGTGGTGAAATCCCCAGAACATCGTGTATAACTATCCTCATAGCCAAATCTGTCAAATAGAAAATGCTGGGATATAATGTGGCCAGATGTAAGCTCATCCTGTACCACCCTACGCCTCAATCCAGTAAGGGTCATGAACTGTCGACTCATGTCCCCCAAAGCCATATGCACACAAGGTCTGTCTAGTGGCAGCATCATCAACCGTGCATACTCCTCCAGAGTGGGAGTCAACTCCTGGGTCCCAAATCGGAAAACCTGTCTCTCCAATACCCAGTGCTCCAACATGCCATCCATGAATCCTATGGGAACCTGAAACAGCAACATGGTCATAGTATGCTGCAACAAAGGATCTATGGTCACCCTGTCTGATGGTGACATGCTATCATACCACGATCGCATACCAGATGCCACCAATAATGGTGGGGTATGATCAATACGGCTAACTGTCGAAGAAGACATTCGTATGGGCCGTGTCATAAGACCATCTAGGCGTCAATGCTGAATATCTTTGGATATACATACATATGCATAACATGATACATGCATTGCAGATAATAGATGGCAATATGATATAGGGAATAAAAAACTGTGCATACATTCCTAAGTATATCATCATCTAATACATCATCTCTGTACAACTAAAAATACAGGGAAATGGGGCACATACGCCCTACTACTAACAGAGGCCTATCAAAAGAGATAACGAGAATACATATCAGAAGAAGACAATGGTGCATTATGTCTACATCATCAATCCTGTCCACCTGATGTAACTCCTCCTGAGTTACTGGAGCTTTATCAACAGGGATGTCAGGCCTATACAAAGGAGGATCTACGCCAGCAAAGCCAAATGGGTCATCTGAGGGGCCAACGCCTGAGCTAAAAGGATCAAATGAATCTGCCTCTGCCGGATCTCTGCCCAAATGTCTGATAAAGAAATGTGCTCGGTCCAGTCGCTGGGTCAAACTATTAATCTGTGTCACATGAGTCAGATCTCGGACACAGGATATCCAATCCGTCATCATCATGGATCCTAGAACCATATCCCCCATGAAATGAGTGGCATGGCTTTGGGCTCCAATAGTACGAGGGAACCACCAATGCTGGAACGTCTCCTGAGTGTAGGGACCCTATGATAATACAAAACCATTAACCCCCAACAAAGGGATGTTAGTGACAGGTGACTGCGATACAGGCCAATGACATCTGACAGGAGGCAAGAACGGCATACAGATCTCTACTGTGGTGCTCCTAATAGCACGCTCTCCTAAATAGATCTCCCATCCTCCATCTATAAAGAGAGGAACTCTACGGGTGGAAATCACGTACTCAACACCAGTCGGGTACCCATCCTCAAATTTGATGGCCAAGTGTTCCCCATAGTAGGGAATCCATGTAATAATGTTAGTTGTGAACAACTCCAGCTGTAGGCGGCAATGAGTGAAACCCTCAACTACAAGGACCTCCGCCAATATGGAATGATGCCATCGTCGTCCTCGTGGATATGTATCTAAACCTAACACACTCACCAGACGCAAGCATGGGAGCCTTTCATAGGCCCAAAACTGCCAACACAATGGCAAAATATCTGCGATCAATAAACACTCTTAACTTGTAAATGGGAAATGATAAGACAAATACTCACCAGCAGAAATGGGTAGAATCCAAACCAAGCCTCAGTCAAACCCTACGAGCGCATACGCATATCCATGAGGAAATATGCAAAGGTATAGGAGCCCCAATCATACTCTCCAATACGGTCCATATGACGTGTGGCTCTGATCAAAGTGAACGACGCCGTGGAAGAGTTATCTGCTATGAAGCAGCCTCAAATGATCATCAGAAACAATCGCCGAAGAATGCGATCCCTGACTCTGACAACATCTGGCATGGGCTCACTCAATAGCCCACTCATAGCATCTACTCTCAAAGGACCCGTCACGAAACAGCCCCGCCTCGAGCGCCTGGCCCCTGAACTCCTAACAAGGATCTGATGGCAGTAGGGGTAATATCCGTCGTCTGGCACCGGGTGCCCTTCAAACTCCATACCTGTGATAAACCGCCAATCGATCAGCGTCATCATCACCTCACGATCCAACAATGGAGTGACCGAAATCCGTGAAACCAACTTCGAGAGAATGCCCCGAGGTAACCCTGTGGACAACAAATGGGGAAGGATGGTAAAGAATGCTCCAAAACCCCAGTCATGCACAATCGCTCTATAGTCAGGATGAAGAGCATGGTACATGGAGTGTATGCTGAACCAGTTCCCTCAAGGCTGTGTAAAGCCGGGAACCTACATGAAATATAGATCAACATCAAAACCTTTTTATCCTCATCAATAGGAAAGAAGGAAGATTAAAATCTAACGTCATACCTCATTGGCATTCAAATACATCGAGGGATGTCGACTTAAATCACCCAGAAGCTCTGGGTTTGCCACCTGAATACTCAGGAGGTCCCTACGGGGAACATGTGTAGCAGGAGCGGAGTCCGCAACCGGAACATCTTCCTCCTCGTCCTTGACATCCGGCACATCAACCAGGACTGAACGTATCACGGCCTCCACCAACCGATGAGGCTGTCTAACAGAACGGGGTCGAGGCACTTCAGAAGCCCTCCTCCGTACACCAGAAGTGGTTATACGGGAACTACTTGGCTGATCTAGATCCATAATATCTGGACAACAAGTCTCCAAATCACCTCAGAAAGGGTGTGGTATTTTCTAACTTGGAGCTTTTCAAAATGCATTTTATGGCTACATGTATGCATGCATTGCTTTAACATACGGTTATAGTAGAGTTAAAAATGCATGATTAATCAAATGCCTACATTTTGGAAAACTTTTGCCATAGTCCCCTTTGTAAATCGGACTATCCATATGCACATAGGCATGACTAGGTGGCCATTCAGTAGCACACCTGCCCACAGTCATATACATAATATATGCAAAGTCATCAATACATAAGGTTAACCTCAATACCAGGAGTACTTTTCCTTTTTACCTTTTGCTCATTTGTCCTCAAATAGGATAAGAAATAATAGAAAAAGGTGCCAATTTGACTGTCTCAGAAGTTAAATTTTTTCACATCATTATGTTCAGCATTGTTTAATACTAACATTTACTGTGTTGAATATTTTTTATCAAGACATTTGAGCATACATAATTACTACTATGTGTTTAGATACATTTCATATGATAAGTCATTTTCCAAAGGATAAAAATTGGAAAAAATACATGCATACGTTACCAAGACAGTGTAGAACACTTTTACGGTGACAAAATTTGCAGAAAGTCGCCCAAACTCAGCAGATTTGAAGAAGAGCTCTTGGATTTCCTTCAGCAGTCAAGAACTTGAAAATTACTTATATGAAAGTAACTCTTTGGTCTTTAGCATCCATGATTGGTCAGAGTCCATCTCGCTACAAGAATAGCGCATACTGCGGCACCCCTACATGGGTCCCGCACCTCTGACTCGGTCCAGTTCGAGTTGCAAAGGAGTTCTCAGACTGAAAAGGTTAGATCAGGAATAAAAATGCTACGCGATTGAGCAGAATAGCTTACAAATCCTGGTCTTCTTAAATTGAACCTTGGGTCTGCACATCATTTATTGGTATTCATCCGAGCACAGGGTATACTATGCCGATGATCTCAAATTTTACAAGTCACGCTCAGCAATACCTTGCGCAGATCCAATGCCGCCAATTTAGGGTCGTTACCCCAATTTTCAAAATAACTCCCTGGCGGGGGTTGCAGCGCATGTTCATCCGTTGAGACACATATCAACAAAGGTCAAGTAGCCTTGACATCATCATAACTATTGGCAAGTAAATCCAACGATGCATCGGATGCCACCCGATGAACAGAAGTTGATACACACACCAGCATTTTTCAAGCATTCCCCGGCGGGGGTCATAACGCAGAATCATGAAAAGGAATTCCCTGGCGGGGGTCACAACGCATTGTCACCCATTGGTGTACGTATCAATGAAGGTCAAGCAACCTTGATGTTATTTCATCCAATGGCAAGTAAACTAATCGAAGCATTGAAAGCTATTCTATGATTTCGTACTTTGGTACTCATATTCCCCAGCGGATCTCCGACGCGGGTTACAACGCATGTTCCGTTGAGTTGAACATCAACAAAGATTAAACAACTCCCCGCCCGGGGTTACAACACATATCAGTCGTTAATTCACACGTCGGCGAAGGTCAAGCAGCCTTGACAGTCTGCCCAACAGGGTTTTCATCCATTGTTTCACACGTCGGTGACGTACACGTCAACGAAGGTCAGGCAACCCTGACAGTATATACTGTTGGCAGTAAATTCAACAAAACATTGATATGTCCAGGCGATACAAACCAGGGAAGATCAACATCATCAAAGAGGATTGATGATGGAATATGTTATACACATCCTCAAACAGACAAGACTTTATCCCCACAGATCTCTTACACATAAGAGGCACCTCTCCGGAATCAAGTCTGTATCAAGAATTAAGGACTTTGGTGATAGCCCCAACGTCAACATCCTAAAAGATTTGGGTCACACATCCAATCGGGTCATAGTTGCCAATCCCCGGTAGAAGCTACGAGGAGCCGACAATCATCCTCAGCATGTTGGGCAACAACGCCACACACATGCATCATACATTTGCATCATGTTGCTACACATGGCATCATATTTATCTTATTGCATTTCAAGTGTCTAGGATTTTTTATCTTACCCATGCATTGCATTGCATGAATATGATAAAGAATCTGTAGACAATCGAATTTTTCTGCACACCGGTTACTGACATTGCAGGAGGGCAGATTTGTCTTTCAGAGATAACCTTGAGAGATAGCTCACATCCAGTTCGGATACTACCGGACATTCAACCTCAACCCCGGAACACACACCGGGAGTAAAAGTTCTAATCTTAGAGATAACCATGAGGCATGCAGTTCCAATACAGGAAATTCTACTAGAGAAGACCGATTAATCTCAGAGATAACCCCGAGGTATCCAGTCTCAGTCCAAACACTAGGAGTAGCAGCTACCAACCTTGGAGATAATCCCAAGGAATGCAGTTCCGGCGATAACCCCAGAATTTCTTGTTGCAAATGCAATCAGCTTCAACCTCGGTGCTCACACCGAGGCACTCAATATAAGACCCAGACATAACCCTGGGAAGACATGCACACCTCAAAGATGACACTGAGGACCTTCAACACTTGCAGTAGTCCAATCTCAGAGATAACCTTGAGCAACGACTACTTTATCAGCCCAAACTGACGATAACCCTGGTGAGGGGCAAAGTCATCATCTTTCCACCTTGACGCTATATCACATTGTCTCAACATTCCCTAAATACATTTCTATACAACAATGTCCCACAAGAGTCAAGGAAAACCAATCCAGAGTGACTATTACGCAAGGTAACTGATAGAATTTATAGCTTGAAGACCGGAGGGCACCGTCCCATCTTCTTGACTTCGTACAACCTCTAATCCCATGCCATGGCGTAACTCTCGATAACGATGGTCTGAAATAGGTCTTACATACCTCAATCAGATGCTCGAATTACAATTTTGAAAGTTCGAGCGGACATTATAGTGCTTGTGTGCACGTACTTCGAGACGACGGAACCCACAAAACCGTGGCAACCTAGGTAGCCCTGTTAAATTTGCTCCGTACTCACCCTATATTGAGTGCTTTCTCATTTTAAACACTTGTGAGCTCACATATAGCTACTTTTGTACCAGCGAGAGCCGAGTGTTCATCCATTTTAAAGATATATAAGTCTTTTTTGGCAGCCCACTGTAAACCTTCTCACACACTTTAAAGCCTTTCTCTTCATCTTTGCACAGACCGTTCTTCACGTTGAGAGTCATGTTGTGTGTGTTTGCCCGGACTTCAGTTCGTGGTTTTATTTTAGTTTGTATATATATATATATATATATATTTATATATATATATATATTTATATTTATATATATGGACTAACATTATCGAGTTATGCCTTGATTGAGCCTAGACTTCGGTCTAGAGCGTTTACTCCTTTAATATATATATATACTTATATATATGAACTGTTGTCGAACTATGTTCGATGAGCCTGGATTTTACATCCGGAGCGTTTACTTGCTTATATATATATATACTTATATATATGAACTGTGGTCGAACTTTGTTCGATGAGCCAGGATTTCACATCCGGTGCATTTATCACTAATATATATATATATATATATATATATATTTCGTCCCGCCTGGAGTTTACTTCGTGGCGGTTAATCGCTTTTACAACTTTCTTTATGTTTTGTCCCGCCTGGAGTTTCCTCCGTGGCGGTTGATGGCTTTTACAACTTTATTTATATTTTCTGATCCCCCATGGAGGTGCTTCGTGGTGGCTGATAATGTCTATATATATATATATTTACAACTTTTATATATATACACCTGCTTATTGCTTTCATACAAATTGCGGCATTATGTGAGCCTAGGAATCATGTGATCACAGATTCAGTTCCCGTGATTGACATTTTCAGCTTTAAGCAACTTGTAAATTTATTTGTGGTGTCTGAATTTCCTCAGATGGTTTTCATACCCACGAGGAGGTCGGCATCATTTTGCACATTATTTTCTTTTAGATGCTTTTCATCTCGAAAATAAAAGCAATCAAGCCGAACACTTAATAAAATTGAAGTGTAAAAGGTCTTAATTATTATTGAGTACAAGGGTTTGAAAAACCTCTTTGATAAAACATCACTACCATATCTTGCTTAAAATTGATTTTTTATATAACTTCAAACCTAGTGTATATAGGTGCGAACGAGGCCTCGCACTACTTCTAAATAACAACACATTGACCCACACACACACACACATTCATATAACAATTTCTTGAAAAGTGGCGGTCATCGTGGTAAAACGGATGTCGGGGGGTGCCTAACACCTTCCCTCTGCATAATCAAGTCCCCGGACCCTAATGAATCTTGGTTTCACCAACCCGTTTAGCAGTGTCACATCACTGGGTCAATGTACAAACGTTTTCTCGGTTGTGTTGGTACAACCATTTAAAAAACCAGCTGGCGACTCTTAACAGTCCATTGTCGACATTATACATGTCGGACCTTTTTCACTTATTTTTTCATACAAATCTCACCTAACATGAGAACACCAAAGAACAAGTAACGAAAAAGGACAACTAAAAATCCCGACGTCGACATCCCCCTCAGGTTCTGCATCCTCTGAAGTTTTCTTCTTTGGCTTAGGTTCAGCAACCTTTCCAGCCATTTCTTTATCAGCATCTTCAGGCTCACGTACATTAGCTATCATAGCCCTTTTAATGTCAGCATTCATTTACTCGGGTTGATCAGTCATCCTAGCTATCTCACCAACATCAGTATTAGTTGCTATTACTGACTCTGCGATCAGAGAGTCAGGGCGCTCTATGATTAGAGACAATATTATTTTTCTGGAGCGTTTGCTCCTTATTCCCTTTTTCTTTATTCTCTTCTTTCTTCAACCTTCTTTTTCTTCTTCAAAGGGGGCTTGTCTTTATGGAGGTTAAGGCCTCAAGAGTGAGTAGGGCAGTAGAGCCTTGAGACATTTCCTCCTACCTTTTAGCAGATCCCTAAGATGTTTCCTTTGACTTCTCAATCTTCTTCTTCCCCTTATTCTTTCTCCAGTTGACTCCTAATCTTATTCCCTAGAACCTTCATCTAGCACTGCAATCTTCCTTTTCATTGTGGGCTTTTAGACCTCAATTTGAGTTCTTTCACTGTCTTTTGATTGCCTTGATCTTAGAATCTCAACTGGATTCCTCTTCCAGTTCTCGAAAATCTTCTGAGTTATCCTCTTGTTCACATTGAGGGCTTCTCCCTCATTCTCCCCAATTTCCTCCTACAGATTTTTCTTTAAGATGATACTTATAAATCTTTTGTATTACATATTGGGTGCTTGTTTCCTTGAAGCTCTCTTTTTTCCAACATCAATGATCCATTTCCCTATCCACTCTAGCAAAATTATTCCAAAGTTCATTTTTTTTCTTCAACACGATGGCCGTCATGACTCTCAATTGAAGATCGATGATATACACATTTTTTATACATTTTAATATTCCTATATTTATTATTTTATATGCTTATTTTATTTAACTAATACATTTTATTTTGTTTTGTAGGAGATACCATTTGTTTTTTTGGGAAGCAAATAAAGGATTTATATCTAACCTTTAAAGATGAAAAAGGACTCTTAGAGGATTACCATATAGAGATGGAAGTCAAGATGGAAAGAAGAGGAAAAAAGGGAACAAAACTGTCCAAGTTTAATGAACCTAAATTAGGGCACAAATGTATTCTCCCTATAAATAGGTATCTTATTTTAGAGAGAAAGACACCACTTGTTATTTTTTTTCCTTATTTTTTCGTTGGTGTAGAAGGGAGTAAGATATTTAGAGCTTTTGTCTTATCTCTTATTCCAATCACGTGTGGTATTACTGTCAGAGAGTATTTATAACTTTCTTTTATTGATATAATAAAAATTCTCTTTTAATTATTGTTCTTACTTCATGCAAATACTAGTACTAATATTATTTATTTTTGTTTTTCCATGGCTAGCTAAATTCTAATACTTAGGATTATGATGAACCTAAGTATTTCATAATAATATTTTCTTTCCGTTCCAAAATTAATGCCTAATTATTTTCGCCTTCATATTTTCCTTCGCATAAATTGCATATGATTCTTATATTGATTGCGAGATTTTGATAAGTTATAGTTAATCTGTGAATTATTCATAACTTATGTTTGCCCATATTAATTATATGAATCATTATTTTTAAAGGAATGAAAAATTATTTGGGAATTAATTTAGGAAATAATAATTTATTTATTATGTTAATATTTGGTTGATTCTCGATTCCTAGGTATCTTTTCTCATTAATAGTTTTCGTTATTAATTAATAGTTTGCATAATTTAGTTAATAAATCTTTTCCACCATTTCTGTTTCTAATTTGCCTAAAATATTAATTAAGGATATATTAAAGAATTGATCTAGTCTATGTGGCTCGACCTGCACTTGTCAAATCTACAATAGACATTGTGCACTTGCAGTATAAAAATTTAACTCATCAAGTATTTGGTGTCGTTTCT
Organism: Panax quinquefolius; assembly: GCA_020205615.1. Classification (NCBI taxonomy): domain Eukaryota; kingdom Viridiplantae; phylum Streptophyta; class Magnoliopsida; order Apiales; family Araliaceae; genus Panax; species Panax quinquefolius. The sequence continues at coordinate 80,952,839 of CM035166.1, forward strand.
GGGGACTAGAATTATTTTTTATTTATTCCTTAATTTTTATTTATTCAAATTAGTTTTAACTCTAATTTTTTTTATTTTTTTTTCAGGATTATTGAAGCGGATCGAAGGAGCGAAAAGATAATGATTTTGTTGTTACGCTTTCTTCGGTACTTCGTATCTCTATATTTTAATATATATATATAGTAGTTTAGTTTTTTTTATTATTATTATTTTTTTTATTTGCCACATTCATGCATTCACTCACGTAGAGCACATCCTATTAGGTTTTTATTTTTATTTTTATTTTTTTTGTCAAATATAAATTGTGGTGATTGTTGGAGGATTGAGGTATGTCAAAATTTCTCCTTCTTTTGTAATTCACATAGTTTTAGGATATTTATTTGTTTATAGTTTCTTTATTTGTACATTTTCATATTTAATATAACATTAAGGGCACAACCTGTAACAAGATAAGGTGGGGATTTCATCACCCTTCTTTGGCCCACAAACAACCCAATTTTCATTTTGCATAACCATGACCTAATAAAATCAAGTAGACGTTGGCCCCTATGACTTTCAAACTCAATTAGGACAAGAAACTCCAAGAGGAGGTTGCATTTTAAATTAATCAAACTACTAGTGTCTAGGCAAGTTGTTCAAAAGGTAAACGCCTAAAGATTGTGTGGGTATTCAATTAGTCAGCGTATCTATGGAGAGACTCCCACCTTTCTTACACTTACCTGGCTAGTGGTATGATTAATTTTGAATTTGGTGGACCTTGCGGTGTAACTTGGAATAGTTAGGAGCTGTCTAGATTTTTGTATAAACCCTCTGAACATTTCATCGTTCATCATTTGGTCCGTGTTGTTGTTTGCATGAGGATTGTCGCCTTCCTGATGCACATTATCCTGATTATTGATCTGTGGAGACTCAACGGTCTCTTATGCTCCATTGCTATTCTCAACATTCTCGGATGCCATTTTTAAATACTGCCACAAAACAAGGGTTAATTGACATGCCACATTTTATCCCTATAATCTGACCAACAAATTAAATACCAAATAAACTTAGGTACGTCATACTAGCGAAGGAATTCCCCGTCTCTCCCCTCCTAATTCTAGTCTCACATCTTAGCCAAGGATCATATCCCTAAGCTTTGATACCAACTGTGACGCCCCCAAAATAGGTATACATCACCTATCTTGAGTCGCCAAATACATGGTACAAAATTCAAATATAACTTAATAATACAACTGTCATGTGACATACGACAAAACATAAACTGAGAGTTTTAATACGAATATTGTCTTCTAGACAGTATTTAACTCAAATGGAGTCCTTAATACATTTATTATCACACTATTTCATAGAATAGTGAGGACTACTAATGCTATCATCCGACCATCACTCCGTTCCCGACTAGTCCCGCCACGCTTCTCATTTCAAAGAGGACAATGAAAGCAAAAGGGTGAGCTCAACTAGCCTAGTAAAAAATATTATGACTAAGATAATGCAGAATAATTTATCATTAGCATTCAACAATGTTAAACTGATAAAATATAACAAACATCGAGTTTAACTGCAGCGGAACAAGCAATCCATTAGAAGAGTCAAGTAGAGAATAAAATCTACTATCTTCTATTATTTAAAAGGTTTTTCATCACTTTTATCGCTGAGACTCAGCTTAATAAATAATCCACATCATCCATGCACTACGGCCAAAGATATTCATTAGTATCACGACCACAAATTATCCATGCACTACGGGCCAAGGATATTCGTGTTTTCATCAATGGTCATGATCATGCCAATAACTGTCCACCAATGCACTACGGCCAATGAGGACTTTTACCACATCATTTGTAACATTACGGTCATGATTATACCGAATAATCCCTGGTTATAATCATACCAAGTCCATCTATGCACTACAGGCTACAGATGACTTTCAACAGAATATAAGCATGATGATGATGACAATGATATAAGAATTCAATAAAACAAGTTCAAGGATAAATTTTTAAAGATTTATAATTTAATTTATCCAGAAATCAATAACGTCCAAATTGTTAACATGATACTGCTTTGTGGAGTAAAATTCAAGAATAATATTGTACCAAAAATAATTTGGACCGAAAACGAATCAATTTTTATGATGAATAGTACCCCAGGTGAATAGTACTCGAGTGAATAGTACCCCGTGAATAGTACTTCAAGAATAGTAACCCTGTGAATAGTACTCCAGCATGAAAATGTTAAAACTTATCAAGAATGTTCAGAATAATATTTCCATGAAAAGATACTAGATGAAGCGCAAATATCAAGGATATTCTACTAATTTCATGGAGTATAGAAGCCAAAACTTAACAAAATGAATATAGAATTCGAAATCTGAAACAAAATAATATTACTTACATACTACAAAGTATTGAAGAAAATATTATTTCAAGCGAATATTGAACAAAAAATAACATCCCTTACCTTGAAAAGATGAGTATTCCAACTGGTATAGCGGGGATATTCTTGAAGAAATCTTTCGCTGTTTTCTTCGCTCAAAGCTTTCTAAAACTCTAAAGAAATACACTCAAGATTATAGAAGAAGAATTCTCATATTCTTGTGTGATTTTCAATTCTAACTTAAGCGCCTATTTATAGGAAAATGCTAGAACACCATAGGAGACTAAAATAATAAAATATTATATTTTTTTCAATTATTCTACGCATGCCTTTGAACAAGCCTAGCATGCCTTCTTTGAAAAACAAACTAGCAGCCCACATGTTTTCAAAAAACAAAAAGTGGGTCCCACCCAATTTTAATAAAAATATTTTAATTTCTGAAACTTCAATAATTTATAATAAATAGCCCTTTTATCAAAAAAATACAAATTTTATGTCCATTCCACACGAAATCGAATTCTCTACAACTTTACGGAAGAAAGTGTTTCTAAATTCCAAACAAAAATATCCGAATTCAACAAACGGATAATTTTCAACACCTCTAAAAATTCATAACAAATCATATGTTAATTTTTAACGATTTAAAATTTGTGGACATATACTCCACTTATATATGTATAACATATCCAAAAATCACAACGATCCAACGGCCGGATCAAAATTATAACTCACGCAATAGAGCTTTAAGAACACCGATTTGATTTTTAATACCTCCAATCCGACAAAATACTGATAAAACACCTCAACATTAATTCCTTCATTTATAACCACATAAACTAAATATTTTCCTATATATCATTTATGTCCACATAAAATAAATATTTCCTTATCATATAAATCAATAATTAATTATTCACAAATAATACTACAGAATCACAATAATGGCAACCAGGCCGTTCCCATGAAAGAGGGGGCTTTCCAATAAGGATTTCTCCTTACTGGCGCGCAATTAGGTGACCAAACCTCTCATCGATGTAACTTTCTAGACATTGCCAATAATGCTATCTAATAATATTATTCAAATAACATGAATTATTGATCTAATAATGGGAAATACTGTGCAGTGACAATTATTGAAACAACAATAATATAAAATATCAACGAAACAATTATTGAACCAATAAAATAAAATATTGAATAAGAATTATCGTAATAATTATCGAGTAAAGGCCTTCTTCACGTAAGAATCAATAATTCAAAATCTTATCGCGCAATACCGCATACTACTACGCAACAACGCCAGACATCAGATTTTAACCACCGTGTATTCCAACAAAGTTGTTAACGATAAAACTTTCTCCGTTATTTTATAAAAAGATATTTTTGTCGTTTTCTCAATCCGACAATAATTCCTTTGTGGGTCCACTAATGATTGTGCCATTGCATTTAATATTCCCCTGTTAAAACGAATATTCCCTACCAATCGAATATTATATAACAACTTGCGTACTTTGCAAAATTTATAAATATTACCCACAACTATAACATTATATCAAATTCACTCCATAATATTCAAAAATGATATTTATAAAAAATTCATCTTTATTCATAAAAGTTGGGGTCTTACAACCTTTCCTTCTTATGAAATTTTGCCCTCGAAATTAGGGTACGTACCTGGTATATCAAAGAGGTAAGGATACCTTGATTTTATTTCAGAGTCTAACTCCCAGGTCATTTTCTCAACATCGTGGTTTCTCCACAAAACTTTGACTTGAGGTATAACCTAGGAGCGTAAAATATGCTCCTTCTTATCTAAGATTTTAAAAAGAACCTCTTCATACGTTAAATCTTCCGCTATTTTGTCCGGTTCTAACTCAATAATGTGGTTCGGGTCTTTCACATATTTACGTAACATAGATATGTGAAAAACATTATGAACACGAGACATACTTCAAGCGGTAAGCGAGTCTATAGCCACGCTTCCTACTCGCTCGAGGATTAAAATGGGCCAATGAATCGAGGATTGAGCTTTCCTCTCTTTCCAAATCTCATAACTCCTTTCCATGGAGCAACACGTAACAATACATGTTCTCCAATATTGAATTCTACGTCCTTTCGATGAAGATCAACATAACTCTTTTGTCGATCTTGTGAGGTTTTTATACGTTGTCGGATCGTTTGAATCTTTTTCGTAGTCATACGTACCAACTCCGGTCCCAACAACGTTGCTTCACCCACCTCATCCCATCATACTGTAGAACGAAAATTTCTTCCATACAACGCCTCGAATGGAGCCATGCCAATACTTGCTTGATAACTGTTGTTGTAAGAAAACTCCACCAATGGTAAGAACTTGTCCCAACTTCTCTTGAAGTCAAGGACACAAAGTCTTAATAGATCTTCAAGAGTTTGAATAGTCCTCTCTGACTGCCCGTCCGTTTGAGGATGATAAGCCGAACTAAATAGTAAATCCGTGCCCATAGCTTTTTGCAAACTAACCCAAAATCTTGAAGTGAATCTTAGGTCTCGATCAGAAACAATGGATACCGGCATACCATGCAATCTTACAATCTCGATTATATACATACGAGCAATATGTTCAAGTGTATAAGTTTCTCCTATAGGTAAGAAATGAGCCGACTTGGTCAATCTATCAACAATGACCCAAATCGAATCTATGCCTTGAGAAACCTTGGGAAGACCGGTAACGAAATCCATGGTAATGTGCTCCCACTTCCATTCTAGAATTTCAAGTGGTTGCAATTGACCTTTTGGTACTTGATGCTCCACCTTGACTCGTTGACAAGTTACACACCTTGAGATAAACTCCACGATCTCTCTCTTCATATTGCTCCACCAAAATGTATGTTGAAGATTATAATACATTTTGGTACTCCCAGGATGGATTGCAAATTGTGTGTTGTGTGCCTCCGTCATGATTTTATACTTTAAATCAGGGTCGTTATGAACACAAAGTCTGGAGTTGACTCGAAGTATTCCTTCTTCATCGATTCTTGCTTCCGGCATAGCACCTTCTTGCACTTTTTTCCTCACACGCATCAGCTCCAGGTCTGTAGCTTGAGCAGCTTTAACTTTATTGATTAAAGTCGGTTCTACTCGTATATTCATTATCATCACATGAGTCCCTAGAGTCTTTAACTCTATCTCCATCCTTTTTAAGTCATATAAAATAGGCCTTTGCGTTGACAATATCACACTCGTACCCGCATATGATCTTCTACTCAATGCGTTAGCTACTACGTTCGCTTTACCAGGATGGTATTGAATTATATGATCATAATATTTCAACAGTTCAACCCAACGTCGTTGCCGCATGTTGAGTTCCTTTTGGGTGAAGAAATATTTGAGGCTTTTATGATCCGTAAAGATATCCACTTTCTCCCCATACTAGTAATGCCTCCAAATTTTAAGTGCGAAGACAACAACTACCAACTCTAGATCATGAGTAGGATAATTCCTCTCATATTCTTTGAGTTATCGAGAGGCATAGGCTATGACTTTCCCATGTTGCATGAGAACACATCCTAACCCTTTGCTCAAGCATCATCAGAAATGACAAATCCCTCCGAGCCGATGGTATTGTCGTAACAAAATAAAATGAGTCTCCTCTCGAGTTCTTGAAAACTCTTCTCACATTCCACGCTCCAACCAAATTTTATATCTTTTCGAGTCACCGAAGTTAATGGTGTAGCTATTCGAGAAAACTCTTCTCTACGAATCTCCGATAATAACCAACCAATTAATCTCGAGAAAGCTACGATTTCATCACTAATTTAGGTTTCTCCCCCAATTTGAATAGCTTCAATCTTTGTTTCAGTCAATGATATTCTATGACTTGATACTACGTAACCAAGGAATGCTACTTCGTCAAGCCAGAACTCGCATTTCTTCAACTTGGCATAAAGCTTATTTTCACGAAGCTTTAGGAGTATTAGACTCAAGTGTTGCTCATGATATTCATGGCTTTTGGAATATATGAGGATGTAATCAATAAAGACGACCACAAAGTGATCCAAATATTCCTTGAATACTCGGTTCATCATATCCATGAAGGCAGCAGGAGCATTAGTCAATTCAAAAGATATGCCTGTACCGAGTTCTGAAAGCCATCTTTGGAATGTCATCGGTTCTAATCTTTAAATGATGATATCCGAAATGAAGATCGATCTTTGAAAAGAATTTGGCGCCTTGCAACTGGTCAAACAGGTCATCAATACGTGGCAATGGGAACCTATTCTTGATGGTGACATGATTCAACTCCCGATAATCAATAAAAAGTCTCATACTCTCATCTTTCTTCTTCATGAATAGAACAAGAGCACCCCAAGGAGACGTACTAGGACGAATGAAACCGATGTCTAACAATTCCTGTAATTGGGTCTTTAACTCCTGAAGTTCAATAGGAGCCATTCCATATGGGGCTTTGGAAAGGGGTTTTGTACCAGGTTCAAGGTCGATACAAAATTCAACTTCACGCTCTGGGGTAGGCTATGAAGTTCTTCGTGAATACGTCAGAAATTTATTAACAATAAAAATATCATTCAAATCGATTTATTTTTGTTTAAATCGTGATATGAGCTAAGAAAGCTTGACATCCGTTTTTCAATTAATGAATAGCTTTATGGCTTGAGATGACAGTGATTGATTTTAATGGTTTGGTTGCTTTAATTCATATAATAGGTTGGTTAGGAATATGAAAGCTAACAACCTTACGAAAATAATCAATTTTTGCATGATGAGTAGTTAACGAATCAATCCCTAAAATCACGTCAAATGCAAGTATTTTCAATAAAATAAGATAGACAGGTAATGTGAGGGTACCAATTTGAACCAAACAAGACTTATAAACAGTGGATGTAATGAAGGTTTCTCCCAACGGAGTTTCCACAGATAAGTCAAAGTCTAATTTCTCCAGAGTCAAATTTAAACGTTGAGCGCAAGTAGGAGAAATAAAAGAATGGGTAGAACCGGTATCAAATAAAGTATAGACTTCGCTAGAGTTTATGATAAGCTTACCCGCGATGACCTCGTTCGGGTTCCTTGCTTTCTGGGAGGTCATGGCAAACGCTCTCCCTTGAACTATCGGTTTTGACTTTTCAGGGAAGGCCTTTGGTGCCTCCATCCCAGCTGGACTTGTCTTCGGTGCACGAAAAAATCTGGCTAGGTGACCTTCTCTTCCGCAATTATAACGTGTTTTAGACTGCATCGCGCAGTTTGAACTGATGTGTCCCTCCCCTCCGCATTTGAAGCATATGATAGGTGGTCATTCTCCTTCCTTAACAACGGGTGCCGGTCTTTGGCCTTTCCATCATTGTTGAATCTCCTCTTCTTGAAATGTCCACTCTTATTGTCTTGGCCATGATTACCACCGAAGTGGTTACCATTTCTGGTATGTTTATTCCCTCCATGTTTGTTGTCACCGCTCACGATCAAGTACCAATGGTATTATCATTTTTTGCATTTACCGCTTTCTCTTGGTTAGGTTGACTCGTTATCGCGCTCCAATAACTGAGCCTTATTTACAACATTTGAATACAAACACAGTTTATGAGAAATTAGATATTGACGTATCTCGAGTTTCAAACCTCTTAGAAACATCCGCGTCATTCCCTCCTCATTATCTACCAAGTGAGACGCAAATCGGGACAACTCGACAAACTTCCCTTCGTACTGTGACACGGTCATATTTTTCTGCTCCAACTTGATGAACTCTACCTCTTTCATGTGATGAATACTTTCGGGAAAGTACTTGTCGTTGAATAGTTCTTGAACTTCTCCAAAGACATCTTCAAGGTCTGGCAGTCGAGTACGCTTTTTACCGATTCCCACCAAAGAATCCGCCTCTCCTCGCAACATAAAGGTGGCAAGGGAACCTTTTGCTCCTCGAGCATCCCAAGACATCAAATATCTTAGTGATCTGCTTTATCCACGCCCGCCTTTAAGTGGTTTTGGCTCTCTAATAAACTCCGTGGTCCCAGCTCCTTGAATCTGCTTAGCGGTGACCATCCGAGAGTTTCAAAGTTTCCACCTACATTTTGGACAGGAGCCGCTCTCGCCTGATGTTGCATGAATTGCACAAAGCCTCTGAACATTCCATCGTTCATCATTTGGTCCGTGTTTTTGTTTGCATTAGGATTGTTGCCTTCCTGATGCACATTATCCTGATTATTGATCTGTGGAGACTCAACAGTCTCTTGTGCTCCATTGCTATTCTCAACATTCTCGGATGTCATTTTCAAATACTGCCACAGAATAAGGGTTAATTAACATGCCACATTGTGTCCCTATACTCTGACTGACCAATTAAATACCAAATAAACTTAGGTAGGTCATACTAGCGAAGGAATTCCCCGTCTCTCCCCTCCTAGTTCTAGTCTCACATCTTAGCCAGGGATCATATCCCTAAGCTTTGATACCAACTGTGACGCCCCCAAATTAGGTATACATCACCTATCTTGAGTCACCAAATACATGGTACAAAATTTAAATACAACTTAATAATACAACTGTCGTGTGACATACGACAAAACATAAACTGATAGTTTTAATACGAATATTGTCTTCTAGACAGTATTCAACTCAAATGGAGTCCTTAATACATTTATTATCACACTATTTCATAGAATAGTGAGGACTAATGCTATCATCTGGATCGTCACTCCGTTCCCCGACTAGTCCTGGCTACGTTCTCATTTCCTGAAGAGGACAATGAAAGCAAAAGGGTGAGCTCAACTAGCCCAGTAAAAAATATTTTGACTAAGATAATGTAGAATAATTTATCATTAGCCTTCAACAAAGTTAAACTGATAAAATACAACAAACATCAAGTTTAACTGCAGCAGAACAAGCAATCCATTAGAAGAGTCAGGTAGAGAATAAAATCTACTATCTTCTATGATTTAAAAGGTTTTTCATCACTTTTATCGCTGAGACTCAGCTTAATAAATAATCCACATCATCCATGCACTACGGCCAAAGATATTCATTAGTATCACGACCACAAATTATCCATGCACTACGGGCCAAGGATATTCGTGTTTTCATCAATGGTCATGATCATGCCAATAACTGTCCACCAATGCACTACAGCCAATGAGGACTTTTACCACATCATTTGTAACATTACGGTCATGATTATACCGAATAATCCCTGGTTATAATCATACCAAGTCCATCTATGCACTACAGGCTACAGATGACTTTCAATAGAATATAAGCATGATGATGATGACAATGATATAAGAATTTCAATAAAACAAGTTCAAGGATAAATTTTTAAAGATTTATAATTTAATTTATCCAGAAATCAATAACGTCCAAATTGTTAACATGATACTGCTTTGTGGAGTAAAATTCAAGAATAATATTGTACCAAAAATAATTTGGAAACGAATCAATTTTTATGATGAATAGTACCCCAGGTGAATAGTACTCGAGTGGATAGTACCCCGTGAATAGTACTTCAAGAATAGTAACCCTGTGAATAGTACTCCAGCATGAAAAAGTTAAAACTTATCAAGAATGTTCAGAATAATATTTCCATGAAAAGATACTAGATGAAGCGCAAATATCAAGGATATTCTACTAATTTCATGGAGTATAGAAGCCAAAACTTAACAAAATGAATATAGAATTCGAAATCTTAAACGAAATAATATTACTTACACACTACAGAGTATGGAAGAAAATATTATTTCAAGCGAATATTGAACAAAAATAACATCCCTTACCTTGAAAAGAATAGTATTTCAACTGGTATAGCGGGGATATTCTTGAAGAAAACTTTCACTGTTTTCTACGTTCAAAGCTTTATAAAACTAAAGAAATACACTCAAGATTATAGAAGAAGAATTCTCTGATTCTGGTGTGATTTTCAATTCTAACTTAAGCACCTATTTATAGGAAAATGCTAGAACGCCATAGGATCGGAGACTAAAATAATAAAATATTATATTTTTTATTATTATTCTACGTATGCCTTTGAACAAGCCTAGCATGCCTTCTTTGAAAAACAAACTAGCTGTAAGACCCCGAAATTTTTTTTAAATAAAAAGGAATTTCCTTTATTTATTATCTTGAAATAGTAAGGATTGATTTGATTAATGTGGATAGTTAAGGGTTAAATACGCAAATATTTCAAAATAAGCAAGTGGTTATAAAATATTCATTTTTATTTGGGAATATTCGTTTGGTCGTGGAATATTCAGACTGCGTCAGGAATATTCGTTTGGTCGTGGAATATTCGTGATCGTTTGTGAATATTCGATTGACGGTACAAGCGACCCATGTGTGGGCCCCATAACTGAAAGCGATTGGATGAGGAAAACGACAAATATAAGTTGGTTAAAAATAACGGCGTAGTTATTGTTACAAGTAAGATCATTGGAATACCCGGTGGTTAAAATACAAGAATACGCATGGTTGCAGAAAGAGTAACACCAGATTGCATGCAGATTGTTGAATTATTGATTCGTACGTAAGATGGCACTACTCAATAATTTTCACAAGAGTTACTGCTCAATATTTTATTTTATTGATTCAATAATTGTCATAGTTGATATTTTATATTATTGTTGTTCAATAATTGTCACCGCACGATTTCCCATTATCGATCAATAATTCATATTATTTGAATAATATTATTAGATAACATTATTGGCAATGTCTAGAAAGTTCTGCCTAAGGAGATGTTTGGCCACCTAATTGCGCACCAGTAAGGAGAAATCCTTATTGGAAAGCCCCCTCTTTCCTGGGAACGGCCTGGTTGTCATAATTGTGATTCTGTAATATTATTTGTGAATAATTAATTATTGATTCATATGATAAGGAAATATTTACTTTATATGAATATAAATGATGGATTTATTTATGTGGTTATTAATGAAGGAATTAATGTTGAGGTGTTTTATCAAGATTTTATCTGGATTGGAGGTATTAAAAATTAAATCGGGGTTTTGAGATATATTATGGGGGTTATAATTTTTAATCCGACCGTTGGATCATTGTAATTTTGGATATGTTATACATATATAAGTTGAGTATATGTCCAAAATTTTGAACCGTTAAAATGAACGAATGATTTGTTATGAATTTTAAGAGGTGTCCGATTCTTAAATCGTGGTTATAATTGATTTTGGTGGAAAATTCTAGAATTGAGTGGGCCCCACTTGTGGTTGGTGAAAAATGTGCTGAATTTTATTTCAAATGTGGTGGGTGGCAATAGTAGCGAGTAAAAGCCATCGTGTAGCAGTCAAGTCTGCCTTGGCGGCTAACATTTTCCTATAAATAGATGGCTAAGTTAGAATTGAAAATCACACCAGAAACAAAGTTTTCTCTCTTTCTCTCTCTATATTATTGAGTGTATTTTGTGAGTATTTAGATACTTTGAGAGTTGTTGTTCAGTACAAGTTTCATTCAGCATCACTTCCGACCTTTCCTTCCGAAGTACTGATTCTTTGAGGTAAGGGATGTTATTTTCTTCTCAAATGATATTAATTCTTCAATATCATTATGCTGAAATATTGGTTGGTACTTTTTATCAAATTTGGAACTTTTTCATGTCGGGGTTACTATTCATGAGTTACTATTCACGAGTTACTATTCATGAGTTACTATTCACGAGTTACTATTCACGAGTACTATTCATGAAGCGTGAAAATGTTTTTTTTGTGGAATTTCTATCTTTTGGTGTCGGAGTTACTATTCACGATACTCTGACTATTCACGATACTGGCACTATTCACGAATACGGCACTATTCAATTTAGAAAAATGAAAATTTTTCTTTCGCCTAAAATATCTATTTTGGATACTAGCTTTGATTGTATCCATGTTTTGATCATTCTTGAATTTTACACCACTATGATTATTTTTGAGGTATTTTTGGACGGATAAAATCAATGCAAAGATGAATGATTTACAAGAATATCTTTGGCCTCAGAGTGCAAAGATGAACAGTGTTTAAATGAACATGACCAATCGATGAATATCTTTAGCCATGGTGCAAAGATGAATTATTGATGAATATCTTTTGCTCGTAATGCAAAGATGACTGTTGTTGAATATCTTTAGCCAAGAGTGCAAAAGATGAATTATTGATGAATATCTTTTGCTCGTAATGCAAAGATGACTGTTGTTGAATATCTTTAGCCTAAGTGCAAAGATGAATTATTGATGAATATCTTTTGCTCGTAATGCAAAGATGACTGTTGTTGAATATCTTTAGCCAAGAGTGCAAAGATGAATTATTGATGAATATCTTTTGCTCGTAATGCAAAGATGACATTGTTGTTGAATATCTTTAGCTTTGTAGTACAAAGATGAATTATTGATGAATATCTTTGGCTTGTAATGCAAAGATGACCCGTTGTTGAATATCTTTAGCTTTGTAGTGTAAAGATGAATCTGTTGATGAATATCTTTGGCCCGTGGTGCAAAGATGAATTTATTAGTATGATTATGAGCAGAACCGTGATTTGGTATAACCATGATCTTTGATGTTTCGTAAAGACAAGTGATGAAAATTATCTTTGTCTTGGATGAAGAAAGGAATTTAGAACTACAATTACGATTATGAGTTATACACGTGATTGTGGACAAGAATTGTTGATTGATGTTACAGGGATAAAACATTGTTGGTGGATTTTTAACATGGAGAAGACAATAGACTTTATAGTCTATTCGACTCTTCTAATGGATTGCTCATTCACGCAACTATGGTTGAAAAAGTTTTATCATCTACCATATGTTCTAAATCTCTGATTTATTACTGATGAAGACTATTGATAATTTATTTATCTTTAGTCATGATATTTTTTTACTGAGCTAGTTGTGCTCACCCTTTTGTTTCACAATTCCTTTCAGGTAATAAAAGTGTAGCCGGGTCGAGCGGGGATAGCGAGGAATAGAGTGGTGGTCTATAGATGTTGAGGGTGAGGTGAATTTAACTTGGAAGGGTGTTTTGTCACTATCATACAAGATGTCTAATGACATACAACCTCGTGTTATCATAAGACATGGTTGTGCTCATCCACTTGCTGAGTATATTTACAAGCACTACCTATATAATCTTGGTGTTTGTTTGGAGTATAATACCCAATTAAAGACAGTGGAGATAATGATATGTCAAGAGAAGACTCACCATTGGGAAGAATATGATAGTAATCTTCTCATTTTTCTTTGGGGTTTATTAATCAACCAAGGATAATTACGTGGGCCATATGATATCTACCATAACCTAAAAGCATGGCCTCCCATGTATGAAGGTTTCCTTGAGCACTTCCCAAAGATTCTAATTTCTAAAACAGTTTTTGACTATACCTTTATGTAAGGTGTCATTGTGACGTGCTACAGTTGGTATATATTTGTATCCAAACTCACAGCATATGTGTTGTTGTATTTTGCACGACAATTGTTGTAATAAAGTTGTAGTTGTTTTTCGTACCATATATTTGGCGACTCAGAATGGGTTGGATGGAATGAACCTATTTTGGGGTCGTTACACTAGCAGCCCACATGTTTTCAAAAAATAAAAATAGGGTCCCACCCAATTTTAATAAAAATATTTTAATTTCCAAAACTTCAATAATTTATAATACGAATTTTATGTCCTTTTATCATAAAAATACGAATTTTATGTCCATTCCACACCAAATCGAATTCTCTACAACTTTGTAGAAGAAAGTGTTTCCAAATTCCAAACAGAAAATATCTGAATTCTACAAACGGACAATTTTTAAACACCTCTTAAAATTCATAACAAATCATATGTTAATTTTTAACGGTTCAAAATTTATGGACATAAACTCCACTTATACATGTATAACATATCCAAAAATCACAACGATCCAACCGCCGAATCAAAATTATAAACTCACGCAATAGAGCTTTAAGAACACCGATTTGATTTTTAATACCTTCAATCCAACAAAATACTGATAAAACACCTCAACATTAATTCCTTCATTTATAACTACATAAAATAAATATTTTCCTACCTATCATTCATGTCCACATAAAATAAATATTTTCTTATCATATAAATCAATAATTAATTATTCACAAATAATATTATAGAATCACAATAATGACAACCAGGTCATTCCCAGGAAAGACAGGGCTTTCCAATAAGGATTTCTCCTTCCTGACGCGCAATTAGGTGACCAAACCTCTCCTTGATGTAAACTTTCTAGACTTTGCACGATAATGCTATCTAATAATATTATTCAAATAACATGAATTATTGATCCGATAATGGGAAATATCGCAAAGGACAATTATTGAAACAACAATAATATAAAATATCATCGCAACAATTATTGAACCAATAAAATAAAATATTGAATAAGAATTACTCGTAATAATTATTGAGTAGTGCCTTCTTACGTAAGAATCAATAATTCAAAAATACTTGTAATAATACTGGTGCTACATCGTAACAACGCCAGACATCAGATTTTAACAAAGGTTAATGGTAAAACTTTCATTTGTTATTTTATAAAAGATATTTTGTCATTTTCTCAATTCGATAATAATTACATTGTGGGGTCCACTAATGATTGTGTTGTCGCATTTAATATTCTCTATTATAACGAATATTCCCCGACCAATCGAATATTATATAACAACTTCATGTACTTTGCAAAATTTATAAATATTACCCACAACTATAACATTATATCAAATTCACTCCATAATATTCAAAAATGATATTTATAGAAAATTCATCTTTATTCATAAAAGTTGGGGTCTTACAATATATGTGACGCCCCCAAAATAGGTATACATCACCTATTCTGAGTCGCCAAATACATGGTACAGAATACAAATACAATCTTTAATATACAATAATAAAGCTGTGAGTTGTAATACAAATACTGTCTTCTAGACAATATCCACTCTCAAAATAAGTCCTCATTACATTTATTGTCATACTATCATCTGGTCCATCACTCCGTTCCCCGACTCGTCCCAGCTATATTCTCATTTCCTGAAGTGAACAGTGAAAGAAAGGGTGAGCTCAACTAGCCCTATAAGAAATATTATGACTAAGATAATGCAGAATAAATTATCATTAGCCTTAAACAATGTTAAACCGATACAATATAACAAACATCAAGTTTAATCAAACTAATAAGCAATCCATTAAAAGAGTCAAGTAGAGAATAAAATCTACTATCTTTTATGATTTAAAAGGTTTTTCATCACTTTTATCATTGGGACTCAACAATAAATAATCCACAATATCGAATCACCCCCGCACACTACTACTACAATGATATTCTTTAGTATCACAACCACAATTATCCATGCACTACTGGCCAAGAATATTTGTGTATTCATTAATGGTCATGATCATGCCAACAACTCGTCCATCAATGCACTACGAGCCAATGAGGACTTTTACCATATCATTTGTAACATTACTACCATGATTACAATCGAATAATCCCCAGTCATAATCATACCAAGTCCATCTATGCACTACGTGCCACGTATTGACTTTCAAAAAAATATAAACATGAGGATGATGACAATGATATAAAATTCAATAAAACAAGTTCAAGAATTAATTTATTCAGGAACTAATAACATCCAAATTGTCAACATGATACTTCTTTATAGAGTAAAATTCAAGAATGCTCAGAAGAATATTTCCATGAAAAGATACTGGATGAAACGCAAATATTAAGGATATTCAACTAATTTCATGGAGTATAGAAGTCAAAACTTTAACCAATTGAGTATAATAAAGAATGAAATAACAAAAGAAATCACCATGCATGCGATACTTCGCATAGACAGGTTATTCCAATAAAATAATAATAACGGAACCTGGTCAGACGAAATTCGCACCGACAGGATGTTCCAATAGAATAATAAAGAATGGAATAACAACAGAAATCTAATTTAAATAGACAATTAAGATTGATTAGTGATTGTGTATATGTGATTATGAATCTAATTAGGGAAGCCCCAATGATTATTTAGAAATCTTAATTACTAAGTTAGAAACCCTAATTTTATTTACGGGAAACCTTAAACCCTAATTTTCAAACCCTAATTGGTGATTAGCAAATCCTAATGGTAATTAGCAAAGCCTAAGAATTAAAATTTAAGGGAAATATATGAAATTACCAAACTACCCTTAAAATTTAGAAGGAAAATACCAAAATACCCTTTAGTGTGTAAAATGACCAAATTACCCTTTTCTTAACTTTTAAGCTAAAATGGTTATGGCCAAAATTTTAGCCACATCTCTTGAGCTACTACCAAACACCTTTCATCAGCCAATTTAAGCCACATAACAATAATTTTAACCACAAGAGTAAAGAATGGAAGATTAAAGTAAGTGAAATATCAAAGATTAGCTCATTTGAGTTTTAACACATAGCCAAACTCTCTCACTCTCCAAGTCACGAAATCTCTTAGTAAACCAGTCCCCAATAAAGTTCATAGAACATCAAAAACAGAATAGGAGGCAAGAATCAAAGCATGTTTAAGGAAGAAGTATAAACCCTAGCTTGAATCTGATCTTATAGACTATGTTTAATGTTATGTTTTTGTGTTTAATATAATGTTATTAGAAGTTATTTAGTGGTCTATAATGTTAAAACATAGATCCATAACATTAAAATGCTCAAATATCAAGTTTTTCCAAAACTGTCAAGAACCCTAGTTCTATGGCCTGACAACCGAATGTCAGAGGCCATATATCTAGATCAGTTCATGTTTTTGTTTGTTTTATGTATTGAATTTGTAGTATGCTATGAAAACTTTGATCTGGACTTGAAATCATGTTTAGATCATGTGTAAATTTCAAGTTATGGAAGGTCAAACTGTGTTGACCGACCATTGTTGGGTAAAATCAATACGCACAAAACACGCAAGTGTACGTGGTCAACAAGTAATATAGTAGTGAATAAAGTATCGTTCCCACGAGGACAAATTATCAAGAATTTTAACTTCACAATTATCAATTTTTATTAATCCTAATTCTATTAAACTATTCAATTCAATGGTTTTAAAACTATAAAAACTAAATTAATAAATAAGTAACCTATCACAAAAAAACAACCGCTAATATAAAAATCTAAAATTTCAAACAATTAATGGAGAATTAGACTTATGATTTCACCCTGAGCTTCACTCTGATTTGCAAACCTTTATTCCAACTCAATTTAATATCCCAGTTTATTAATCAAGAACATGAAAGTAATACTAGCCACCTCTCGATGCACTAATACCATATTAACTTAATCCACAATTAAGATAGAAACACGTTAAACACCTAAATCAACCAACTCACTATATCTCTATGTGAACTGCAATTAAAGAAGGTTTAAGCGTAAGTTCTCTATTCGATTACATATGATGTCAAGCATATCTCTACCTTAACAGTAATCAAAAATCTGCTATTGACAAAATTTATGACACATGCTATATTAACTAGGTCTAGATTTGAATCTCCTCTCTCGATCCCATTCAAATCCACAAGGAATTGTTGATCAGGCAATTCATAAGTTCACGCTCGAATTAACATAGATAAACTGAAAATATATTATTGAATTGGAAATCAAAGCTATAGAATCATTGTTTCACCCAAGGATCCATGACAAGTCTAATAAGTGAATTAGTTCATAACGAATGAATTAAACACTGAATAATCTACTGAAACCATCCTTTCAATTATAAATAAACGACTAAAGAGAAGAAGAATAATGAAAACCCCTTCACGTAGCCTAGATTTGCAACCGTCACGATACTCTTTGAAAATTACTCCTCCAAAGCTCGCACTTGAATCCTGGAATTTTCCTTGTATTATCCTCATTGTGTTATGTGATTTGTTGTTTTCTACGTAATATTCAGCTCTCCTTTTTGTTCTAGCCGAAATCTGCTATTATAGAGTCCAGGCGCCTAACAAAAAACCAATAATCTAAGTCGCAGCAGAGTTCAAACAAAGAAGAGGTCACTTGCGAGATTCGGGACCCCGCCCCAATGGGTATAGTTCTCGAAAGCCCCCTCTCTACGTGTAATGCTTCAAGCTAAAGATTTTTTCCAATTTCATGAGTTTTTCCACTTTTGCTCCACAACTCCGCCATTCTTCACCACTTGCATCCATGACCACCCTACACATAAAATAACATGAAACGAGTGAAAACGAACACAAAACACGAAGATAACTATGAATTTAAACTTGAAATGAATATCGATTCGTGTATATAAAATCCACTTATCAAAATCCCTCATACTTAAACCGTGCTAGTCCTTGAGCATAAAACAAACTACATGTTATGTAATGCAATGAAATAAACAAATCTAAATGCCCAAGAATCCAACAATATTGCAGAAACTAACTTATCTCATCGGCCTCAGAGAAAACAAGCAACCTTACAATATGAATCACCAAAACTAATCCATAATTTCGTATTAATTCTCAAATCTTGAACAATTATCACTGGTATAGCGTGTGTGTGTGTTCAACATCTAAGATAACTGATACGGACCCAAATTCAATACATAAGCAACTTCTTAGAACGAATCATACAGTGCAAACTTAAAAATTTCAAAGATAGTCACAACCCAACTAAAATTAAACAATACCAAATTCAAGGGTACATGCAGGATACTTATACTTTTTTCTCTCTTTTTTTACACGGGGGCTCTTTTGCTCTTTTCCCATCATTATTCCCCTTTTTTTTAGATAGATGGTTGGTGAGTGCGTTTTACGCTCCATCTCACGCTTATGTTTTTGGGGAGTGTTTCTCCTCAACCCACCACAAGACTCAACATGTGCCATTTTTTATTTTTTTTATTTTTTTTTCAAAGGTTATATACCCCACATAAAATCCCCTAAACTTAGGTTCTTGCCTAATTTTAGCCTTTACTGCCTATCCTTGTCGTTTTCTCATTCACCCTAGCATTATCCGTTAGAAACTATTTATGTATCAATTTGAACTGATCGGTCAACAAAGATGTTATTAGTGCTAACCTTTTTATAACAGTTTCAAACAAATCCAAGAATTGATTCATAACAGAAATTGCCTCATAGTTCTAATAATCAATACTGTAGTGGTTAACTTGTTCACAATCTCATCATTGGCCCACAAATAACGTGAAAATGCAACACCGTTGGACATATGCAAACACAATATTTAACTAATTTTTTTTTTTAAACTAAAAATAACTAATGAAAACAATGCAAAATCCTAACTACTATGCAAACACCTACTCTACAATGCAAACTAGAAATAAAAACAAAAATAACAAAAATGCATGTAACTAAATAATTAAATCCCCCAAACTTAAGTAACACAATGCCCTCATTTGATAAAAATAAAAGTAAATGCATGAGGACTTCCCTGGAATCGCCTAAGTCTGGGGAGGTGGTTGGTGCTCTTCATCATCTGAATCACTTGGAGGAAATCGAGGCAGTGGTCCGGGTTGTTGATATAGATAGTGAGTCGCCGGATTGAAACTTTGGAATGTTGTGTTGAGTGAGGCGAAAGACGCGTTCATAGCATCAAACATGTGATCTTGTTGCATTGCCAATCGCCGCATTTCCGTGTCAGGTCGCCTATCAGGTGCATTCATCCGATTCGAACTCAAGGAACCGAGGCCTCGGATATTGCCTCTGGCTCATGGTACCGCTTCGGCCTTGATCTCCCATAGCTTCATCCTCATCCCCCGAGGTATCTTCTGCATCGACTTCGTCTTTCGACGTCGATGGAAAAATAAAACCCAAACCTCATGGATGTGACTCGCCTCCTGCCCATACAGAATATCGCGCTATCATTCTAGAATCAAGCAGAGCAAGCGGCATTTGAGTAGGTTCATCATCGGACCATCTCACCCTCGCATTGCATGCGACAAAACGCATGTATGAGTGAGGGTGTGGCAAGTCACCTCAAAAATTTCCACGTAAACACCGGCTGATGGAGAAACTGATAATTGCCCCGACGTCAATAATAAAATCTTACACAATTGCGTAAAATAGTAACACCTTCTCTTTGGTGATGTCTGAAGTGTGTTGGGACGGGAGCAATTTGTCACATAAAAAAGCATACCATATTTTGCCATACCGGCTAAGGTCCTTGCTATGGAACACTGTACCTCCCTTTCGACCTTTGATCCAAGATGTTCCCGGCTTTATCAAGTTCGTAATAACCTCCTCGTAGTCAGGGTCAAAATCCCTTAATTGTGTTTACTGACACTGTCGTGGCACCCACAACTGATAATAGGCATTGATTGCATCATCACTGAATGGGACCATGCGACCCCGCACAAACACATTGAATGGGGCTTTGTCTTCGGCATTTGAAAAAAATTCGTTGACGATGTTGACGACGGCCGGGACCGGATGCTTGGTGAGTTTAAGCCACCCCTTTTGATAAATTTGAGACATCATCTCCCCGTTATTACCCTTGGGGGCCAAACCACGTTCCGGCGTAAGAGCTTTAGTAATCATGTAGTTATACCAATCGGTGGCGGCGGCACTCACAAATTTTCGTCGATCATATGTTCGTGGTGGTGGAACGGGTCTTGAACTCTCTCCCCTTTGGCATTTTGATGTCGGTTGTGAAGCCATTGAATTTCAGATGTTAAAACTTGCTAGCACACACTACCTTCCCCGTAAACTTGGTTCACTCAATTTATCAGATACTTAGTGTACACAGTCTGTTCTTCACCCAAAGCTTGATTGTTACTATGGTATTTCAGTGGAGAGAAGATGAAAACTCAATAGGAATGTCACTTACTCGCAAGTGTGCTAAGTGTTTCCCAATTTCTTGATGAATTCGACTTTAGTGGTGATGAAAATGGGAAGTAAGGGTTAGGGTATATATAGAGGTGATGTAGGGGAGAGGAATTGGTGTACTTGATGGTGGGAGGTAATGGAATTCGTGGGGGGGAGAAAGTGGGTGCAATTGATTTACTGGGTAGTAGTAAGTTGCTAGGAGATGTCGATCGTGGGTTGTGTTTAGGAGAAAAAAAGCTGAGAAGGCAATAGGCGTGTGTGTTGGGAAATAAGAAAGGAATGTACGTGATCGCCCAACTTATCTCGCCAGATTAAGGACCCCGCCTTCTCGTGCGGGGGTAAAAAGTCATTTGAGCACGCCCCTGCAAGGCATGCCCACTCAGAATTAGATTTTTGGTTTCCAAAAGTGTAGATCAAAATTCTCTAATTTTTCTTGTTTTCTTGCCCATTGTTGCTCTTACTCACTTTTGACCCTTCCTGCAACCATAAACATGCAAGATGTTAGATTATTGACGACTTGGAGTTTGATTGAGAGTTTTAGCAAAACTTTTACTTGATAAGACCTAACTAATGCTTAATAAAAACTACATCCTAACAATTAAACATGAACTACGAAAAATAACGAAATGTTGGGTTGCCTCCCAATTAGCGCTTGATTTTAAGTTGTTTAGCCTGACTACTCCCTGTGTTACTGTGTATCGGCGAGGGTAATTTCGTGGGTGTCCCAGTTCGACTCGCCACCCCAATAATAATTTATCCATTGACCATTGACCTTGAATGTCTCTAATGGATTACGACTGTAGAGTTCAATGGCGTCATGAGGAAATACTCGCTTTAAAGTAAATGGTCCCGACCATCTCGTCTTAAGCTTTCCTGGGAACAAACACAGTCGTGAGTTGAACAAGAGGACTGATTGACTCGGCTCGAATGTTCGATGCACAATTTTTTGGTCGTGCCATCTCTTAACCTTTTCTTTGTATAGCTTGGCGTTCTCGTAGGCTTGGAGTCAGAATTCGTCGAGCTCATTTAGTTGGAGTAGCCTCTTTTCTCCTACAGCGGCTTGATCAAAATTCAATTTCTGTATTGCCTAGTAGGCCTTGTGTTGTAGCTCCACCGGTAAGTGACATGCTTTTCCGTACAGGAGTTGATATGGTGACATCTCGATTGGTGTTTTGTATGCTGTCCGGTAAGCCCATAATGTGTCATCCAACCGAAGTGACCAATCTTTCCGACTCGGATTTACGACTTTTTCCAATATCTTCTTAACTTCCTGTTTAATACCTTAGCCTGTCCATTTGTTTGAGGCTGATACGCTATAGCCACCTTGTGGTTAACCTCATACTTAGCCAAAAGAGTTATAAACGATTAATTGCAGAAGTGACTACCTTTGTCACTGATTATTGCTCTTGGCGTGCTAAACCTCATAAAAATGTTTTTCTGTAGGAATTTAAGGACCACCTTGGCATCATTGGATGGTAGTGCTGCAGCTTCCACCCACTTCAAGACGTAATCCACGGCGAGTAGAATATACTGATTGCTCAAGGACGAAGGGAAGGGTCTCATGAAATCGATGCCCCATACATCGAAGATTTCCACTTCAAGAATTGTTTGTAGGGGCATCTCATTCCATTTAGATATGTTTCCCACCCTTTGGCATCTATCACATGTTTTCACAAATTGGTGGGCGTCTTTGAACAATGTTGGCCAATAAAACCCGGCTTGAAGCACTTTTGCCACTATGCGCTCACTCCCATAATGTCCCCCATATGCCGATGAGTGGCATTCCTGCAGTATTTTGTGAACTTCACTGTAGGGGATGAACCTTCTAATCATCTTGTCGGCGCACTGTTTGAATAAATAAGGCTCATCCCACATGTACCATTTGACATCATAAAGAAACTTCTTTTTATGTTGTTGTGTAAGATCAGGGGGAAGCATTTTGCTCACCACATAATTCAGAAAGTCTGTATACCACGAAAATTCTGTATTTAACCCAAATAGTTGCTCATTCGGGAATGACTCGTTAATTGCGCATCTATCTTCATCCTTTTTCTCCAGATTTTCCAGCCTTGATAAATGGTCGGCAACTTGATTCTCCGTCCCTTTTCTACTTAGCATCTTTTTTCGCTATTAGGTACCGAATCGTCGAATGGTCCGTGTAGACTATCACCTAAGTCCCGATCAATTATGCTCGGAATTTGTCGAACGCGTACACCACTGCAAGCAATTCCTTTTCCGCGGTAGTGTAATTCATTTGAGTCTCTGTGAGTGTTTTGCTTGCATAATATATGGCGTGAAACACCTTGTCTCGTCTTTGTCCCAAAACAGCCCCAACCGCTTAGTCGCTCACATCACACATGAGCTCGAATGGCATTTTCCAGTTCGGTGCGACTATCACGGGGGTTGTAGTTAATTTCTTTTTCAATAGGTCAAACGCTAACTTGCATTCCGCAGAAAAGCTGAAAGTAGCATCCTTCTCTAAAAGACTGCATAGAGGTTTTGCAATCTTAGAGAAGTCTTTTATGAACCTCCTGTAGAACCCAGCATGCCCCAGAAAACTTCTAATACCCTTAACTGAGCTCGGTGAATGCAATTTCTTGATCGTATCCAGCTTTGCTTTGTCCACCTCCAATCCTTGAGCCGACACAGTATGGCCCAAAATTATGCCCTCTTCAACCATGAAGTGACATTTTTCCCAATTGAGTATGAGGTTTGTATCCTTACATCGCTGCAAAACCATGACCAGATTCTCTAGGCAAGTATCAAAACTGTCTCCATAGACCGTGAAATCGTCCATGAAGAATTCAACATTCTTCTCCACCATATCTGAAAAAA
This sequence comes from Panax quinquefolius, assembly GCA_020205615.1. NCBI lineage: Eukaryota > Viridiplantae > Streptophyta > Magnoliopsida > Apiales > Araliaceae > Panax > Panax quinquefolius. Next base: position 80,976,824 of record CM035166.1, read on the forward strand.
TTGCCATCATACACCGTTGGAAAGTTGCTGGTGCGTTGCATAGCCCGAATGACATCCTCCTGAATGCAAATGTGCCATAAGGGCATGTAAATGTTGTCTTTTCTTTATCCTCGGGAGCGATGGCGATCTGATTATAGCACGAGTATCCATCCAATAAATAGTAAAACTCATGTCCCGCTAATCTGTCTAACATTTGATCGATAAATGGTAACGGGAAATGATCTTTTCGGGTTGCCTTATTCAACCTCCTATAATCGATGCACACCCTCCAACCTATCACTGTCCTTGTTGGAATTAACTCGTTGTTCTCATTATGTATCACCGTCATTCCCCCTTTCTTCGGCACACAATGAACCGGACTAACCCATTTACTGTCGGAAATTGGATATATGATACCGACATCCAATAATTTCAGAATTTCCTTCTTGACCACTTCCTTCATGATTGGGTTAAGTCGACATTGATGCTCCACCGATGGTCTTGCATCATCCTCCATCAGAATCTTGTGCATGCAAAATGACGGGCTAATACACTTTATATCCGCAATCATCCATCCAATCGCTGATTTGTGATCCCTAAGCACCCTCATCAACTTTTCTTCCTGTAATTCGTTAAGTGCAGCAGAAATAATTACAGGTAAAGAATTTAAATTGCCTAAATATGCATACCTGAGATGTTTAGGGAGTGGCTTAAGTTCCAATGTTCGTGGCTCCTCTCATGACGGTTTAAGTTTTTCTGCAACTGTCTCCTCAGTGTGCAGAGGTTCAAACGGTGCTCTAAATCAGCTAACTCATGGCAAAGAGTCTAGCATCTGTAATAAGTCCACAAACTCTGGGTCGTCTTTTTCTTCATCCCCCAACAAGGTTGTTTCTAACGGATTGTTGACCAAACTCTTGTTAATATCTTCGCTGGTGATTTGCTCAATTAAATCCATCCGAAAACATTCTTCCTCATCCGTAGGGTATTTCATGGCCTTGAACACATTAAATTTTATTTCTTAATCTTGGACTCTCATAGTAAGGTCTCCTTTTTGCACGTCTATGAGTCTCCTTCCCGTGGCCAAGAAAGGTCTCCCTAAGATAATCGGGATGTTCTTATCCTCGTCAAAATCCAGAATGATAAAGTCCGCAGGGAATATAAACTTATCCACTTTAACCAAAATGTCCTCTACAATGCCTCTCGGATATGTGACTGACCTGTCCGCCAACTGCAATGAAATATTTGTAGGCTTTGGCGCGGGCAAACCCAATTCTGAGTATACTGACAATGGCATCAGGTTTATACTCGCCCCCAAATCACATAAACATTTGTTAAACGACATTTTCCTGATCGTGCACGGGATAGTAAAGCTCCCCGGGTCTTTGTGTTTTGGTGGTAGCTTCTTCTGTAACACCGAACTACTCCTCTGTTAGTGCCACTGTTTCAAATTCTTCCCATTTCTTTTTCCTCGACAAAATTCCTTTCATAAACTTCGCATAACACGGCATTTGCTCTAGGGCCTCTACGAATGGGATATTAATCTGGAGTTTCTTGAACACGTCTAAAAACTTTGAATCGCTTATCCGACTTCGTTTTGCATCCTCTCACTAAACGGTGGGTGGAGGATAAACATTTGGCTTATTGTTTAACTTTATTACCTCGTCCTTGTTACCTTCCACCATGTTGCTGTCATCAACCTTTTCCTCCGGTGTCGCTGAATTTTCTACATTATTACCCCCGAGATGTTTTCCACTTCTCAACATAACTGCTTAACATTGCTCATGACTACCCTTCGGATTTCTCTCAGTGTCGCTAGGTAATGTTCCTTGTAGTCTATTATTCACTGCTAACGCCAGCAGTCCAATCTGATTTTCCAAATTCTTGATCGACATCTCTTGACTTTTCATCACCATTGTTTGATTTTTTATTGTTGCCTCGGCGCTAGTTATGAACTTCGACACCATTTCCTCGAAATCTGATTTCCTTTCCTGATGTTGAACCGGTTGTTGGTGACTCTGAAAACCAGGGGGATATGATGGTCGTGGAGCTTGAGTTTGCTGGTTATTGCTCCATGAGAGGTTTGGGTGGTTCCTATTCCCCTGGTTGTAGGTGTTTTGGTATGTATTTTGCAGAATTCTGTTGTAGTTAACGATGAACTAGACGGATGCTGGATTAATTGCGCACTAATCTGTAGGATGATCACCCGTACACAATTCACATACTACCGCAACCTGCTGAACTTGAGCCCCTGTCATAGTATCAACCTTATCATTCATAGTATCAAACTTCTTGGATAGTGCAGAAATTTGTGCTTGTATAGTTGTCACCCCATCTAATTCCAAAATCCCAGCCGCCTTTTCCTGTGTCATTCTTACTGTGGGCCACTGGTAGTTGTTTGCCGCCATGGTCTCGATCAAATTGTAGGCTTCCTCGTAACTCTTAGCCATGAATGCACCGCCTGACGCTGCATCAATACTGGTTCTGACATTCCCATTTAGTCCATTATAAAAGGTGTTCATTTGCAGCCATTTGAGCAATCCATGATGTGGGCACTTTCTAAGTAATTCCTTGTAACGCTCCCATGCCTCATATAGTGACTCCCCATTCTGCTGCTCAAACATCGTAATGTCATTCCTCATTTTAGCAATTTTCGCCGGTGGGAAAAATTTGGCAAGAAATTTTTGAGCCAAGTCTTCCCACGTAGTAATCGACCCCGGTGGAAGAAAATGTAACCAACTCTTCGCCTTGTCCCATAAAGTGAACGGGAACAAACGAAGTCTTACTGCCTCATCCGACACCCCATTGTACTTGAACGTGTCGCACATTTCCAGAAAATTGATTAAATGCTCATTCGGATCGTCATTTACCATTCCCCAAACCGAATCAATTCTCGCATCATCTAAATGGTCCCAGGGCTTAATTTCAAAAGTATTCACAGCTATTGCAGCCTAAGTGATGCTCGATTGCGATCACAGATCACCTTAGGTGTTGCAAAATCTCTCAACGCTTTCGGTCTTCTAGCAACCATTGTTTCCTCCTTATCGTAATTTTCAATTCGCTCCTCGTTTTTTCAATCCACTTACTTAACCTCTGAAATTTCCTTTCAATGTCGTCCTCAAAAAGAAGCAAGTCTGGATGTTTAGATCGTGTTTGCATAAACCAATGTCAAAAACCTGAAATAGGAAAAACAAAAACAAAAATTGTTTGAGTAAAACTGGACTAATTAAACTGATATCGTAAAAATATTTAAAATCTCGGCTAAATTGTCCCCGGCAACGGCGCCAAAAACTTGTTGGGTAAAATCAATACGCGCAAAACACGCAAGTGTACATGGTCAACAAGTAATATAGTAATGAATAAAGTATCGTTCCCACGAGGACAAATTATCAAGAATTTTAACTTCACAATTATCAATTTTCTATTAATCCTAATTCTATTAAACTATTCAATTCAATGGTTTTAAAACTATAAAAACTAAATTAATAAATAAGTAACTATCACAAAAAAACAACCGCTAATATCAAAATCCAAAATTTCAAACAATTAATGGAGAATTAAACTTATGATTTCACCCTGAGCTTCATTCGGATTTGCAAACCTTTATTCCAACTCAATTTAATATCCCAGTTTATTAATCAAGAACACGAAAGCAATACTAGCCACCTCTCGATGCACTAATACCATATTAACTTAAATCCACAATTAAGATAGAAACAAGTTAAACACCTAAATTAACCAACTCACTATATCTCTATGTGAACTGAAATTAAAGAAGGTTTAAGTGTAAGTTCTCTATCGGATTACATGTGATGTCAAGCATATCTCTACCTTAACAATAATCAAAAATCAGCTATTGACAAAATTCATGACACATGCTATATTAACTAGGTCTAGATTTGAATCTCCTCTCTCGATTCCATTCAAATCCACAAGGAATTGTTGATCAAGCAATTCATAAGTTCACGCTCGAATTAACATAGATAAACTGAAAATATATTATTGAATTGGAAATCAAAGCTATAGAATCATTATTTCACCCAAGGATCCATCACAAGTCTAATAAGCGAATTAGTTCATAATAAACACTGAATAATCTATTGAAACCATCCTTTCAATTACAAATAAACGACTAAAGAGAAGAAGAATAATGAAAACCCCTTCACATAGCCTAGATTTGCAGCCATCACGATACTCTCTGAAAATTACTCCTCCAAAGCTCTCACTTGAATCCTGGAATTTTCCTTGTATTATCCTCCTTGTATTGTATGATTTGTTGTTTTCTACGTAATATTCAGCTCTCCTATTTGTTCTAGCCGAAATCTGCTATTATAGAGTCCAGGCGCCTAACAAAAAACCAACAATCCAAGTCGCAGTAGAGTTCAAACAGCAGCAGGTCACTTGCAGGATTCGGGACCCCCGCCTTACTGGGGTATAGGCTCGAAAAGCCCTCCCGGGTACGGCTTCCTGCTAAAGATTTTTTCCGCTTTCATGAGTTTTTCCACTTTTGCTCCACAACTCCGCCATTCTTCACCACTTGCATCCATGACCACCCTACACATAAAATAACACGAAACGAGTGAAAACAAACACAAAACACGAAGATAACTATGAATTTAAACTTGAAATGAATATCTATTCGTGTATATAAAATCCACTTATCAACCATGACTTTTGTTTTCTGGGTAACCCAGAACTTGCCCAGCAAGCTCTGATAGCAAGTTCATGGGCCCATATCTTTCTTGTGTTTATTAATTTGATTATGTTGTTGTAACAAGGTTGTTGTATGGTACATGGACTACAGATTAAAGCTTTTGGATCACCTAAATAACATACAGAATGAAGGTAATTGATGGTCAAACTAGCCTAGACGAACACGATTGCAGTTTTCTAGGTAACCTAGAAAACTCAAGAACACCACTTCTGACATGGTTTGACCGGATGCTATCTTATAATTTTGATGTCATTTGATTGACCTAATGTATGATATTTGTTCCCTGACACATAGACTACAAGCTTGAACCGTTAGAACACCAAAACATTAAGCAGAACTCGATTAAATTAAGGCACAAAGTAACTATCAAGCACTGCATGGGTTTCTGGGTAACCCAAAAAACCTAAGAAGGGTCTGACAACCACTTTGAACCTTCTAATCTTGCTTGTATGTTGTAATTTAACCCTGATAATTGATGATTCATGTAGTATTACATCAATTCTACATGATCATTATAATACCCTGCCCAGAAACATCATGATCATAGAGTTACGATCGGTCAAACATAGCACATTAGCAACTGCCTTTGAATGTTCTTGAGCCTCAAGAACACCTAAGGGGAAAGATTATGTCGCTAAAAGCTTTAGCGACAGATTTATTAAGTTTAATTAATAAATTTTCAAAAATTATTTAAAAATAGAAATTAATTTCTGAAAATTACAAAATTAATTTTAAAAGTTATTTTAAGTTATAAAAAATTAACTTTTGATAAATTGGCATATTTTTCAATAATATTATTATTTATATGAATATTAATGATATTAATTTATTTAATAAATATATTAAATAAATTGGTTAAAATGATTTTATATTATAAAAATTATTTTAAATGATAATAAAGAGTTTAAAATAATTTAACTTATAAATCATAATGATTTTCATTAATAATTTAATATTTATGATAATATATTTATTTAATAATTATATTAAATACAAGGTTTAAAAATGGTTTTTATGATTTAAAAATGGTATAAATGATTTAAAAATATTTTAGGTTATAATAAATGACTTTTAATATTTTAATGATAAATACATTAATATTTGAATATTAATGCTAATATACTTAAAATGATTTTTTATTTGTTTTAAAAAAAAATCATTTAAGGGGAAAATTAGTATTTTAAAAATATTTTGAGTTATTATAAATAACTTTAATATTTTGTCAAGTATTTCATTAATATTTAATAGTATTTAAATATTAATGATAATGGAATTATTGTAGCATCCCCAAATCCGGGTACTTTTTACCTAAGATCTGGTACACCATTTCTATAAATATTGCGGAAGATATAAACATAAATTGTTTATACATTAAACTTTTACAACATAAACCCCAAGGTCTACAACCTTAACTTATTACATACCTTCAATATCTTAAAGGTTTACAATACTATTTTCGTCAGAAAATTTAATATATCTAACTACATCATAATTTAATCTTACATTTTGCCTTTGCCTCTGTCTTTATTCAAGCTTTCATTTAAATCTGAAAATTTTATCATGATATAGCAAGGGTGAGCAACAAATTTGCCCAGCAAGTTTTAAATACAATGAAGATATATCATGATTGAAAAGAATGAATAAGCTTTCAAGTTTTCAACAATATAATAATTGTGAAATAACATGAATCAAGTTTCAATAATTGCATGACTGAATCAATAATGTTTGAAGGTCAACAATGACCATAAACAATTTAAATGAACCTTATTGTAATGAAGGTGATCAGTCTTTCATACTTGATGAACATATGCAACATGCACTATGTGCGAATCAAAAATCATTATAGACGTGAATAATCAACAATAATTATTCACTAACATGCTTTGAACATACAACTCAAGTTTGAGTTAGGGAAACTTGCCTGATTCGTTGACTACTGCTACACAGTTTAAGTTAACTTCTTTTGGTAAGACCTATCATTAATAATAAGATTGGTCTTTCAATCAGCATATTCTACTTTGTATCATAATACAATTACTTTATTAATAGATTATCTAACACTTAATCAAATATTAGATAACATCTTAACACATCAGTATTATTATCATTCTTTGATAATTCTTCAATCACTGTATCATATACATTATGGTTTATCACTTGCTTTTTCATTTCATAAGTTATTCTTTAACATCTATTAAGTTAAATACTAATCCAGCCACCTGGATTCTAAATCCAACAACCCAAACTGCAATCCAACTAACTGGATTCCAAATCCAGCGACCTGGATTCAACAGATTTCCAATCCAGCAAGCCTGGATTCACCAATACTTCAATCCAGCAAGCTGAATTCATAATCCTTCAATCCAGCAAGCCTAGATTCATAAATCTTTCAATCTAGCAAGCTTCTTTTCAATCCAGCAAGCTGAATTCATCAAATTTTCCAATCCAGCAAGCTAGATTCCATATCCTTTTCATGAAAAACACTAAATCACATATTATTTTTCTATCCTTTGCCCAAACACATAATATAGTTCATTGAATATCAATTTCAACAATTACATTGAAAAATATCATAAATCTCTTATTTTAATCTTTCGTCGAATATTATTAATTATGTAATAATATTTTACGCTAAGGTTATTAACCTTTTAATAACATTACATTCAATTACTACTAATAATATCTTAATCTAATATTATTAGTCATATAACAATAAGTTAAGTCATTAATCACATTAATAAACAATTGTTTTTAATTGTTTTCCTTTTATTAATAAACTTGTTTAAGCATTCTAAAATGCCATAAACATCAAAACACTTCACACCCGACCCAAAACTTCATCAAAAACCTGCATAAGCCATGCTCAAGGGTCTCAAGTCATAAATCGTACTTTTCATATTTTTGGACATCATAAATTTAATTAAATCCGTTTATCCATTTATCATCATTAAGATGAAAAATACCAAATCAGTTTCAAAAATATATCTTTTATGGGATTTGACAGAATATAGTTCCATATTGAACATATATTTTTCCCGAATTTTAAAATCCATTTACTATATTTAAATAGTCCATAATTGCCAAATATTCCCCGATTTTTCATAAATCGAGATTAACTCCACAAATTCTAAAATTTTTATAGTATGCTTCTGCTATACACATGTACTTCCAGTAAAACTTTTGTAATTTTTGGACTTATACACAGAGAGTTATTCGGGTGGCTTCATAAAAATAGTCCTTCACCGTAAAATCCATAACTCTCAAACCGTATGGCCAAAAATTCTCAAATTTTTACACAACCTGAAAAACCTCTGATATTACCACTCCAAATGTTTCCTTAATTTTTAAATCATAAAAAGTGGACGAAAATACCCCGTTTCAGACTGACCCAAAATAGTTTGTTTCCTTCTACCAAAAACGGGACTATTTTAGCAAAATCAGTCACTACCCCATGAAAACTCAACATTTTTGAGTGCTACCACTTCGGTTAACTAGTAAACACATATATCTAGCACCCCTCTTTGACGGATCGTAAAAACGAGTTATAGATTTAAAACGGTAGATTTTCAAAGTACATAGAAATTTGGGTTTCAAAACTAGAAAAATTATATTTCTTTTCCTTTTTGATTCCAACAAGATAAACACTCAATATGTGTAGATCTATACCTGAATCCATGAAAAACACATAGATCATAGGGGTTTGAACATCCAATCAAAAACCCCCCTTTCATCAAATCAAAAAAAATAAAGGAAGAAAGTAAAGCTTAGGAAGAAAAAATTGTATACCTTCTTCTTCTTCTTCTTCTTCTTCTTCTTCTTCTTCTTCATCCATGGAGAATTTTTCTCTCCTCTTCTTCTCCCTCATGGCTTCTGCCTCTTCTTCCTTTTCTCTCACTCTTCCTTCAATTTTCCCTTTCTCTTCTTTCTTTCTCTTTTTGTTTTTTTCTCTTTCTCTCTCTTTCTTATCTCCTTTTCTCTTCTTTAAGCCGATCTTCTCTTTTTCTTTTTCTAATTGTCGGCCCATGTGGACTTATAATCACCCACATATTTTATTTTAATTGCTTTATTAAATGTCCAAATTATCCTCATCCAATTTGGGCTGAAAATTGATTGGGCCAACTCTTGGGCTTATTTAATCTTTTGGGTTTTCAAATAATCTTTTGGGCCTTGTAATATATACATAATCAAAGCATTTCCATCTTATCCCACCCCAAATATTTAATTAGGGTATCCATTCCAAATATATAGAATTTAACTCATCACTCTTGTATATTAAATTCTATAACCCAACTAAACATGTTTTAATTAAGTTATAAAATTAATAACTTGAGATAATAAAAATATATCTCTCAACTTAATATAATTTAAATATTATTATTCTCACACGATTGGGCTTAGTTTGAGCCCTTATTTACTTTCATTGGGCTAACAAATTTACTTATTTTACTTACTAACAACAACTAACTTGGCCTGTCAACCCTAATTAAATTGGATCAATATAATACTTGTCTCATACATAATATATTGGGCCAGATTAAATAATTTAATTGCCCTTAATCACTTTATCTACAAGTCCCATACTTAATATATTAATTGGGCTTGTTTAAATAATATTACCTCCTTAGCCCATTAAATCCAATTCTCTTGAACTGTAAATAATTTATTTGCTATGACATTATTATAGTCCCATACTTTTAATTCTATTTTACCCTAATCATTTAATTAGGGTTTTTATTTGTCACACAAGAAAAATAAATTCCTTACTTATGCCATCTTAATTTTATAACTCAATTAGACTTGGTTATAAAATTAATTATTTTGAGATATATAAAATAAATCTCTAAATGTTAGTATATATATATATATATATATATATATATATATATATATATTATATACTAATATTCTCCCATATTATAACCTCTTAGGTTATTTAATTATCACACCTAATATATATATTAGGTTACATAACTTAATTCTTATTTCACTTTTATATACAAAATAAATGTATTCACATTATATACTGTATATTTATTTAATCATATACATAATTCACATAATCATAGCATATTCCACTTCTCACACTTATTTTTACTTTTCTCCATAAAAAGTCAACTGTTGACTTTGACCAAAAGTTAACCTTTACACATTTTATGTTTACTGTCCATTCAGACTAAACTTGACGTTCCGGATGCCACCGAGCAGTCCGTGCTTCAAAATTCTATCTCTAACTCAAATTTTGAGTTTTAAATTACTCCTTTCATATTGCTAATCGTATTAACTAACGACTTTATACTTGTTCAATTCACATAAAATTTTACAGGTATCATAATACATTATTCTTGATATTTTTTCAAATACATATCAATTCATTTCTAGGGTATTGGAATTTTGTAACCCATATTTTCTCTATTCTCATTCGAATAGCAAACCATATAGGTTTTACTTGAAAATTTTAATATAAATCCTCAAATTCTCTTTTAGGTTTTATTCTTTAACCTTTATTCTAATCATTCAAGATTTTATAAATTTTCGGTTTGTCACATTTAATAAAGACAGAGGCAAAGGCAAAGTGTAAGATTAAATTATGATGCAGTTAGATATATTAAATTTTCTGATGAAAATAGTATTGTAAACCTTTAAGATATTGAAGGTATGTAATAAGTTAAAGTTGTAGACCTTGGGGTTTATGTTGTAAAAGTTTAATGTATAAACAATTTATGTTTATATCTTGTGCAATATTTATAGAAATGATGTACCAGATCTTAGGTAAAAAGTAACCGAATTTGGGAATGCTACAGTTGGTATCAAAGTCGTAGGTTATAAACCTTAGGTAGGTGTACCTTAGACTATAACCACGGAGATGATGATAATGAATAAACTCAGATCGAGTTTAAGTGATAAGAGATGAATTTTTGGAAATTCATTATTAAGTAAAGATGAAGATAAATAAGATTCAAAGAAGAATCTTGAAGAGATATAAAGATAAGAATCTGGAGTTACCTGACTCCAGTAATAAAGATGAAAAGTAAAAATAAATAGACTATGTCTATAAGTTGAAAAGTGTAAATAAAATCATAATATAATATGATTAAAGAGAAGAATAAGAAGATCGTAGTATAAAACGATCGTAGTATAAGGAGAAATGATTACGAAATAAGATCACGACGTGATCAGATTTAATTGTTGAAATAACATATGATATGTTAAATGATTGGAATGATATAGCTCGACGCTATAAAAAGAAGGTACTATGAAATGGTACAATGCAAACTCAGAAAAGAGTGGTAAATGTTAAGATACGGATTAAAGAAAATTCGTATTAAGAAAAAAAAAAGTAAGAATGATGAGGGATTTCAATTGAGGACTCATGTCAGCAGCTAAGTTGTATGATTCCTTGTATAGGCGGGGAATTTGTACTTGGTTTTAGAATCACTTAGCTTCCTACTCAGTATAGTGGTTAAGTTGAACAATTCTTTGTATGGGCGGGGAATTATCCTTGGTGTAACAACCGCTTAGCTTCCTATATTGATTAGTGGCCGAGTACGACCACTTAGTTTCTTACACTAATAATCATTAAAATGTATGTGTCGCGCTATTTGTTATATACGTGTTGAGAAGGTGATTCTTTTCTCATGTGTATAACAGATAGATAGGTTATAAGTAGAGAATATCATGTTAAGTACAAGTTCTTCAAACTCATACTTATTGTACATTCGTGACTCATAGTTGTATGAAATGTTTATGAACCCCTCAGCGAATGGACGCTAAAGGTCTGACTAGGACAAGTTCTTAAACTCATATGATTGTGGAAAGTTCCTGAACTCATAATGTGTGGTAAGTTTGACGATATGGGTATGGGAAAGTTGTGAATGGTGAATTGAGGATGATAGAAATAGATATAATTCTTAAGCAATGGATCAGTAGAGAAAGTGAAGTTGATGATGGAAGCATAGGTATTCCAAATCTTCTAGCTATGCTAGACTTCGATGTTTTTGACATCAAGCTAAATTCACACTAATGTGGTTTTACAAATGAATTTTGTTATCCTCAACACATGGTGACAAGTGTGTAGGTGTGGACTTCGGGCCACTAACACATCGTTACCTATTGTGACATGATGACTCCAAAGATGATTTTCAATGGTTTTGAACTATTTAGAGAAGAGTCTATGCTAATTGATTCGGCTAGACAAAAATGATATGAATTATCAAAATATATTTTTATATCATTAATGCATCATGCAACCTGGTGCAAAGATGATAAAAATGATGGAGTTATCAATGCAGAATTACTTAATGTCGGATGTGATCTAAAGATCCTCAGCCCACTATAGTATGATGTAGTATGACAAAGTCACAAAATAACGGAATCCTCAAACGGACTGTAAATACAGTGCGGTATCATGACGTCAAGAATGATTTTAAGAATTTTAAAGGTAAATTATTGCCATCTGAATTTGGCTAGAAATGTTTTGATTGAAATTTGAATTATTGATATGCGTCTAAGCTATTTGATTCAGCTAGACAAATGTGTTATGAAATTCAAAGTATTCTTTGAAAGCTTATGCCGATCCAAATTATTTTGGTGCGGAATCTTATGATAAGTCTAGGGTGAACAACCCTGAAAATGGGGATATACTAATTGGATAAAATACTCCAATCTAAGAACGCATATAGTCGTTCCGATTACTAAGGTACAATAGACCAATCATCTAAAGTACCCGCATCGGTAGTTTACCTTCTTCGTGATTGTAAACATACCTATTAAAGAAATGTTTTTGAGGTAGATTGCCTTTCTTTCGTAATTGAAAGAGGTAGCAGGTAGAAATACCCCTAAAACTCAAAGTTCATAGTTTTTATGATCCCTCAGACAGATATGAAAAGTTTTTTTTTAAAAAAAAACTTTTCAGAGTAATGTTGTGGTAGTATATGATTATGGATATGAAATAGTGTGAACTCGTTGCGTACGAGTAGAATCTGAGATGATTGAATAAAGGTTATTATGACAACCTAGTTTTGATTAATGTTTAGAAGATGTAAACTCTTAGTGAGTAGTTATTGTAAAATGTGAAGATAGAAGAGAAATCCTCAAATGAGGAAATTGTAAACGTTAAGTTAAAAACCTAGTTTTGATCAAGAGAATAAGCAGAGATTAGTATGCTTTAATTCTGGGAACAAAATTCTTAGAAGAAGGGGTGAATGTGACAACCCGAAAATTTATAAAATCTTGAATGATTAGAATAAAGGTTAAAGAATAAAACCAAGAAGAGAATTTGAGGATTTATTTTAAAATTTTCAAGTAAAACCTATATGGTTTGCTATTCGAATGAGAATAGAGAAAATATGGGTTACAAAATTCCAATACCCTAGAAATGAATTGATATGTATTTGAAAAAATATCAAGAATAATGTATTATGATACCTGTAAAATTTGATGTGAATTGAACAAGTATAAAGTCGTTAGTTAATACGATTAGCAATATGAAGGGAGTAATTTAAAACTCAAAATTTGAGTTAGAGATAGAATTTTGAAGCATGGATTGCTCGGTGGCATCCGGAACGTCAAGTTTAGTCTGAATGGACAGTAAACACAAAATGTGTAAAGGTTGACTTTTGGTCAAAGTCAACAGTTGACTTTTAATGGAGAAAAGTAAAAATAAGTGTGAGAAGTGAAATATGCTATGATTATGTGAATTATGTATATGATTAAATAAATATACATTATATAATGTGAATACATTTATTTTGTATATAAAAGTGAAATAAGAATTAAGTTATGTAACCTAATATATATATTAGGTGTGATAATTAAATAACGTAAGAGGTTATAATATGGGAGAATATTAGTATATATATATATATATACATTAAGAGATTTATTTTATATATCTCAAAATAATTAATTTTATAACCAAGTCTAATTGAGTTATAAAATTAAGATGGCATAAGTAAGGAATTTATTTTTCTTGTGTGAGAAATAAAAACCCTAATTAAATGATTAGGGTAAAATAGAATTAAAAGTATGAGACTATAATAATGTCATAGCCAATAAATTATTTAAAGTTCAAGAGAATTGGACTTATTGGGCTAAGGAGGTAATATTATTTAAACAAGCCCAATTAATATATTAAGTATGGGACTTGTAGATAAAGTGATTAAGGGCAATTAAATTATTTAATCTAGCCCAATATATTATGTATGAGACCAGTATTATATTGACCCAATTTAATTAGGGTTGAAAACCCAAGTTGGTTGTTGTTAGTAAGTAAAACAAGTAAATTTGTTAGCCCAATGAAAGTAAATAAGGGCTCAAACCAAGCCCACTCGTGTGAGAATAATAATATTAAAATTATATTAAGTTGAGAGATATATTTTTATTATCTCAAGTTATTAATTTTATAACTTAAATAAAACAAGTTTAGTTGGGTTATATAATTTAATATACAAGAGTGATGATTTAAATTCTATATATTTGGAATGGATACCCTAATTAAAAATTTTGGGTGGGATAAGATGGAAATGATTTGATTATGTATATATTACAAGGCCCAAAAGATTATTTGAAAACCCAAAAGATTAAATAAGTGTTAAGCCCAATTTTCAGCCCAAATTGGATGAGGATAATTTGGACATTTAATAAAGCAATTAAAATAAAATATGTGGGTGATTATAAGTCCACATGGGCCGACAATTAGAAAAAGAAAAAGAGAAGATCGGTTTAAAGAAGAGAAAAGGAGATAAGAAAGAGAGAGAAAGAGAAAAAACAAAAAGAGAAAGAAAGAAGAGAACGGGAAAAGAGAAGGAAGAGGGAGAGAAAAGGAAGAAGAGGCCGAAGCCATGAGGGAGAAGAAGAGGAGAGAAAAATTCTCCATGGATGAAGAAGAAGAAGAAGAAGAAGAAGAAGAAGAAGAAGAAGAAGGTGTACAATTTTTTCTTCCTAAGCTTTACTTTCTTCCTTTATTTTTTTTATTTGATAAAAGGGGGGTTTTTGATTGGATGTTCAAACCCCTATGATCTATGTGTTTTTCATGGATTCAGGTATGGATCTGAACATATTGGGTGTTTATTTTGTTGGAATCAAAAAGGAAAAGAAAAATAATTTTTCTAGTTTTGAAACCCAAATTTCTATGTACTTTGAAAATCTACCGTTTTAATTCTATAACTCCTATTTACGATCCGTCAAAGAGGAGTGTTAGATATATGTGTTTACTAGTTAACCTAAGTGGTAGCACTCAAAAATGTTGAGTTTTCATGGGGTAGTGACTAATTTATCTAAAACAGTCCCATTTTTGGTAGAAGGAAACAAACTATTTTGGGGCAGTCTGAAACGGGGGTATTTTCGTCCACTTTTTATGATTTAAAAATTTAGGAAAAATTTGGAGTGTTAATATCAGAGGTTTTTCAGGTTGTGTAAAAATTTGAGAATGTTTGGCCATACGGTTTGAGAGTTATGGATTTTACGGTGAAGGACTATTTTTATGAAGCCACCCGAATAACTCTCTGTGTATAAGTCCAAAAATTACAAAATATTTGCTGGAAGTACATGTTTATAGCAGGAGCATACTGTAAAAATTTCAGAATTTGTGGAGTTAATCTCGATTTATGAAAAATCAGGGAATATTTTGGCTATTATGGACTATTTAAATATAGTAAATGGATTTTAAAAATTCCGGGAAAAATATATGTTCAATATGGAACTACATTTTGTCAAATCCCAGAAAAGAAATATTTTTGGAACTGATTTGGTATTTTTCATCTAAATGATGATAAATGGATAAACGGATTTAATTAAATTTATGATGTCCAAAAATATGAAAAGTACGATTTATGACTTGAGACCCTTGATGATGTCCAAAAATATGAAAAGTACTATTTATGACATGAGACTTAAATCAGGTTTTTGATGAAGTTTTGGGTCGGGTGTGAAGTGTTGTGATGTTTATGGCATTTTTGAATGCTTAAACAAGTTTATTAATAAAAGGAAAACAATTAAAAAAATTGTTTATTAATGTGATTAATGACTTAACTTATTGTTATATGACTAATAATTTGGATTAAGATATTATTAGTAGTATTTGAATGTAATGTTATTAAAAGGTTAATAACCTTAGCGTAAAATATTATTACATAATTAATAATATTCGACGGAAGATTAAAATAAGAGATTTATGATATTTTTCAATGTAATTGTTGAAATTGATATTCAATGAACTATATTATGTGTTTGGGCGAAGGATAGAAAAATAATATGTGATTTAGTATTTTTCATGAAAAGGATATGGAATCCAGCTTGCTAGATTGGAAAATTTGATGAATTCAGCTTATTGGATTGAAAAGAAGCTTGCTGGATTGAAAGATTTATGAATCTAGGCTTGCTGGATTGAAGGATTATGAATCCACTTTTTTGGATTGAAGTATTGGTGAATCCATGCTTCTTTGGATTGAAATCTGCTGAATCCGTGTCGTTTGGATTTGGAATCCGATAAATTTGGATTGCGGTTTGAGTTGTTGGATTTAGAATCCGGTGGACCGGATTAGTATTTAACTTAATAGATGTTAAAGAATAACTTATGAAATGAAAAAACAAGTGATAAATCATAATGTATATGATACAGTGATTGAAGAATTATCAAAGAATGATAATAATATTGATGTGTTAAGATGTTATCTAATATTTGATTTAAGTGTTAGATAATCTATTAATAAAGTAATTGTATTATGATACAAAGTAGAATATGCTGATTGAAAGACCAATCTTATTATTAATGATAGGTCTTACCAAAAGAAGTTAACTTAAACTGCGTAGCAGTAGTCAACGAATCAGGCAAGTTTCCCTAACTCAAACTTGAGTTGTATGTTCAAAGCATGTTAGTGAATAATTATTGTTGATTATTCACGTCTATAATGATTTTTGATTCGCACATAGTGCATATTGCATATGTTCATCAGGTATGAAAGGCTGATCACCTTCATTACCATAAGGTTCATTTAAATTGTTTATGGTCATTGTTGACCTTCAAACATTATTGATTCAATCATGCAATTATTGAAACTTGATTCATGTTATTTCACAATTATTATATTGTTAAAAACTTGAAAGCTTATTCATTTTTTCAATCATGATATATCTTCATTGTATTTAAACCTTGTTGGGCAAATTTGTTGCTCACCCTTGATATATCATGATAAAATTTTTAGATTTAAATGAAAGCTTGAATAAAGACAGAGGCAAAGGCAAAGTGTAAGATTAAATTATGATGTAGTTAGATATATTAAATTTTCTGAAGAAAATAGTATTGTAAACCTTTAAGATATTGAAGGTATGTAATAAGTTAAGGTTGTAGACCTTAGGGTTTATGTTGTAAAAGTTTAATGTATAAACAATTTATGTTTATATCTTCCGCAATATTTATAGAAATGATGTACCATATCTTAGGTAAAAAGTACCCGGATTTGGGGATGCTACAATTATGCTGTATTTAAATCATTTAAAAATGATTTCAATGTTTGAAAAATCATGATAAATTATAATAATTGTTTAAAAATTATTATAAGTCTTTGAAAAATAATATGATAGATATTTAAATTATCTTATATAATATTGAGGCTATAGAATAGCGTTATAAACTTGATAATTATTTGATAAAGCCGTCGGTACACAGAAACGAGTCCGAAATTGATACAGACCTATATAGTTTGACATTATAAATGGTTGTATATGTTCTAATAACTGATATAGCTATGTGACAATGTGTTTAAGATATGTGATGACTACAAATAGCAGTGTTATGTGTTATGATATATTATTCTAATCAAGAGAATAATCTTATTAATGATAGGTCTCTATATAAAAGATAAAACTAAGTTGCGTAAGCAGCAAATCAGGCAAGTATCCTTACTCTTTGTATCTACTTATGCAATTATCCTGTGTAAGTAAGTTATTGAATTATATTCCTACTGTACAAACTTCTTAACGCTATTGTTATTGATCAAGATGTATCCTATGTATAGATTGATAGGTTTAGTTATACAAATGTCCTCACTTGGATAATGGTTGTATTTAATCACATGTTGATACATATTTATTAAATTTTGCTATGTATACGTTATTTGAAAACCCGTGTAAGCTATTTGACTCAGCTAGACCTAGATTGAAAAGTATCGTAGAACATAATAGAACATTATTATCATTTGACTGAATTATTTTGGTTTGGATTCTAGATTGAATATGAACATCCCGATCATGGGAAACTTTTATGCGCCCAAGGCGGATAATACAGGGCATACCGGGCTGATCACCCTTTGTGTCCGTAAGTTATGACGGCTTACAGATGAATTTCTATAGAACCTTTTTGAAAATTAAAAACCAAGTTCATAGTCTGTCGAATGTTCTCCATTTATAGTCAGCACGTAGTTTTAAAAATTTGAAATAGAATTGGTATGTTGTACAATATTGTTTCAGTTTACTTCACAACTATTGCTTCGTTGTAGAAGTGTTGCACAAAGAAAACATTTTTTTTTATTTCAGCTAGTCTTTATTCATTGCTATTACTTGTTGGGCACTCAAATGCTCATTCTTGCTTTAAATTAAATGTTTTCAGTTAAGATAGATCGACCTGAAGGTTCCGACAAGGACAAAGGGAATGGCAAGTTAAAGAATTAGATTGTTTAATGTTACTTGTAATAACTGTACTTTTGATAAGCTACTTATTATTATAAAATGTATGACTTAAAGGTTCATGACTCTGGGAATGTAGATAACTTTGATATAATACTTTTGTTTAATTAATACATAAGTAGTTTGAATGAATGTTATCGTGTAGCACCAAGTACGGGTTTCAAGTACTTGGATTTGGGGGCGTCACAGTCCTTGAAACCCAGACTGTTATCAATCCCAAGGGTCAAATTCCTATCATTTTAGGTACATCATTTCTAGCATCTTCTAATGCGTTAATTAATTGTAGAAATGGACTAATGAAATTGACATTTGGGACCATGATAATTGATTTAAATTTGTTTAATGTGGGAGAGCAACCTAGTGATTTTTCTGACCAACCCGTTGAAGTGAACATGATTCAGGAAATGTTTGACAATGAACTTACGAGAGAAGATAAATTTTTTAATTTTTGTCTAAATTATTTTGGTCAAAATTAGGATGAAACAAAATATGTAAATGAGGTTAATGAAATGCTAGAGTCATCAACATCAATGTTTTACTCTAAATGGGAACTTGTGATTGAGCCATTCTTGCAATCTTCAGAACCTCTTGAAAAGAGTCCACCAGAGTTAGAACTCAAACCTCTGCCTGATAATCTTAAATATGCCTATTTAGGTCCCTCCAAAACTCTTTTTGTGATCATTGCTTCCGATTTAACAAAAACACAGAAGATATGTTATTGACCATCCTGAGAGAGAACAAGGAAGCTATAGAATGGAGCACAAATGATATTAATGGGATCAGTCAAACCATTGTCAAATATAGGATCCACTTAATATATGATGCTAAACCTGTGAGAGACCCACAAAGTCGGTTAAACTCGGTTCTAAAAGAGGTTGTTAAAACAGAAATTCTTAACTGTCTAGATAATGGGATCATCTATCCCATTTCAGATAGCTCGTGGGTAAGTCCTGTTCAAGTGTTACCTAAAAAGTCTGGCTTAATTGTGGTTCAAAATGAAGCTAATGAGTTAGTTACCACTCGTGTTCAATCTGGTTGGAGGGTTTGCATAGACTATAGAAAACTCAATGCTTCCATAAGAAAGGATCATTTTCCTTTACCCTTCATAGACCAAATTCTAGAAAGATTAGTTGGTCATGCTTACTATTATTTCCTTGATGGTTACTCGGGCTACTTTCAAATTCCCATAGTCCTTGAAGACCAAGAAAAGACCACATTCACTTGTCCTTATGGAACAATTGTATATCGTCGTCTACTCTTTGAGCTATGTAGTGCCCCTTCCACCTTTCAAAGATGCATGATAAGCATTTTTTCTGATATGGTAGAGAAATTCCAATTTGGGACTATATTTCATGAATGCCTTCACCACCTTGACTTAATTTTAAGGAGATGTAAGGAAACAAACTTAATCTTAAATTGGGGAAAATGTCATTTCATGGTTAAAAACAAGGAATTTTTCTTGGTCACGTCATATCTGAAAAGGGAATTGAAGTAGATAAAGCCAAAATCGACCTCATTGCCAATCTTCCACCACCTAGGACAATCAAAGAAATTTGTTCTTTCCTAGGACATGTAGGCTTTTATAGGCGATTCATTAATGATTTCAATAAGAAAGCAAGACCCTTGACCAATCTTCTAGGTAAAGATGAAAATTTTGAATTTAATGAAAAATGTCTTCAATCCTTTGAACAACTCAAAAACGAGTTGACTTCAGATCCTATAATCAAATCACCCGATTGGAGAAAACCATTTGAGTTGATGTGTGATGCATCTGACTATGCAGTTGGTGTTGTTCTAGGGCAAAGAATCAACAAGATTCCCCGTTTATATACTATGCTAGTAGGACTTTGAATGATGCACAATTGAACTATTCAACTACTAAAAAAGAACTTCTAACTATAGTTTTTGCCCTAGAAAAGTTTTAATCTTATCTTATTGGGTCTAAAATAATTATTTACATTTACCATGCTACTCTCAAACATCTTATTTCCAAAAAAGATTCAAATGCCTGTTTAATTCGTTGGGTCTTATTGCTCCAAGAATTTAACATAGGGATACGAGACAAAAAAGGGTCAAAAAATGTGATAGCTGATCATTTGTCACGTTTAGTAGTGGAGTCCAACTCTGACCTGCCCTTAAATGAATCTTTCCCAGATGAGCAGTTTTTCTCCATATCTGCTACACCTTGGTTTGCTGATATTGTGAATTACCTATTGACTAGTGAGATTCCTTCCCCTTGGTCCAAACAAGATCGATCCAAGTTTCTTTCACAAGTTAAACACTTTTATTGCGATGACCTCTATTTGTTCAAATATTGTCCTAGTCAAATCATTAGGAGGTGTGTACCCGACCACAAGTTTAGAAGTGTTCTATCATTTTGTCATGACCAATGTGACACCCCAAAATTTGGGTACTTCAATTCCCACATGATTTTGTGTTCTCTATTCAAACGTCATATGTCTATCTACCCATAATAAATGAAAACATAAATAGATAGAAATAAATCCTCTCCTTAAAGAGTTACATCATCTGAAATAAATACATCATTCCTAGGGCATACTAACCATAAATCTTGACTGCGGAAACATAACAATTAATCGTCTTACACAACATTAATATAAGTCTAAAACAGAATACCTCATCATATAAAACAACAAGTCTTCATCACTTGTTAATCTTGCCCTTGCCTATGCTAGTAGAAGGCTTGTCGGACCTTTCGTTCTTAACTGCAATGTTATTATTACGCAAGAGTGAGTACGATTGCCCACAAGTATAATAATGAAACAAAAATATAATAACATTCGAGTGAATCAAAGACTTCTAGAATAAGAACTCAACTTTTGAATCAAGAATGAATAACAAGAATCAAAAGAACTTCTTAGGGTCATAAGACCTTGAACAATGTCCTATGTTAACAAGGGTTAAACTTGAAACCTTTAACAATCATGAGACTATGGACTCTTCTACTCGTATTTAGGGGGATCAGCCCTTAGTACCATATTGTGCACTATATCTTAACGCTAACGTATAAGTAATCCCTATATAGGGTTGTTCATCTCAGTTTGACATTAGAGTCCACACCAAAGGAAGTTTGATTTAGATAAATCAATAAGGGTTTTGAAATTTAGAATGTTCATCAACTATGGACTAATCGAATCAATAAGGGTTTGCTAGTCTTAAGAGGTTCAACAATCACTGATATTTAATCGAATAACAACTCAAGAAGTATAAAATAGAATAAGTATTGTATAAAAGAATTATACTTCGAAAAGATTAATAATCTTTAATATAACAATTGAACTTGATTAATAATAACAAGAATTTGCTCGATATAGAATACAAGTCTAGAATTTGCTTAATGTAAAGAGGTAAGTTTATAAACTTGCATAACGATAACAAGTAGGGTTAGGAAACTTGCCTCATGTGTAGATTACAGGTTAATTATACACGTTCCCCGATTTAATCCTACATACCATTCATATTCACAATATCAGTCAATTATAATGTAACTAGTCATCACAAGTTCATTCTTTTTGTCTAACTCGGAGTATGACTATACTTAATCAAATTACCACACTTATTGTCACATAATTTACACTTCACGAACAATAAGCTAACTATGCGTTCAATAATTCAATCCACACGTAAATGCGTTATTGATATGTTAAGAATCTATTTTAAGGTCTCAGTATACGTCTAACATATTTTTATGTTCATTAGATTAGGTTACTATCACATTCTTAGACTTGAACAATTAAAAATTTTCATTTCTGGACCATTTAAGTTAAGTGGTGGCTACTACTATTTGCTTGTTGAACTTCGTTCTCGACACTACTGCAGCGGCCGCTAAGCGACACAACGAACCAATGATCAGATTTGAAATTCGTAAAAAATTGCATAACATGGCCAAAAACTCCAATTAATTTATTCTTACATGAATTTAGAGATATCCAAGCACTGCAATACATATATAACTACTACCCAACCCTTATAGCATGATTTTAACAAGTTAAAACATACAATTTCTTGAATTAATTTATATAATTTCAATGTTCTTGATGTTCTTGAAAGTTTTGAACACAAAACATAAAAATTAACACTACGGTTTCGTTATAACACCGAATCTGTCCATTCCAATTTTGTCTTCTTCATTTTAACATACATAATTACATACAAGTGTACATTTTTGATACAACATATGATTAACGTATTAAATTTGGTACGTAAGGCCATATGACTATATTTTCATACTCTGTAACTTTGAATAAACTATCTACGACATATTTTTATGAAATTGATGTTATGGAACCATACAATATATAGTAAAACGTACTATGATGTTATATTAACACATATATTCACATAGTCGTTACCCTTTCCAACTACAGAGATTTTAACAGAACTTGAAAGCTATTTTTTATAAAAACTTCAATGACATAAATTAAAACTGGGTTGAAGAGATTACCCAAGTGTAGATGAGTAGAGATGAAACCCCCTTTTTAGATACTTCTTCAATCACGGAGTTTCTCACAGAATTTCCTTTGAAATCCTCTAATTCTTTCTGTAGACTTATTTTTCTTTTTCCCGGACTTAGAAAATAAAGAAGGAAGACGTATAAAATAAAGGAAGGAATGCAGTTGTGGTCAGTTAACCCAATCATGGGTTAACTACTCCCAACTTCCCAAAGGGCTCCGTTTCGCTAGCCTTAAAAGGCTGAAATCCATTTAATTTAATAAATCTTTTATACTATAGTTTAATAATGTCACACCCCTTTACAAAATAAATCAAATATCTTATTTCCTTTAAAATATAATAATTTCTCATTAATTCACATAGTCACATAATTAAATTTCTCATTTATTAATTATGTCAATTTATTAATTCTCTAATTAGTTATTAAACTAATTAACTTAACATTATGCTTATTAATTATTCCATTTAATTCAATAAGCTCACATAAATACATACTTTGAATAATAAAAATTCTCCACATTAATTTAATAAATATAACACACATAATTAAATTAATCTACCATAATTTCATCAATTAATTATTTAATCCCATAATTAAATCATCAAAAAATATTTATTTAATTCAATAAATATTTAAAATTAAATTACAAAAATCTCGTTTGTCACATCTTTCCCCCTTAAAAGGATTCTATCCTCAGAATCACGACTTAGTTAATTCGTCCCGTTACATTCTCCCCCCTTACAAAGATTTTGTCCCCATAATCGCTTTACACATAATTTAAGTAAATAAATGAGGGTAATTCTTCATCATATTCTCTTCGAGTTCCCACGTAGCTTCTTCAGCGTTGTGGTTCCTCCAAATTACCTTTACAGGAGGTATTACTTTATTTCTGAGAACTTGTTCTTTCCTGTCAACAATCTGAATAGGAATTTCTTCATAGGATAAGTCTTTCTCAAAATGTAGGGGTTCGTATTTAATTACATGCTTGTAATCGGGTTTGTAGGGTTGTAAAACTGAAACATGGAAAATGTTGTGTACATTCTCGAGTGCTGGAGGTAAGGCTACCTCATAAGCAACTTCTCCGATTCTTCGCAGTACTTTGAATGGTCCAATGAATCTTGGGATTAATTTCCTTTTCTTTCCGAACCTGATCATTCCCTTCCAGGGAGAGACTTTCAAAAACACATAACTACCCGATTCAAACTCAACATTTTTATGGTGTGGGTCAGCGTATTTCTTCTGCCTATCTTGAGCTGCTACCAGTCTTGTTCGGATCACTCTAACTATCTCTGTTATCTGTTGTACCAATTCTGGGCCTAGTAATTGTCTTTCGCCAACTTCATCCCAGTATAGCGGAGTTCTGCACTTTCTGTCGTATAACGCTTCATAAGGCAGCATGCCAATACTAGCGTGGTGACTATTGTTGTAGCCGAACTCTACGAGTGGTAGATGATCATCCCAATTTCCTTTAAAGTCCATTACACAAGCTCTTAACATATCTTCTAATGTTTGAATCGTTCTTTCACTCTGCCCATCTGTCTGAGGGTGATATGCAGTACTCATTCATAACTGCGTACCCATGCATTCCTGTAGACGTTTTCAAAAGTTTGATGTAAAGCGCAGATCCCTATCGGAAACAATTGACACCTGAACTCCGTGCCTTGAAATAATTTCTTTCACATATAACCTTGCCAACTGATCTAAGTTGAATCTGATTTTGATCCGAAGGAAGTATGCGGATTTCGTCAATCGATTAATGATAACCCATACTACAACATAGCCTTTCTGAGTTGTCAAAGACCAACCACGAAGTCCATCGTAATATGTTCCCATTTCCATTCTAGGGATCTCCAACGGTTGTAGCAACCCACTCGGCCTCTGATGTTCTGCTTTCACTTTCTGACAAGTTAGACATTTGGCAACACACTCTGCAAAATCTTGTTTCAGATTTGGCCACCAAAAATGTTGTCGATGATCTTGGTACATTTTGGTACTACTTGGGTTAATCGAATATCGTGAGCTATGAGCCTCGCTCAAAATTTATTCCTTAATCTCTGGCACTGGCGGTACCCAAATTTTGCTCTCAAATCTCAGTATTCATTCTTTGTCCATCTTGAATCTTGGTTCGGTTCCTTCGGATATCTTCTTTTTAACCTTTTTACATTCTTCATCCTGAAGTTGAGCCTCCTTAACTTTATCAAGTAGGGTTGTACCAGATTGTATCTGGAATAACTTCTCATCAATTTCCATAGGATACTTCACTTCCAATTCCAACTTCTCCATGGCTGAAATTAGCTCCTTCTGAGTAGTCAACATCATCAATTTCTCCCGACCCTTTCTACTTAAGGCGCCGGCAACCACATTTTCCTTACCCGGATGGTATAAAATCTCACAATCATAGTCCTTAATTAACTCCAACCACCTTCTTTGGCGAATATTCAAGTCCTTCTGTGTAAAAATATATTTCAGACTCTTGTAGTCTGTATATATTTCACAATTCTCCCCATAGAGATAGTGCCTCCAGATGTTTAAAGCAAAAACCACTGCAGCTAACTCCAAATCGTGGGTCGGATACCCTTTCTCATAATCCTTCAATTTTCGTGATACATACGCAATGACTCTGCCATTTTGCATAAGCACACAACCAAGTCCTTTATGCGACACATCACTAAAAATAATAAAATTTCTTGTATCATCCGCAAGAGACAACACAGGTGATGTACTCAACCTCTTCTTCAATTCTTGAAAGCTTTCCTCACACTTCTCCGTCCAAACAAATTTCACAGCTTTTCGAGTCAAATTCGTTAACGAAGTTGCGATCTTGGAAAAGTCTTGAATGAATCTTCTGTAATACCCTACCAATCCAAGAAAACTTCGTACTTCCGACGGCGTTCTCGGCTGATCCCAGTTTATCACGGCTTCGACTTTGGATGGATCTACCGAAATTTTGTCTTTATCAATCACATGTCAAAGAAATTGTACCGCTCAATCCAAAATTTGTATTTCAAAAACTTGGCATACAATTTCTCCTCCTCAATGCCTCTAACATTACCTTTAAATGCTCTTCATGTTCTTCCTTGGTTTTCGAATATACCAAAATGTCATCTATAAATACCACTACGAATTTGTCCAAAAACGGCTTGAACACTCCATTCATTAAGCCCATAAATGCTACAGGAGCATTTGCTAGACCAAATAACATTACCAAAAATTCGTAGTGACCATATCGTGTCCTCAACGCTGTCTTCGGTACATCCTCTGACCTCACCTTTAGTTGATGATAACCACTCCTCAAGTCTATCTTGGAAAAGTATCTCGCTCCCTTCAATTGATCAAACAGATCTTCGATCCTCGACAATCGATATCTATTCTTAATTGTGACCTTATTCAATTCTCTATAGTCAATGTAGAGTCACATCGTCCCATCCTTCTTCTTCAAAAATAACACCGGTGCTCCCCACGGCGATACGCTCGGTTGAGTGTACTTCTTGTCCAGTAATTCTTGTAGTTGTACCATCAATTCCTTCATCCCTACTGGTGCCATTCGATACGGTGCCTTCGATATTGGAGCCATTCCTGGTGCCAAATCGATCACAAATTCAACCTCTCTATCTGGCGGAAGTCCTGGCAAATCGTCCAGAAATACGTCTGCGAAGTCCCTCACTACCGGTATCTCCTCTACTTTCGGATTCTCTTTACGACTGTCGACTATGTAAGCTAAATATCCTACACAACCTTGTCTTAACAACTTCCAGGCCTGCATCATCGTCAAACAACTCGCTTG
Organism: Panax quinquefolius; assembly: GCA_020205615.1. Classification (NCBI taxonomy): domain Eukaryota; kingdom Viridiplantae; phylum Streptophyta; class Magnoliopsida; order Apiales; family Araliaceae; genus Panax; species Panax quinquefolius. The sequence goes on from CM035166.1 coordinate 81,003,452, forward strand.
TCTAGGCAACTTGCTACCATAAAACATAGCCTTTGACAGAGTCATAAGGTTAATACGCTTCTTCTGGCAATTAATTACAGCCCCGTAATTGAATAACCAGTCCATACCCAAGATAACGTCAAATTCTTCAAGTCGAATAGGGATAAGATCTACGTTATTGATATTACCCTTAATATCCACTCTACAGTTCTTATGTACGTACTTCACAGGGATTATTTCTCTATTAGTAATTTCTATGTTCATGGGGTATTCTAACTCATCCTTAGGAAATTCTAAGTTCTTAGCAAAGTCATCGGATATAAATGAACAAGTAGCACCCAAATCAAATAATACATAAGCATTAACTTTATTGATCGAAATGATACCTGACACCACATCACGAGACTACACAAAGATCCTGCATTATCATCATGTTGAATGTCTCACGGTGGTCGGTTGATTAGTTGCTTGTTGGTCCTGTCTGTGATAGTCAGAGCGCTTCCACCGCTGTTTCCCATATTTCCTCCTGATCCTGCCCCTCCAGATCCCTTCTTAGGACAGTCCCTTACAAGATGATCCCTTGAGCCACAAGTAAAGTAGGCACCCTTCTTTGGGTTAGGACAGTTAGGTACTATGTGGCCTTCTTGGCCATAATTATAACACACTCGTTTTCCCTTCATACAAACTCCCAGATGAACTTTTTTGCAAGTCCAGCATGCTTCGATCCTCTTCTTCTGACCTCCGTGTTGATTTCCAGTTGAGTTGTCAGACCACCTTTTCTTATGATTATTACTACCTCTCGTGTTACTTCCACTAGCCTTGTTAATTCCTTCATTTTCACTCTTCTTCTTCTTCTGATCCTGATTATATTTGGTTACCGCATCGCTTCCACCTTTAGCGAGTATGGTTTTCTCCAGTACCCCAGCGAACGTCTTCAACTAAAACATCGACACTTTACTATACAACTAGGGCTTCAGTCCTTGTTCAAACCTTTTTGCTTTTCTCTCATCTGTGTTCACTTGATATGTGACAAACCTAGCCAACTCATTGAATCTTGCCAAATAGTCTAGTACAGACATATTCCCCTATTTCAACTCTAGAAACTGGACCTCCATTTGGTTCTGCGAGCTGGTCGAAAAATACATCCCGAAGAACATCTCCTTGAACCTCTCCCAGGTGATCATACCTTCACCTCCCCAGACTTTATTTGCTTGCCACCAATAACTGGCTTCGGATTTCAGCATGAACGTCGCGTAGGCGGTTTTCTGGTCCTCTCTGACTCTGGCGACATCAAAAATTTTCCATCTCCATAACCCAAGTTTGAGCTTCTATCGGGTTCATGGAGCCTTTAAACTTTGGCAGTCCCACCGCCTTGAAATCCTTGAACGTAGTATTCGGTGGAGCTTGAGGTTGATTATGAATCGCTCCAGCTAATAAGTTTACCAATTGCTGAACGGGGTTAGCATTGGCGTTGTTGTTATTGTTATTCGTCGATTCTTCTTGAGCTGGTTGATGATTTTGTCTTCTTCTCAGCGGCATATTTCTGTTAAAATATATGCTTATTAGATCTTTATTAAATTCTCTAAATAGTTAAGGCTTAACTCAACAATTTAACATAATCACTTAACACACTTTCTCAACAACTTAATATATTATATTAATCAAAAGTTTTAATAACTACTATAGCATCACTTCTATTTACATCAACTATCCCGAGATAAAGAATCTACAGGATTTAAAACATTAAAATATTCCTTTATTTATAAACACATCAGAATTTACATATTTAACTACAAGTTAGGTTTTCACATAATTAAACTAATCCTATCACTGCTTGTTAAAGGGCGCCGAATAGCCTTGCTACGTTCCTCTTCCATGATGCGGGACATCGTCCGGCGATCTAGCATATACGATGGTAGTCCTTCAAACTTTATTGGGTACCTCATAACTCGATCTTGGGCCTCATCCATTGCATTTTGAAGTGTAGAGTACGTCTCCCCAAGCTTAGCCTTCTTCGCACGACAATCATCTTCTACAATATCAGCACAACGTGATTCTCTTACCCAAGCTTCCTCTGCTATTGTTAGCCTTGCTGAGCTCTCTTTCAGTTCATTCTTCAACTTCTCTATTTCCTCGGTTTGACCCTTCTCGTGAACCAAATCCCACTCCATGTTTCCTAAACGTGTGTGAAGAGTCACAACCTCCCTATCCCTATGCTCGATGGTAATCTGCTAAATAATCGCCCGCTCACTCAGATCCTGGACAGTGTCACGTAACTCTACGTTAAGGTCATATAGCTCGTCGTACATCTCAGCATCGATAGAGTTTGGTGGGAACTCATCTTCTTCCTCTTCCTTCTCAGGATCCTCCTCTGGATCAGTCTCAGGCTCATGCTCCTGACCAACAACAGTGATCAATGGAGATGGCTCTCTCTGTACCAACTGCTCCCTGACAACATGAATGTATCGGGGCTCCTCCTCTGTAGGTACCCGGGGTTCCTCCTCCCCAACTCGACTAGCTCTTCCAACATCCGACATCCTGACAACACAATTTCAAGTTTTAGTTACTAAGTCGTACTAGCAAACACATAATTTAACATATAAACACATAAAGTCTTTTATTATCTTCAATGAATTAAGAAATTCATTTCTTAGAACTCGATAAGAGTTTTCCATCACTATGTTCTTCCTATAAGGCTACTATTAAGGTTGTTCCCCTACCTAAGGTTCATAACCTACGGCTTTGATACAAACCTATGACACCCCCAAATTCGGGTACTTCAATTCCCACATGATTTGGTGTTCACTATTCAAACATCATATATCTATCTACCCATAATAAATGAAAACATAAATAGATAGAAATAAATCCTCTCCTTAAGGAGTTACATCATCTGAAATAAATACATCAATCCCAGGTCATACTAACCTTAAATCTTGACTGCGAAAATATAACAATTAATCATCTTACACAACATTAACATAAGTCTAAAACAGAATACATCATCACATAAAACAACAAGTCTTCATCACTTGTTAATCTTGCCCTTGCCTTTGTTAGTAGAAGGCTCGTCGGACCTTTCGTTCTTAACTGCAATGTTATTATTACGCAAGAGTGATTACGATTGCCCACAAATATAATAATGAAATAACAATATAATAACATGCGAGTGAATCAAAGACTTCTGGAGTAAGAACTCAACTTTTGAATCAAGAATGAATAACAAGAATCAAAAGAACTTCTGAGGGTCATAGGACCTTGAACTATGTCCTAGGCTATCAAGGGTTAAACTTGAAACCTTTAATAGTCATGAGACTATGGAATCTTCTACTCGTACTTAGGGGGATCGACCCTTAGTACCATACTGTGCACAATATCTTCATGGTAACGCATAAGTAATCCTTATACAGGGTTGTTTATCTCAGTTTGACATTAGAGTCCGCACCAAAGGAAGTTTGGTTTGGATAAATCAATAAGGGTTTTGAAATTTAGAATGTTCATCAACTATGGACTAATCGAATCAATAAGGGTTCGCTAGTCTTAAAAGGTTCAACAATCACTGATATTTAAATCGAATAACAATTCAAGAAGTATACAATAGAATAAGTATTGTATAAAAGAATTATACTTCGAAAAGATTAATAATCTTTAATATAACAATTGAACTTGATTAATAATAACAAGAATTTTCTCGATATAGAATACAAGTCTAGAATTTTCTTAATGTAAAGAGGTAATTTTATAAACTTGCATAACGATAACAAGTAGGGTTAGGACACTTGCCTCGTGCATAGATTACACGTTAATTATACACGTTCCCCGATTTAATCCTACATACCATTCATATTTACAATATCAGTCAATTATAACGTAACTAGTCATCACAAGTTCATTATTTTTGTCTAACTCGGATTATGACTATACTTAGTCAAATTACCACACTTATTGTCACATAATTTACACTTCACGAACAATAAGCTAACTATGCGTTCAATAATTCAATCCACACGTAAATGCATTATTGACATGTTAAGAATCTATTTTAACGTCTCATTATACGTCTAACATATTTTCATATTCATTAGATTAGGTTACTATCACATTCTTAGACTCGAACAATTAAACATTTTCATTTCTAGACCATCTTCAGAGTGGCGGCTGCTGCTTTCATGTTAAACTTTTCTCAAGCTGACTGCATGTGCGGCTTCGGACATTAAGCGTTATGCGGCATGACTTAAGCTGCGATGCGTTGCAAAACCAAAGATACAGAACTCAATTTGTGAAAAATTGCAGAACATGGCCAAAACCTCCAATTAATTTATTCTTACATTAATTTAGAGATATACAAACACTGTAATACACATATAACTACTACCCAACCCTTCTAGCATGATTTTAACAAGTTAAAACATACAATTTCTTGAATCAATTTATATAATTTCACTGTTCTTGACGTTCTTGAAAGTTTTGAACACAAAACATAAAAATTAACACTACGGTTTTGTTATAGCACTGAATCTGTCCATTCAAATTTGTCTTCTTCGTTTTAACATACATAATTACATACAAGTGTAAATTTATGATACAACATATGATTAACATATTAAATTTGGTACGTAAGGCCATATGGACATATTTTCATACTCTACGACTTTGAATAAACAATCTACGACATATTTTTATGAAACTGATGTTATGGAACCATACAATATATAGTAAAACATGCTATGATGTTATATTTACACATATTCACATAGTCGTTACCCTTTCCAACTACAGAGATTTTAACAGAACTTGAAAGCCATTTTTTATAAAAACTTCAATGACGTAAATTAAAACTGGGTTGAAGAGATTACCCAAGTGTAGATGAGTAGAGATGAAACCCCCATTTTAGAAACTTCTTCAATCATAGAGTTTCTCACAGAATTTCCTCTTAAATCCTCTAATTCTCTCTGTAGGCTTGTTTTTCTTTTTCCCAGACTTAGAAAATAAAGAAGGAAGACGTATAAAATAAAGGAACGGACGCAGTTGTGGTCAGTTAACCCAATCATGGGTTAACTGCTCCCAACTTCCCAAATGGCTCCTTTTGGCTCGCCTTAAAAGGCTCAAATCCATTTAATTTAATAAATCTTTTATACTATAGTTTAATAATGTCACACCCCTTTACAAAATAAATCAAATATCTTATTTACTTTAAAATATAATAATTTCTCATTAATTCATATAGTCACATAATTAAAATTTTCATTTATTAATTATGTCAATTTATTAATTCTCTAATTAGTTATTAAACTAATTAACTTAACATTATGCTTATTAATTATTCCATTTAATTCAATAAACTCACATAAATACATACTTTGAATAATAAAAATTCTCCACATTAATTTAATAAATATAACACATATAATTAAATTAATCTACAATTTTCATCAATTAATTATTTAATCCTATAATTAAATCATCAAAAAATATTTATTTAATTTAATAAATATTTAAAATTAAATTACAAAAATTTCGTTCGTCGCAACCAAGCTTGTGGAAGACATTTTGGAGGTAAAAATACGGTCGCCAAAGTCCTCCAGTGTGGTTTCTATTGGCGTAGTCTATTCAAGGATGTCACATCATTTTGTCCCAATTGCAATAGGTGTCAACAATTAGGGAGGATACCTAGGAGAAATATGATGCCAATGCAACCCATTCTGGTCATTGAATTGTTTGATGTGTGGGGAATCAATTTCATGGGCCCATTTAAAAATTCTTGATGCATTGTGGGCTTACCATACTTCCTTTAAAACTTATTTAGGAATGTCACCGTATAAGCTTGTGTTTGGGAAAGCTTGTCACTTACTTGTTGAACTTGAACATCGTGCTTTGTGGGCCATAAAATAATTGAATTTTGATATGTCCACTGGTGGGAGTCATAAACAATTGCAATTAGATGACTTAGATGAGATTAGGAACGATGCTTATGAAAATGCTAAAATTTATAAGGAAATAACAAAAGTGTTTCATGATAAATCAATTATGAGAAAATCATTTTCACCTGGTCAAAAAGTTCTCTTGTATAATTCTAGGCTAAATTTATTTCCTGGCAAATTATGTTCTAGATGGGATAAACCTTTTTTAGTGAAGGTAGTTTACTCTCATGGGGCAGTCGATACTGAAAATCAAAATAGTGGAGAAATTTTCAAAGGGAATGGTCAATGACTCAAACCCTTTTTAGAAATGCCGACCGAACCAGAGGAGATGGTATACCTTGTTGACCCACCTGATTCAGCATGACTGGCATTACACTTGTATTTATAAGTTTGTACTCATATTTTTCTTTTGTACAATAGTGTCATTCGATTTCTGCCCCATCGTACAAGGTATAATTCTTTCATATCTTTTTTCTCTATTTTTCATTTGCACATTGAGAACAATGCATGATTTAAGTAAGGGGGAGTTTGTTTGTATTATTGTATTTGATTTTTTTTCTTTTTAGGAAAATATAGTAAAAAACACAAAAAAAATTGTTTACTTTCTATGGATTGAATTAATTCTAATAATTGTTTGTGGAGCAAAACTCATGAGTGATTGAAAGATTTAGAACTCTTGAATCTTTGATAAGGTACGAAATCTTAATTCGAAACACCATCTAGAAAAAAATTGATTTCATAAGCATTTTTACACTACACATTTGCACTAACTCTTAGTTGTGGATATAAACTATGATTCGAACAATTTCAAAAAAAAATTGAAAAAATAAAGAAAAAGAAAAGGTTGAAAAAAATGGGTATCCAAGCCTCAGGAAACATTGATATTCAAGCTGAAAAAGTGTGATGGATAAAAGCAACTTGAATAGTCTAATTTTGTGGCCTTTGTTACTCGAGTTAGTAAGCCCTTAAGGGTGTCTCTATACCTAGTGCCCTAAAGCCAACTGGTTTGGGAGTCATTGGTCCAACGCTCTACATGGGTAACTCTGAAAAGCCTAAGAAAACGAGACATTGCACAAGTCAAGAAAAAAAAATGATTTTGCTTGATTTTCACGGTAAAAATCCTTACTAAGAGTTACATCATATGCACAAGCATGCATTACATGGAATTAATTTTTTGAAGGATGGTGTCTAAAATAAAGATTGAGTATTTTTGATAAAGTGAAAGTGTGATTTTGAATTTAATCTTGCTTATGTATACTGTGCATGGATATTTAAAAGTTTTCTTTCAATTTCATAACTTTTTGAACTCAAAAATATTTTTGAATTTTGTGGGTATATTCATTGCAAACCCTCACGAGACACAACTCCTCCACTTGGGATAACCTTGGGGTTTAAAGGCTTGTTGACAATGCTAAGTGCAATCGTGTTTCCTACGACAATGGGGTAGTATAGTTTTTCATTTTCTTTTTATTTTACTCGAGGATGAGCAAAAGATATGTATAGGGGTATTTGATATACACATTTTTTATACATTTTAATATTTCCATATTTATTATTTTATATGCTTATTTTATTTAACTAATACATTTTATTTTGTTTTGTAAGAGATAACATTTGTTTTTCTTGGGAAGCAAATAAATGATTTATATCTAACCTTTAAAGATGAAAAATGACTCTTAGAGGATTACCATATATAGATGGAAGTCAAGAAGGAAAGAAGAGGAAAAAAGGGAACAAAACTGTCCAAGTTCAATGAACCTAAATTTGGGCACTAATGTATTCTCCCTATAAATAGGTCTCTTGTTTTTTGCTGGTGTAGAAGGGAATAAGATATTTAGAGCTTTTGTCTTATCTCTTATTCCAATCACGTGTGGTACTACTATCAAGGAGTATTTGTAACTTTCTTTTATTGATATAATAGAAATTATCTTTTAATTATTGTTCTTATTTCATGCAAATAGTAGTACTAATATTATTTGTTTTAATTTTTAATTCCAATGCTAGCTAAATTTCTAATACCTAGGATTATGATGAAACTAAATATTTCATAATAATATTTTCTTTCCATTCCAAAATTAATGCCTAATTATTTTTGCCTTCATATTTTCCTTCGCATAAATTGCAGATGATTCTTATATTGATTGCGAGGTTTTGATAAGTTATAGTTAATTTGTGAATTTTTAATAACTTATGTTTGCCCATATTAATTATATGAATTATTATTTTTAAAGGAAAGGGAAAATAATTTGAAAATTAATTTAGGAAATAAGAAATTATTTATTATGTTAATATTTGGTGGATTCTGATTCCTAGGTATCTTTTCTCATAAATAGTTTTCGTTATTAATTAATAATTTGCATAATTTAGTTAATAAATCTTCTCCACCATTTTTGTTTTGATTTGCTTAAAATATAATTAAGGATATATTAAAGAATTGATCTAGTCTCTGTGGTTCAACATGAACTTGCCAAATCTACAATAGACGTTGTCTTGCAATATATAATTTTAGCTCATCAATAGCTAACAGAGTCATGGGAAAAATCTTTGCAGAAAATACACTTCCCTATAATGTTTGCAAGAAATTCAGAGTTATGAGAGAACTCCTTCTTTTTCATCCCTCTGAACTCTGGGTTTTCTCCTACCCCATTAGCTCTAGCCCATACTTCATGCTGATGTTGTCGAGAGTCGTGATACCTTTGGTCGAGAAACCTAGAAGATGATTTACTCCCAAGGCGTTTAGTTGAAGAGTCTTTCCTTTAACCTTAGTGGAAAAACCTCCTCTATTAACTCTATTTGAGTAGAATTATCTTACCAGTTTTGAGTAAACTCTTATGCTGGTGTTCAAAGCTTCGTAGAACCCAACCTTCTTCATTAGCTTCAATATTCGTCTGAATTACTTTTTGGAATCACCAAAGTTATTAAAGAAAAGTTGATTCCCATTTACAACTTGGAAGGGTAACATTTTCAGTGTTTGATTTTGATTGAAACAAAAACAAAAATGTCTGAGATATATGAAACTTAAAAACTAGGGCTCGAAAGAGAGATAATTTTAAAAGTTTGAACTCAAATTACTTAAATGAATGGTAAACGTCAAAAATTAATTTAAAGAGACTTTATATAACTTCCTTCTTAATTCGCTGAGTGGGATACATGTTGATCTATGATTCGGTGTATGTATCTTCATTTCTATCTTTTTATAGTTATTGCTGAGTAACTTTTTCTTTTTACCTGCTTTTGTTGATGTGTAAACCATATACTATTTTCAGCTCTGCGAATGGATGGTTAAGTACTATAGAATAATACTTCACTAAACTCTACGCTCCCCCTGAGTTATACAATCCACTCTATGAACCTCTTCGTATAGTGAAACACTCTACGAACCCTGCTTGACATTGACTGTTCTATGATATCTTCCTGCAAAGTTAGTAGTTTCCAAGACATAACATTATGGGTGTAAATTTAGCATTCCTAACTCACTTATTAGATTAATAAATCTGGATTCATCTAAGAGTTTTGTAAAGACATCAACAAGTTGATTTTTAGTTGTAATATGATGTAATGATATATTTCCACTTTGCATATTTTCTTTAATAAAGTGATATATGATATCTATATGCTTGGTTCTTGAGTGCATAAAAGGATTATGAGTTATAGCTATAATACTTATATTATCACAATATACAAGAATAGATTTGAATTCAAACCCATAATCAACTAGCTGATTTTTCATCCATAAAATTTGTGCACAACAGCTGCCAGTAGTAATATATTCAGCTTCTACAATTGAAGTTGACACAGAGTTTTGCTTTTTATTGAACCAAGAGACAAGTTTATTTCCTAGTATTTGACATGTGCTACTAGTGCTCTTTCTATCAATCTTGTATCCTACAAAGTTAGCATCTAAGTATCCTATTAGATCAAAGGGTGACTCATTGGGGTACCAAAGTCCAAAATGTGGAGTTCCCTTAAGATATCAAAAAATCCTTTTTACAACCATTAGATGTGATTCCTTTGGATTAACTTGAAATCTAACATAAATACAAGTTACAAATATGATATATGGTAGTAATTAAGTATAATGGAGAACCTATCATATGTCTGTATTGAGTAATATCAACACATTTACCTTTTCCATCGTTTTCAAGCTTAGTTGTAAGTGCCATTGGAGTTTTTGATGCCCCCAAATTCAGTTACTAATATCTCAAATTTAGTGCTTCACGATCTAACACTAACAATATACTACTAACTCATACAGTGGAATAATAGAATAATTTACATTGCTTTAATATAAATATTCTCATCCCAAAGTTTCGCAACCATTACTAATAGTATTACATAACTTAAGTTCAAACATACCTTAGTACATAATATTAAATAAGTCTCATTGCAACATAGTAATAACTTCTAATCATAACAGATCAAGCTACTCCTTAACATTGCCCTTTCCCTTATCCTTGCCCGATGTTTCACCACATTCTGCCTTAACAAAAAGGTTTAAGGAAAGAAAGAATGAGCAACGAATTTGCCCAGTAAAGAATATAGAAATAAGGGTGAACAGTTATAAAGTTCAAAATTTCAAGGGTATAACAATAAATGATAGTTCAAGAAAAATAAGAAGTATCAATTATTCTAATTAAGAGTCGCTATGGACTGAAAGATATCATCAAAAATTCTAAGGTTTAATCATTTCAAATTTCAAGAATAATGAACACGGAGTAGTCGCTATTGTGATGCCCCCAAAATAGGTATATATATCTCATTCTGAGTCGCCAAATACATGGTACATAATTTAAATACAAACTTAATTTATATAACTATCGTGCAAAATACGACAAAACATAAGCTGAGAGTTTTAACACGAATATTGTCTTGTAGACAATATCCAAACTCAAATGGAGTCCTCATTATAATTATTATCACACTATTTTATAGAATAGTGAGGACTATTATAGCCACCATCTCGGACCATCACTCCATTCCCCAACTAGTCCCAGCTATATTCTCATTTCCTGAAAAGAACAATGACAGAAAAAGGTGAGCTCAACTAGCCCAGTAAAGAATATTATAACTAAGGTAATATAGAATAAATTATCATTAGCCTTCAACAGTGTAAAAACTGATAGAATATAATAGACAAACAAGTTTAACTACAGCGGAATAAGCAATCCATTAGAAGAGTCAAGTAGAGCATGATGTCTATTATCTTCTATTATCTTCTATGATTTAAAAGTTCATCATCAATATTTTATCTCTATAAAACATTTAAATAAATAATCCACATCACCGAATTATCCATGCACTATGGGACAAAGATATTCGTTAGTATCACATCCACGAATTATCCATGCACTACACGGGCCAAGGATATTCGTTATTATCACCAGTGGTGATGATAATGCCAAACAACTGTCCATCAATGCACTACAGGCCAATGAGGACTTTTACCACATCATTTGTAACATTACAGATCATGATTATACCAATACATAATTCCTGGTCATAATCATACCAATCAACAGTCCATCTATGCACTATGGGCCAAAGGTGACTTTCATCACAATATAAGCATTAGGATGATGACAATGATATAAGAATTCAATTAAGTGAGATCAAGGATAAATTTTAAAGATTTATAATTCAATTTATCCAGAGTTTAAGAATGTCCAAATTGTCAACATGATAACTGCTTTGTGGAGTAAAATTCAAGAATAATATTCATGTATCAAAAATAATTTGGACAGAAAAGAAATCATTTTTTGTCGTGAATGGTACCCCGGGTGAATAGTACCTAAGTGAATAGTATTTTGTGAATAATACCCCATGAATAGTACTGTATGTATGAATAATATCGTATGAATAGTACCGTATGTATGAATAGTACCCATGAATAATACTTCGGCATGAAAAGATTAAAATTTAATAAGAATGTCCAGAAAAATATTTCAGTGAAACGATACTAGATGAAGCACAAATTTCAAGGATATTCTACTAATTTCAAGCAGTATAGAAGCAATACTTATCAAAATAAGTGTAGAATTAGGAATATGAAATGAAATAATATTACTTACATACTAAAGAGTATGGAAGAAAATATTATTTCTTACCAATATTGAACAAAAATAATATCCCTTACCTTAAAAGGAGAGTACTTCTGACTGGTATAGCGGGGATATTCTTGAAGAAAACTTGTACAGTTTTCTACACTCAAAACATCCTTAAACTCAAAAGAAATACGCTCAATATTATAAAAGAAGAATTCTCTGATTCTGGTGTGATTTTCATTTATAAACTAAGCATCCTATTTATAGGAGAATGGCAGGATACTATTTAGGAAATAATCACGGACTGCACAGTAGGAAGTTCATGGGCAAAGAAAAATTCTGCTTAAAATTTTGATTTTCACTATGCAAACACTATGCAATACTATGCAACACTATGCAGTACTATGCAAACACTATGTAATATAAAACAAAAACTAAGATAACTTTCTAATGACGATTTTGAAAAATGAGTAAGTTGGGGTCCATGTAATAAGCTAAATTTATAATAAATGCTTCATGACAAACCCCTTTTATTTATCACAATTCACTTGACTAATTACATTTTTAATCTTTCAACATTTAGTCATCATTAATATTATAACTCACAATATCAACAACCAGATCATTCCCAGGAAAGAGAAGGCTTTCCGATAAGGAATTCTCCTTATTGGCGTGCAATTACATGACCAAACCCCTTTCATCAACAGAATTTTCTAGACATTGTCAATAATGAAAATAGTTGTAAGACCCCAACTTTTATGAATAAAGATGAATTTTCTATAAATATCATTTTTGAATATTATGGAATGAATTTGATATAATGTTATAGTTGTGGGTAATATTTATAAATTTTGCAAAGTACACAAGTTGTTATATAATATTCGATTAGTCGGGGAATATTCGTTTTAACAGGGAATATTCGTACAACGGCACAATCATTGGTGGACCCCACAACGGAATTATTGACGGATTGAGAAAATGACAAAAATACTTTATAAAAATAACGGCGGAAGTTTTACCATTAACTGTTGAAACACCCGATGTTAAAAGTATAGTAATACGCGTAGTTGCATAGTAGCACACGGTATTGATTATTGATGCTTACGTGAGAAATCACTCAGTTTTGTTCAATTATTGTTACAGTAATTGTTGAATAGTATCTCACGTTATTTGATTCAATTATTGTCAATATTTTATAATCAATAATTGAGATGACAAAGTTATTAATATTATTATTTGCAATATTAATGATGTCTAGAAGTTCATCAGAGAGGTTTGGTCACCCTAATTACGCGCCAATGGGGAGAAATCCTTATTGAAAGCCCCTCTTTCCTGGGAACGACACAGTCGATTAATATTGTGAATTATAATAATAATGATGAGTTTTTTGTTTTATTAGTATTATTAATGTAATAAAATAGAAAATCTTTTTATATAAAAAATGTAATACTTTTATAAAGTTATTCGTTTTATTAGACTAATAGTAAAATATTTTTATATAAAACAGAATACTTTTATAAAGTTAACTGTTTTATTAGACAATAATTAGAATATATTATATTTTATTATGCATAGTGTTTCCATAGTGTCTGTATAGTATTTGCATAGTAAAATCTTTTTATATAAAACATAATACTTTTATAAAGTTATTCATTTTATTAGATTATAAATAGAATATATTATATTTTATTATAAACCAATATAAAACCGTCCGTTTAAAGTAAATCAATCTGGACCGTTCATGAATTAGTTACTATGCAGTCCATTCTTCTATAAATAGAAGCTCATTCCTTCATTATTTCTTACGAATTCACTGAAACTCTAGAGAGAAAAACTATAGAGAGAGAGTTCTTCTTCTATAATCTTGAGTGTATTTCTTTAGAGTTTAAGAAAGCTTTCAGCGTAGTGCAAGTTTTCTTTGAGTATATCATCGCCCTACCAGTCAAAATACTCTTCTTTTACGGTAAGGGATATTATTTGTTGTACTCGTTAGGGGTATTCCTTCTTTCTTATTGGTGAAATTGTTTTGTTATTCCATTCTTTATTATTCTCATTGGAATAACTCGTATACGCTGGATACCCTATACTTGGTGAAATTCTTCATTATTCCATTATTTATTATTCTCATTTGAACATCATATGCATGCGTTTACGCATGACCTAGTTCCGTTGTTAATTATTCGGGAACATTCCGTTGCGTATTATTCATTGGCTGATTTCATTATTTATTATTCTATTGGAATATCCATCCGCATGCGTTCTGCATGACTTCGTTTCATTATTTATTATTCTGTTGGAATATCCTATCGGTGCGTTTACGCTTGACCTGGTTCCATTATTTATTATTCTGTTGGAATAACCTGTCTGTGCGGTCTATCGCATGCCTGGTGATTTCTTTTGTTATTTCATTCTTTATTATACTTAGTTGGTTAAAGTTTTGAGTTCTATGCTCCATGAAATTAGTGGAATATCCTTAATATTTGCGCTTCATCTAGTATCTTTTCATGGAAATATTCTTCTGAGCATTCTTGAGTGTTACTCTACAAAGAAGTATCATGTTGACAATTTGGACATTATTAGTTCCTAGATAAATTAATTCTTGAACTTGTTTTATTGAATTTTTATATCATTGTCATCATCCTCATGTTTATATTATATTGAAAGTCATCTAGTGGCATGTAGTGCATAGATGGACTTGGTATGATTATGACCAGGGATTATTCGGTGTAATCATTATCGTAATGTTACAAATGATGTGGAAAAAGTCCTCATTAACCCATAGTGCATTGATGGACAGTTGTTGGCATGATCATGACCATTGATAAATACACGAATATCCTTGGATGTGGTGCATGGATAATTTGTGGTTGTGATACTAATGAATATCCTTGGTCGTAGTGCAAGGATGACGTGGATTATTTAAGCTGAGTCTTAGTGATAAAAGTCATGAAAAACCTTTTAAATCATAGAAGATAGTAGATTTTATTTTCTACTTGACTCTTCTAATGGATTGCTTATTCCAGTGCAGTTAAACTTGATGTTTGTTATTTTATCAGTTTAACACTGTTGAAGGCTAATGATAATTTATTCTGCATTATCTTAGTCATAATATTTCTTACTGGGCTAGTTGAGCTCACACTTTTGCTTTCATTGTTCTCTTCAGGAAATGAGAACGTAGCAGGGACTAGTCGGGGAACAGAGTGATGGTCTAGATAATAACATTAGTAGTCCTCACTATTCTATGAAATACTGTGATAATAAATGTAATGAGGATACCATTGAGTTTGTATATTGTCTAGATGACAATATTTGTATTAAAACTCACAAGAATATGTTTAGTCGTATTTTACACGATCGTTGTATAATTAAGTTGTATTTGAATTTTGTACCATGTATTTGGCGACTCAGAATAGGTGATGTATACTAATTTTGGGGGCGCCATGCGTTGGTATCAAAGCTTAGGAATATGATCCTGCTAAGATGTGAGAATAGAACTAGGAGGGAGAGACGAGGAATTCCTTCGCTAGTATGACCTACCTAAGTTTATTTGGTATTTAATTGGTCATTTAAATATAGGGATAATATGTTACATGTCAATTAACCTTTGTTTTGTGGCGATTCTCGAAAATGACATCCGAGAATGTTGAGAATATCAATGCAAAGCACAAAGCGATCGTTGATTCACCACATATCAATAATCGTGATAATGTGCATCGTGAAGGCGACAATCCTCATGCAAACAACAACACCGACCAAATGATGAATGATGGAATGTTCGAGGCTTTATATGATTCATACAACAAAGAGCAGAGAGCGCCTCTGTCCAAAATGTAGGTGGAAACACCGAAACTCTCGACCGGTCACCGCTAAACAGTTCAAGGAGCTGGGACCGCCGGAGTTTATTGGAGAGCCAAAACCATTTAAGGCGGAAGCATGGATAAAGCAGATCACCAAGATATTTGATGTCTTGGGGTGCTCCGAGGACCAAAATGTTCCCTTTACCGCCTTTATGTTGCGAGGAGAGGTAGATTACTGGTGGGAATCAGTTAAGCGTACTCAACCTGCCGCACTGAAGATGTCTTGGGAGAAGTTCCAAGAACTATTCAACGACAAGTACTTTCTCGAAAGTAGTCATCACATAAAAGAGGTAGAGTTTATCAAGTTGGAGCAGAATAATATGACCGTGTCCCAGTACGAAGCTAAGTTAGCCAAGTTGTCTCGGTTTGCATCCCACTTGGTGGATAATGAAGAGAGAATGACGCGGATGTTTTTAAGAGGTTTAAAGCCGGAGATACGTCAACATCTTATTTCTCATAAACTGTGTTTATATTCGATGTGTTGTAAATAGGGCTCGATTAGTAGAGCGATAACGAGTCAACGCAACCAAAAGAGTGCGCAAATTAGCAAAAAATGATAATACCAAAGTGAGAGCGATCATCAAAGCGGTGACAACAAAGCGTGGAGGAATCAACAGCCGTAAAGTGGTAACCACTTCGTGGTAATCGTACAAAACAATAAGAATGGACATTTCAAGAAGAAGAGATTCAACCATGATGGAAAGACGTCAGCACCAACACCCGTTGTTAAGGAAGGAAAATGACCACCTATCATATGCTTCAAATGCGGAGGGGAGGGACACATCAGTCCAAACTGCGCGATGTCGTCCAAAGCATGTTATAATTGTAGAAGAGAAGGTCACTTAGCCCGATTTTGTCATTCACCAAAGACAAGTTCAACTAGGATGGAGGCACCAAAGGCCGTCCTAGAAAAGTCAAAGCCGGTAGTGCAAAGGAGAGTGTTTGTTGTGACCTCCCAGAAAGCAAGGAACCCGAATGAGGTAATCACGGGTAAGCTTATCATAAACTCTAGCGAAGTCTATACTTTATTTGATACTGGTTCTACCCATTCTTTTATTTCTCCTACTTGCGCTCAACGATTAAATTTGACTCCGGAGAAATTAGACTTTGACTTATCTGTGGAAACTTCGTTGGGAGAAACTTTCACTACATCCACTGTTTATAAGTCTTGTTTGGATCAAATCGGTATCCTCACATTACCTGTCGATCTTATTTCATTCAAAATACTTGCATTTGATGTGATTCTAGGGATTGATTGGTTAACTACTCATCATGCTAAAATTGATTGTTTTCGTAAGTTTGTTAGCTTTCATATTCCTAATCAACCTATTATGCGAATTCAAGCGACCAAACCATTAAAATCAATCACGGTCATCTCAAGCCATAAAGCTATTCGTTTATTGAAAAATGGATGTCAAGCTTTCTTAGCTCATGTCGCGGATCTAAACAAAAATACGTCAGTTTTGAATGATATTTCTATTGCTAATATATTCCCTGACGTATTCCCTGAAGAACTTCCTGGCTTACCCCCAGAGCATGAAATTGAATTTTGTATCGACCTTGAACCCGGTACAAAACACATTTCCAAAGCCCCATATCGAATGGCTCCTATTGAACTCCAGGAGGTAAAGACCCAATTGCAAGAATTATTAGACATTGGTTTCATTCGTCCTAGTACGTCTCTTTGAGGTGCTCCTGTTCTATTCGTGAAGAAGAAAGATGGGAGTATGCAACTTTGTATTGATTATCGGGAGTTAAATCATGTCACCATCAAAAATAGGTACCCATTGCCACGTATTAATGACCTGTTTGACCAGTTGTAAGGAGACAAATTCTTTTCAAAGATTGATCTTCATTACAGATATCACCAATTGAAGATTAGAATCGATGATATTCCAAAGACGGCTTTCAGAACTCAGTACGGGCATTATGAATTCCTAGTCATGTCCTTTGGATTGACTAATGCTCCTGCTGCCTTCATGGATATGATGAAACAAGTATTCAACAAATATTTGGATCACTTTGTGGTCGTCTTTATTGATGACATCCTTATTTATTCCAAAAGTCGTGAAGATCATGAGCAACACTTGAGGCTGACACTCCAAAAGCTTCGTGAATAAAAGTTTTATGCCAAGTTGAAGAAATGTGAGTTCTGGCTTGAGGAAGTAGAATTCCTTGGGCACGTAGTATCAAGTCATGGAATATCTATTGACCTGACAAAGATTGAAGTAATTCAAAGCTGGGAGCAACCTAAATTAGTGACCGAAGTATGTAGCTTTCTCGGTTTAGCTAGTTATTATCGGAGATTCGTTGAAGGATTTTCTCGAATAGCTACTCCATTAATCAGCTGACTCGGAAAGATACAAAGTTTGGTTGGAGCGAAGAATGTGAGAAGAGTTTTCAAGAACTCAAGAGGAGACTCATTTCAGCACCTGTTCTGACAATACCATCTGGCTCGTAGGGATTTGTCATCTACATTGATGCTTAGGGCAAAGGGTTGGGATGTGTTCTCATGCAACATGGGAAAGTCATAGCCTATGCCTCAAGAAAACTCAAAGAATATGAGAGGAATTATCCTACTCATGACCTAGAGTTAGCAGCTGTTGTCTTCGCACTTAAAATTTGGAGGCATTACTTATATGGGGAGAAGGTGAAGATCTTTACGGATCATAAAAGCCTCAAATATTTCTTCACTCAAAAGGAACTCAACATGCGATAATGACGTTGGTTTGAACTATTGAAAGATTATGATCATACCATCCAATACTATCCTGGAAAAGCGAACGTGGTAGCTGACGCATTGAGTAGAAGATCATACGCAAGTACGAGTGCGATATTGTCAACACAAAGGCCCATTTTGTGTGACTTGCAAAGGATGGAGATAGAGTTAAAGACTCCAGGGACCTATGTAATGATAGCGAATATACGAGTAGAACCGACTTTAATTGATAAAGTTAAAGTTGCTCAAGCTACAGATCTGGAGCCGATGCGTATGAGGAAGAAAGTGCAAGAAGGTGCTATGTCGGAAGCAAGAATCGATGAAGAAAAATACTTCGAGTCAACTCCAGACTTTGTGTTCCTAACAACCCTGATTTAAAGTATAAAATCATGATGGAGGCACACAACACACCATTTGTAATCCATCCTGGGAGTACCAAAATGTATCATGATATTCGTCATACATTTTGGTGGAGCAATATAAAGAGAGAGATAGCAATGTTTATCTCAAGGTGTCTAACTTGTCAACGAGTTAAAGCGGAGCATCAAGTACCAAAAGGTCCATTGCAACCACTTGAAATTCTAGAATGGAAGTGGGAGCACATTTCCATGGATTTCGTTACCGGTCTTCCTAAGGTTTCTTAAGGTATAGATGCGATTTGGGTCATTGTTGATAGATTGACCAAGTCTGCTCATTTTTTACTGATATGAGAAACTAATACACTTGAACGTCTTGCTCGTATGTACATAAACAAGATTGTAAGACTGCATGGTATGCCAGTATCCATAGTTTCTGATCGACACCCAAGATTCACTTCACGATTTTGGGTTAGTTTGCAGAAAGCTATGGGCACAGATTTACGATTTAGCTCGGCATATCATCCTCGCATTTGACGGGCGATCGAGAGGACTATTCAAACTCTTGAAGATTTATTAAGACTCTGTGTCCTTGACTTCAAGGGAAGTTGGGATAAGTTCTTACCATTGATGGAGTTTTCCTACAACAACAGTTATCAAGCAAGTATTGGCATGGCTCCATTTGAGGCGCCAGTATGGAAGAAAGTGTCGCTCTCCAAAGATGTTGGGATGAGGTGGGTGAAGCAACGTTATTGGAATCGGAGTTGGTACGTATGACTACGGAAAAGATTCAAACGATCTGACAACGTATAAAAACCTCACAAGATCGACAAAAGAGTTATGCTGATCTTCAACGAAAGGACGTGGAATTCGATATAGGAGATCATGTGTTGTTACGTGTTGCTCCATGGAAAGGAGTTACGAGATTTGGAAAGAGAGGAAAGCTCAATCCTCGATTCATCGGCCCATTTTTAATCCTCGATCGAGTAGGAACTGTGGCCTATAGACTCGCTTTATCGCCAAGTATGTCTCGTGTTCATAACATTTTTCACATATCCATGTTAAGTAAATATGTGGAAGACCCAAACCACATTATTGAGTTAGAACCGGACGAAATAGCGGAAGATTTGATGTATGAAGAGGTTCCTGTTCAAATCTTGGATAA
Source organism: Panax quinquefolius (assembly GCA_020205615.1). Taxonomy (NCBI): domain Eukaryota; kingdom Viridiplantae; phylum Streptophyta; class Magnoliopsida; order Apiales; family Araliaceae; genus Panax; species Panax quinquefolius. The sequence continues at coordinate 81,023,490 of CM035166.1, forward strand.
GAAGGAACATATTCTACACTCCAAGGTTATACCTCAAGTCAAAGTTTTGTGGAGAAACCATGATGTTGAGGAAATGACTTGGGAGTTAGAATCTGAAATGAAATCAAGTTATCCTTACCTCTTCGACATACAAGGTACGTACTCTAATTTCGAGGGCAAAATTTCATAAGAAGGGGAGGTTGTAAGACCCCAACTTTTATGAATAAAGATGAATTTTCTATAAATATCATTTTTGAATATTATGGAATGAATTTGATATAATGTTATAGTTGTGGGTAATATTTATAAATTTTGCAAAGTACGCAAGTTCTTATATAATATTGGATTGGTCGGGGAATATTCGTTTTAACGGTAATATTCGTATACAATAACCACAATCATCATTGGGACCCCACAATGTAATTATTGTCGGATTGAGAAAAACGATAAAAATACTTTATGAAAATAACTACGAAGTTTTATCGTTAACTATTGAAACACCTTGTTAAAAGTACAATGAATACGCGTAGTTGCACAAAGAGACGCACAGATTGATTATTGATGCTTACGTGAGAAATCACTCAGTTTTGTTCAATTATTGTTACAGTAATTGTTGCATAGTATCTCACATTATTTGATTCAATTATTGTCAATATTTTATAATCAATAATTGAGATGACAAAGTTATTAATATTATTATTTGCAATATTAACGATGTCTAGAAGTTACATTGAGAGAGGTTTGGTCACCTAATTGCGGCATGCCAATGGGAGAAATCCTTATTGAAAAGCCCCGCTTTCTGGGAACGACCTGGTCGATTAATATTGTGAATTATAATAATGATGATGAGTTTTGTTTTATTATTATTATTAATGTAATAAAACATGAAAAGCTTTTTATATAAAAATGTAATACTTTTATAAAGTTATTCATTTTATTAGACTAATAGTAAAATCTTTTTATATAAAATTGAATACTTTTATAAAGTTATCTGTTTTATTAAACAATAATTAGAATATATTATATTTTATTATGCATAGTATTTGCATAGTGCCTGCATAGTGTTTGCATAGTAAAATCTTTTTATATAAAACAGAATACTTTTATAAAGTTATTCGTTTTATTATATTATAAATAGAATATATTATATTTTATTGTAAACCAATCTGGACCGTCCGTTTAAAGTAAATCAATCTGGACTGTTCATGAATTAGATACTATGCAGTCCATTCTTCTATAAATAGAAGCTCATTCCTTCATTATTTCTTACGAATTCACTGAAACTCTAGATCAGAGAGAAACTGAAAGTAGTATGCACACAAGCCAATCATGTTTGATGATAAAGCATATACTTTATAACAATCTTATTCATTTATTAATAAAAAGTATTAATTTATTAAAGGCTTTTAATTATCTACATGATGCTGTTTTATAATATGTGATAAACCCATAGTTTTAAGCAATGCTTTTAGAATAATGATGATGATCATTCTAATGAGATATAAATTCTTAGAAAGCTTAAAACTAAAATATTTCCCAATCGTTGGATTACTAAATTGGGGATTAGTTAATCCAGATAGATTGGTATATACGTTACTTGCTCATTGGATGAGGATGATTGATCTCATGATCATTTGTGTGGAGACACTAAAACAAGTATGTAGGTGCTTATTGGAGAATAAGTTCATTGAACGTGGCTCGCTAAGGAATATCTAATGGAGTTTTACTTGTCTGTCAATAGGAATTCCTGTCGTGATAGTAGTACAAGTGATCCTTGGACTTGAGGTCATCATAGTATCTTGTGTATGATGAGTTATACTTTGACTTATTCCTTAAGACCCTTAGGGTATATCAAAGGGTATGCTTGAGTATAATAAGTTGTACATGAAGATAATGTATGATTAATAAAGAATCTACCACTTCTAGTAAAAGAAGAGAAATGTCCTATGTGATTTGATAAATGACAACCCATTAGTCCTTGGCCAAGGCAGAATGAAATTAGAAAGGAGTTTCTAATTTGCATTATTTGGTGTTGTGCATTTAAGAGTCGAAATACATATAATTAAATAAAATAAGACTTGACTGTAATTCCATGTCTTATATTTAATTGCGACATTGTATGGTGGAAGGATTGAATTATACGGTAACTATTTACTCAAAGGTTCTTTTATGATTAATGTTGAAATCTATATTATCTGGAAAGTCGTTGATCGCTAGGGAGGCTTATCCCTATTGTAGAATAAATATTATTTATTTAAATAAATTATTAGTTTAATTTTTTTATTTAAATAAGATTAGAATTGTTCTAATTGATTTATTTATAACCGGTTTAATATGGAGAACCTAAAGGGTTACACCATAAAAGGAAGAATAATTATTTAAGAAGTTAATGGCATAATCGTAATAATAAGTTAAGTATATTTAATTTAATCTATGGTGATAGAATAAATTAAATAGCTTAATATTTATTATTTCATATTTTGGAAATATTAAATATAAATTAATAAGAGGAGTCTTATTATTATTATTATTTAATTCCTAAAGGAGTTTGGAAATTAATTAATAAAAGTACTCTCATTTAATCCTAATAGGATTAGGAGGCAAATTAATTAAAAGAGTTTAATTAATTATCCCTAATAAGATTAGGGAGCTTAATTAATTAAAAGAATTTAATTAATTAAATAAAATCCAATTTCTTAATTGTTAAGGAGGGTTGTCTACATCTATAAATAAGAGGAGTTTAATTATGGGTGTGGGGGTTGTTGACTTTTTAACAACAGACGTAATTCCAATAGTTGGGAGAGTACGCCTTTTCTATAGAGATAGAAAACTAGGGTTTTGCAAAACACCATCTTCTTGAATCTTTATTCTTTATTGGTGGATCACCTCTAAAGGCCAAACACTTGGGTGGCTAACGTTGATTAAAGGAAGGGACCAAACCCGGTTGATTCAAGTTGAACGCAAAAGGATTTAGAGGTGAACTCGTACCTGAGGAAGCTCGAATCTTCAAGGGTATGATTCTTATTCGTTATCTTTTATAATAATAATAATTGCGCATAAAGGGTGATCCGGGTATATGGTTTGTAAAATTTTTAAACTCAAATTTTTACACGTTTCCGCTTACTTTGTGCAATTTGATTGCGTTCATGAATATTACAAACCTAATAGAAAATATAGAGAGAGTTCTTCTTCTATAATCTTGAGCGTATTTCTTTAGAGTTTAAGAAAGCTTTAAGCGTAGTGCAAGTTTTCTTTGAGTATATCCTCGCCCTACCAGTCAAAATACTCTTCTTTTACGGTAAGGGATATTAATTGTTGTACTCGTTAGGGGTATTCCTTCTTTCTTATTGGTGAAATTCTTTTGTTATTCCATTCTTTATTATTCTGTTGGAATAACCTGTATACGCGGGATACCCTATACTTAGTGAAATTCTTCTGTTATTCCATTATTTATTATTCTGTTGGAACATCATATCTGTGCGTTTACGCATGACCTAGTTTCGTTGTTTATTATTCTGTTGGAACATTCTGTCTGTGCGTTTACGCATGACCTGGTTCCATTATTTATTATTCTGTTGGAATATTCCTTCTGATGCGTTCGCATGACACGGTTCCATTATTTATTATTACATTGAATATCACAGCCGGTGCGTTCGACACGAATTCGTTCCGTTATTTATTATTACGTTGAAATAACTCGTTCTGCATGCGGTTATCGCATGCCTGGTGATTTCTTTTGTTATTCCATTCTTTATTATACTCAGTTGGTTAAAGTTTTGACTTCTATACTCCATAAAATTAGTGGAATATCCTTGATATTTGCGCTTCACCCAGTATCTTTTTATGAAAATATTATTCTGAGCATTCTTGAGTGTTACTCTACAAAGAAGTATCATGTTGACAATTTGGACATTATTAGTTCATGGATAAATTAATTCTTGAACTTGTTTTATTGAATTTTTATATCATTGTCATCATCCTCATGTTTATATTATATTGAAAGTCATCTATGGCCTGTAGTACATAGATGGACTTGGTATGATTATGACCAGAGATTATTCAGTGTAATCATGACCGTAATGTTACAAATAATGTGGAAAAAGTCCTCATTGACTCGTAGTGCATTGATGGACAGTTGTTGGCATGATCATGACCATTGATGAATACACGAATATCCTTGGCTGTGGTGCATGGATAATTTGTGGTTGTGATACTAATGAATATCCTTGGCCGTAGTGCAGGGATGATGTGGATTATTTAAGCTGAGTCTCAGCGATAAAAGTCATAAAAAACCTTTTAAATCATAGAAGATAGTAGATTTTATTCTCTACTTGACTCTTCTAATGGATTGCTTGTTCCGCTGCAGTTAAACTTGATGTTTGTTATTTTATCAGTTTAACACTGTTGAAGGCTAATGATAATTTATTTTGCATTATCTTAGTCATAATATTTCTTACTGGGCTAGTTGAGCTCACCCTTTTGCTTTCATTGTTCTCTTCAGGAAATAAGAACGTAGCAGGGACTAGTCGGGGAACAGAGTGATGGTCCAGATAATAGCATTAGTAGTCCTCACTATTCTATGAAATAGTGTGATTATAAATGTAATGAGGACCCCATTGAGTTTGTATATTGTCCAGATGACAATATTTGTATTAATACTCATAGCATATGTTTAGTCGTATTTTACACGACTGTTGTATAATTAAGTTGTATTTGAATTTTGTACCATGTATTTGGTGACTTAGAATAGTTGATATATACCGATTTTGGGGGCGTTACAATAATAATATGAATAAATGTGTCGTCTCAATTATTGATTTAATAATATAAAATATTGTTTAGATGATACTGTGACAATAATTGAATCAATAATATGAGATATTATTCATTAACTACTGTTGCAATAATTGAACACAACTAAGTGACTTCTCACGTAAGCATCAATAATCAAAGATATTGTACAATACTGTGTGCTACTGTGCAACCACGCGTATTACTATACTTTTATTACCGAGTATTTTAATAGTTAACGGTAAAAGTCTTGCCATTATTTTTATAAAAAGGTTATTTCTATCACTTTCTAAATCCGACAGTAATTCCGTTGTGGGGTCCCCACCAATGATTGTGCCGTCGTACGAATATTCCCTGATAAAACGAATATTCTCAGACCAAACGAATATTTTATGACAACTTGCATACTTTGTAAAATTTGTAAATATTATCCACAACTATAACATTATATCAAATTCATACCTTATTATTTAAAATAACATTTAGAGAAAATTAAATCTTTAGTCATAAAAGTTGGGGTCTTACAACCTCCCCTTCTTATGAAATTTTGTCCTTGAAATTTGTGTACGTACCTGGTATGTCGAAGAGGTGAGGATACCTTGTTTTCATTTCAGATTCTAACTCCCAGGTCATTTCCTCAATATCGTGATTTCTCCACAAAACTTTGACTTGAGGTATAACCTTTGAGTGTAGAATATGTTCCTTCTTATCAAAGATTTTAACAGGTACCTCTTCATGCGTTAAAGCTTATGCTATCTCGTCTAGTTCTAATTCAATAATGTGGTTCGGGTCTGCCACATAATTATGTAACATAGATATGTGAAAAATGTTATGAACACGAAACATACTTGGCAGTAAGACGAGTCTATAAGCCACAGTTCCTACTCGATCGAGGATTTCAAATGGACCAATGAATCGAGGGTTGAGCTTTCCTCTCTTTCCAAATCTCATAACTCCTTTCCATGGAGTAACACATAATAACACATGATCTCCAACATTGAATTCCACGTCCCTTCGATGAAGATCAGTATAACTCTATTGTCGGTCTTGTTAGGTTTGTATACGTTGATGGATCATTTGAATCTTTTTCTTAATCATGCGTACCAATTATGGTCCCAATAACGTTGCTTCACCCACCTCATCCCAGCATACTGGAGAACAACACTTTTGTCTATACAACGCCTCGAATGAAGCCATGCCTATACTTGTTTGATAACTGTTGTTGTAGGAGAATTCCACTAATGGCAAGAACTTGTCCCAACTTCCTTTGAAGTCTAGGACACAAAGTCTTAATAGATCTTTAAGAGTTTAAATATTCCTCTCTAACTGCCCGTCCGTCTGAGGATGATATGCAGAACTGAATCGTAAATTCGTGCCCATAGCTTTCTGCAAACGGACCCAAAATCGTGAAGTGAATCTTGGGTCTCGATCAGAAACTATGGATACTGGCATACCATGCAGTCTTACAATCTCATTTATGTATATACGAGCAAGTCGTTCAAGTGAATAAGTTTCTTGTATAGTTAAAAAATGAGCAGACTTGGTTAATCTATCAATAATGACCCAAATTGCGTCTATGCCTTGAGAAACCTTGGGAAGACCAGTAACAAATTCCATGTTAATGTGCTCCCACTTTTATTTTCGAATTTCAAGTGGTTGTAATGGACCTTTTGGCACTTGATACTCTGCCTTGACATGTTGACAAGTTAAACACCTTGAGATAAACTCTGTTATCTCTCTCTTCATATTGCTCCACCAAAATGTATGTTGAAGATCACGATACATTTTAGTACTCCTAGGATGGATTGAAAATGGTGTGTTCTGCGCCTCCATCATGATTTTATACTTCAAATTAGAGTCGTTAGGAACACAAAGTTTGTTGTTGACTCGAAGTATTCCTTCTTCATCGATTCTTGCTTCCGGAATAACACCTTCTTGAACGTTCTTCCTTATATGCATTAGCTCCAGGTCTGTAGCTCGAGCAGCTTTAACTTTATCGATTAAAGTCAGTTCTACTCGTATATTTGACATCATCATATGGGTCCCTGAATTCTTTAACTCTATCTTTATCATTTGTAATTCATATAAAATGAGCCTTTACGTTGACAATATCGCACTCGTACCTGCATATGATCTTCTACTCAACGCATCAGCTACCACGTTCGCTTTTCCAGGATGGTATTGAATGGTATAATCCTAATCTTTCAACAGCTCAAGTCATCGTCGTTGCCGCATGTTGAGTTACTTTTAGGTGAAGAAATATTTGAGGCTTTTATGATCTGTATAGATCTCCACTTTCTCCCCTATACAGGTAATGTCTCCAGATCTTTAGTGCGAAAACGACTGCTGTCAACTCTAGATCATGAGTAGGATAATTCCTTTCATATTCTTTGAGTTGTCGTGAGGAATAGGCTATGACTTTGCCATGTTGCATGAGAACACATCATAAACATCTGCCTGAAGTATCGCTATAGATGACAAATCCCTCCGAACCTGATGGTATTATCAGAACAGGTGCTAAAATGAGTCTCCTTTTGAGTTCTTTAAAACTCTTCTCACATTCCCCGCTCCTACCGAATTTTGTATCTTTTCGAGTCTGCTGAGTTAATGGAGTGGCGATTCGAGAAAACCCTTCCACGAATCTCCAATAATAACCAGCTAAGCCCAAAAAGCTACGTACTTTGGTTACTGACTTAGGTTGTTCCCAACTTTGGATTGCTTCAATCTTCATCGGGTCAACAGATATTCCGTGATTTGATATCATGTGCCCAAGGAATGCTACTTCCTTAAGCCAGAACTTGCATTTCTTTAACTTGACGTATAACTTATTTTCATGAAGCCTTTGGAGTATCAGCCTCAAGTGTTTCTCATGATCTTCACGACTTTTGGAGTATATGAGGATGTCATTTAGCGTCCCCAAATCCGGGTACTAATCATCACGAACCTAGTACACCAATTCTATAACTATTGCTAAAGATATAAACATAAATTGTTTATACATTAACCTTTACACATAATCTCCAAGGTCGATAACCTTAACTTATTACATGAATTCAATATCCTACTCGACATATAATGTCGTTAGCATACAATACTATTACAAGTTTTATCTGTACGATAATCCAATGCTGGAACTGTCTTTGACTTTGCCTGTATCTGACGTTTTGTCTTAATCTGCAATGTTTATCATGATATAGTAAGGGTGATCAACAAGTTTGCCCAGCAAGTTTAAGTTCAAGGAAAGATATATCACGATTGAAAGAATAATAAGTTGGCTGACAAACTTTCAATAATATAATAACTGTGAAAGAATATGAATCAATTTACATTACTGAATGACCGAGACAATAAAAATGAATGGCCAATAATGAACATGAACAAATTAACTGGAGCAAATGGTAATGAAGGTGATCAACCTTTCATACTTGATGAACATATGTAACATGCACAACGTGCAAATCAATAATCAAAGATGTGATGTAATTAACAATGATTAATCACGAATATACTATGCAATAACTGTGACACCCCCAAATCTGGGTACTTTATTCCCTCAAGATTTGATGTTCACTTGATAAAAACATTCATTTCTAACTACCCAAACATAATAAATTTGAATAATAAACCTTCCCATTAAAGGATTACATAAATAAAAATCTCCCAAGTTATCTAACCTTTAAATACAATCATTCATATGCGGAAAATTAAATAACTTCATTACACAATTTAAATAAAGTCTAACAATAAAAATGTCAACATATTACAAGTCTTCAACACTTGTTCATCTTTCCTTTTCCATTACTGGTGCTAGGTACATCAACCTTCTCAACTTTAGCTGTAATAGTTATATAAGCAAGAGTGAGCAAACAAAGCTCACTTGAAATGACAATGAATAATGTCGACGTCGGGATTTTTGGATGTCCCTTTCCGTTACTTGTTCTTTGGTGTTCTCATTTTAAGTGAGATTTGGTTGAAAAAACAAGTGCAAATGGTCCGACATGTATAATGTCGACGATGGACTGTTAAGAGTCGCCAGTTGGTTTTTTAAATGGTTGTACCAACACAACTAAGAAAAGGTTTGCACATTGACCCAAATGATGTGACATCATTGCTAAATGGGTTTGGTGAAACCGAGATTCATTAGGGTCCGGGGACTTGATTATACGGGGGAAGGTGTTAGGCACCCCCCGACATCCGTGTTACCATGGTGACCACCTCTTTTCAAGAAACTATTATCTGAATGTGTGTGTGTATGTGTATGTGTGTGTGGGTCAATGTGCTATTATATGGAAGTTGTGCGAGGCCTCGTTCGGACGTATATACACAGGGTTTGAATTTATATAAAAATTCAGTTTTTAACAAGATATGGCAGTGATGTTTTTATAAAAGAGGTTTTCAAACCCTTATGCTCAATAGGAATTGAGACCTTTTACACTCCCATTTTTATTAACTGAGCGGCTGAATTGATTTTATTTGATGAATGTGAGGCATCCGTACGAAAATAATATACAAAAATAATGCCGACTTCCACGTGGGTATGGAAACCATCTTAGGAAATTCAGACACCGCAGAATAATTTACAAGCTGCTTACAGCTGAAAATGTCCATCACGGGAACCGAATCTAGATCCAATGGGATGAATCTGTGATCACATGATTTCTAGGCGCATTGAATCGTCAGTAATTTGTATGAAACCGATGGCGGTATATATATAAAAAGTCAAATAAATATATACGATGGGATCACCAACCACGAAGCACCTCCATGGGGATCGAAAAATGTAAATAAAGTCATTAAAGATATCAACCGCCACGGAGGAAACTCGGTAGGACAAAACGTAAATAAAATCAGAATACGGGCCAACCGCCACGAAGGAAACTCGAAAGTGATTTATATATATATATATATATAAGCATTAAACGCGACCGGATGTAAAATCCGTGCTCATCGAACGAGTTCACCACAGCTCATATATATATAGTATAAATATAAATATAAAAGCGAGTAAATGCAAGAATATAAAATCCGGGCTCATCGAATGTAGTCCAACCACGTTCATATATATAAATATATATATATATAGCGAGTAAACGATCGCATCAAAATCTAGGCTCATCGAACAAAGTCCGACCACGGTATATATATATATATATATATATATATATATATATATATATATATATATATATATATATATATATATAAGCGAGTAAATGCACTGCATCAAATCTAGGCTCATCGAACAAAGTTCACACACGATTAATATATATAAATGTAAATATATATCTATTAAAGCAAATAAACGCTCGAGCATCAAGTATAGGCTTAATCGAGGCATAACTCAATAATGTTAGTCAATATATATATGTAAATATATATATATATATATATATATATATATATATATATATATCTGATTGAAATGAAACCACTGATCAAGTCCAGGCAAAAGCAAGCAACACGACTCTCAACGTGTAGAAGGGTGTGTGCAAAGATGAAGAGAAAGACTCCAAAGTGTGTGAGAAGGCTTACAACTGACTGATAAAAAAGGCTTCTATATCTTTAGAGTGGGTAAACACTGGCTTTTGTGGGTACAAAAGAGGCTATATATGAGCTCACATGTGTTTAAAAGTGGGAAAATACACTGTATGGGCAAGTGCGGAGCGAATTGTGTAGGGTTTCCCCGTCTTTTTCTCTTAGAAAATCAGCACCCCAAGCCCTCTATTTATAGGCATATTAGCCGCAGGTGTACCAGAGGCTACCCGGGTTTCCTCGAGTTTATCGGGTCAGGTCGTCTCGAAGTACGTGCACTCAGGCACTGTAATGTTCACTCGGATTTTTAGAAGTGCAATTCGGGCATCCGTTTGAGGTATACAGGACCTATTTCGGACCGCCGTTGTCAAGAGTTTGTACGATGGCATGGGATTAGAGTTTGTACGAAGTCATTGAAGATGGGACAATGCCCTCCGGTCTTCAAGCTTCAACTTTCATCCGTTACCCCGCACAATAGTCACTCGGGATTGGTTAGCCTTGTGGTACATCATTGCGTAGAGACGTGACGTGGCATCATGTTTTAACGAGATGACGATGTTGCCCCTCACCGGTGTTATCGCCGGATTGGGCTGATAAAGCAGACGTTGCTCAGACTTCGCTGAGATTGGACTGCTGCATTTATTGAAGGTCCTCATTGTCATCTTTGAGGTGTGCCTGTCTTCCCGATGTTATTGCCGGGTTGGTGCAGTGTATCTCGCTATGAGCGCTGAGATTGAAGCTGGTCGCATTTGAAACAAGCATTTCCGGGGTTATCGCTGAAACTGCATTCCTTGGGGTTATCACCAAGGTTAGTGGCTATTCCTATAGTTGGGCTTGAGACTGGATACCTCGGGGTTATCTCCGAGATTAATCGGTCTTCTCCGGTGGTCTTAGATATTATCTCTATGAGCCTCGGGGTTACATCCGAGGTTGAAATCGTTACTCCCGTATTGCGATCCGGGTTGATTGATCTTTGAACTTTCGGTAGTATCCGGTATGGATTTGGATTGTCTTTCAGGGTTCTCTCTTAAAAGACGAATATGTCCTCCTGCAATGTTAGTACCAGTAGTACAGAAAATTTCGAGTGTCTACAAATGCCCCTCTTTATCATACTCATGCATGGCGATGCATGGGTAGGATAAAGAATCCTAGACACATGAAATGCAACAAGACGAATGTGGTACTATGGGTAGCAAAAAATGATGCAAATGTATGATGCATGTGTACGGGGTTGTAGCCCAACATGCTGGGGATGATTGTTGGATCCCTGTTGCTTCAACCGGGATTGCAATCTTGACCGGATCCGATGTGTGTCGAATCATTAGGATGTTGATGTTGGAGTTATCACCAAAATCATGTGTTCTTGATAACGATTTGATCCCGAAGATGTACCTCTTATGTGCAAGAGATCTGTGGGGATAAAGCTTGATATGTTTGGAGGATGTGTATAACATATTCCATCATCTATCCTCTTTGATAACATTGACCTTTTCTGGTTGGTATCGCCAGAACATGTCAAGATCCTACTAGATTTACTGCCAACAGCAAATGTTGTCAGTGGTGCCTGACCATTGTTGACGTGTGCTTCATTGAAATGTGAATCAACGGCTGAGAAATCCTGTGGGATATACTGCCAAGGCTACTTAACCTTCGCTGACGTGTGAATCAACGGCTAAGATTCTGTAGATTGTCAAGGTTGGTTGACCTTCGCTGTCGTGTAGATCAATGGAGCATTGTGTTGTGACCCACGCCGGGGATCCGCTGGGGAATACGAGCAGTTGGGTATGAAGACCTCGAATAGCTCTAGAGCTCTGATAGGTTGCTTGACCTTCGTTGATATGTGTGTCAACGGCTGAGCATGCGTTATTACTCCCACCGGAGATATACGTTGTAACCCCCGTCGGGGATCTACTGGGGACTCATGAGTACGTACGCAACTTTCGAATAGTCCTCAATGCCTCGATGGATTTACTTGCCATCGGCTGAAATAACGTCAAGGCTGCTTGACCTTCATTGATAGACATGTCAACGGATGAACGTGTTGTAACCCCCACCGGGGATTTACATTGTAACCCCCGCCGGGGACCTACGTTGTAACCCCCGTCGGGGACCTACGTTGTAACCCCCGTCAGGGACTCATTTAGGGTAACGACCCGGAGTTGATGGCATCGGACCTGTACGAGGTATTGCTGGATGTGATTTGTGACAAATGAGATCATTGGTAGGGTATACCTTGTACTTAGGTGACTACTAATGAGTGTGTTGGACAAATTAAAAATCTCATCTGAGAGGACCAGGATTGTATGCAGTTTTACTCAATCGCGTGGCATTTTTCTTCTCGATTTGACCTTTCTAGTCCGTAAGAACTCCATTTCAACTCAAACTGGACCGAGCTGGAGGGGTGGGACCCACATAGGGGTGTCGCAGTGAACTCCCTCTGACTGACCATGAGTGGGCTGCGCGACGAGAAGCGTGGATTATAAATCCTGCAGGCTGGTCTTCACAAGTCACTTTTAACTTGTTTCACTTAGAAAAAATCGCGAGCCATCTTCAGATCTACGGAGTTTGAGCTGCTTTCTGCAAATTCTGTCACCGTACAAGTGTTCTACACTATCCTGGTAACGTATGCATGTACATTTTTCCAATTTATATCCGTTGGATTGTGAGTTATCGCACAAAATGCATCTAAACACATAGTAGTGATTATGTATGCACAAATGACTTGATAAAAAATATTCAACATAGTAAATATTAGTATTAAACCATGCTGAACATAATGTTGTGAAAAAATTTGACTTCTGAGACAGTCAAATTGGCACCTTTTTCTGCTATTTTTTATCCTATTTGAGGTCCAATGAGCAAAATGTAGAAAGGCAAAGTACTCCTAGCATTGAGGTTAGCCTTGTGCATGATGATTTTGATTTTTAATGCATATATTATGTATATGACTTTGGGGCAGGTGTGCTACTAAATGACCACCTAGACATGCCTGTGTGCATGTGGATAGTCCTATTTTCAAAGGGGACTATGGAAAAAAATTTCCAAATGTAGGCATTGGGTAGTCATGCATTCTAACTCTATTATATGTTAAAGTAAATGCATGCATGCATATAGTCACAAAATGCATTTTAGAAAGCTCCAGGTAAGGAAATACCACACCCTTTCTGAGGTGATTTGGAGACTTGTTGTCCAGATATTATGGATCCGGATCAGCCGAGTAGTTCCTATAGGACCGCTTCTGGCGTACGGCGGAGGGCTTCTGAAGTGCCACATCCCCGTTCTATCAGACAGCCTCGTCGGTTGGTGGAGGTCGTGATACGTCCTGTCCAAGTAGATGTGCCAGACGTTGAGGACGAGGAGGCGGATATTCCGACTGAGGATCCCGCTCCTGCTGCACATGTCCCTCGCAGGGTGCTTCCGAGCATTCAGGTGGTGAACCCAGAGTTACTGGGTGATTTGGGTAGACATCCATCGATGTACTTGCATGCTAACGAGGTATGGCATTAGACTTTGATCTTTCTTCTTTCCTATTGATGAGGATTAAAGGGTTTTGATGTTGATCTTCATTTCATGCAAGTTCCAAGATTTACACATCCTCGAGGGAACTGTTTTAGTATTCACTCCATGTACTAGGCGCTTCATCCTGACTATAAAGCGATAGTGCATGAGTGGGGATTTGGGGCGTTCTTCTCCATCCTTCCCCGTCGTTGTCCCTGGGGTTAACTCAGGGCATTGTTTGAGCGATGGTTTCATCAGACTTAGTCACTCCACCTGCTGGATTGCGAGGTGATGATGACGCCTATGGATTGGCAATTTATCACAGGTATGGAGTTTGGAGGGGGAGCCAGTGCCTTGTATGGCGAATATCACCCCTACTGCCGTCAGATCCTTATTAGGAGTTCCGATGGGAGAGCTCAAAGGCAGGACTGTCCGTTCAGGTCTTTTGAGCTTAGATGCTATGAGCGGGCTATTGAGTGAGCCCATGCCTAATGATATCAGGATCAGGGATCGCGTTCTGCGGCGATTGTTCCTGATGATCATTCGAGGCTGCTTCATAGCAGACAACTCTTCCGCGGTATCTTTTACTTTGGTCAGCGCCACACGCGATGTGGACCGTATTGGAGAGTACGATTGGGGCTCTTACACCTTTGCCTATTTCCTCCAGGGCATGCGTATGCGCTCATAGGGTTTAACCGAGGCTTAGCTAGGATTTTACCCATTTCTGCTGGTGAGTATTTCTCTTGTATTTTCCCATTCATAGGTTAAGAGTGTTTACTGATAGCAGATGTTTTGCCGTTGTGTTGGCAATTTGGGCCTATGAGAGATGCCCATGTTTACGTCCTGTGAGTGTGTTAGGTTTAGATACCTATCCACGAGGACGATGATGGCACCATTCTATTTTGCTGGAGGTCCCTGTATCTGAGGGATTCACTCATTGCCACATGCAGCTGGAGTTGCTGACGACGGGTACCATCACATGGATTCCCTATTCAGGGGAGCATTTGACCATCGGATTTGAGGATGGACATCCCACCGGAGTCGAGTATTTGATCTCTACCAGGAGAGTTCCTCTCTTCACTGATGGAGGCTGGGAGCTCTATTTAGGAGAGCGTCCTATTAGGAGCACCACAGGGGAGATCCGTGTCGATCTTCTTGCCTCCCCGCCAGCGCCATCGTTGGCACAGATCATAGTCACCCGTCACTGATATCCCATTGTTGGGGGTTGACGGCTTTGTATTATCAGAGGGCCCATGTACTCAGGAGACGTTCCAGCATTGGTGGTTCCCTCGCACTATTAGAGCCCAGTCCTGCGCCACACAGTTTATGGGGGACATGGTTCCAGGATCTTTGATGATGACGGATTGGGTAGCTTGTGTCTGAGCTCCGACTCATCTGACCCAGACTGATAGCTTGACCCGACAATTGGATCAGGCACATGTATTTATTCGGCATTTGGGCAGAGATCCAGTAGAGGTGGAGTCATTTGTTCCTTCCATCTCAGGTGCTGGCCCCTCAGACGACCCATTTGGTTTTGCTGGCGCAGATCCTCCTCTTTATAGGCCTGACATCCCTGTTGATAGAGATCCAGTGACTCAGGAGGAGTTACATCAGGTGGATAGGATTGAGGACGTAGACATCGAGACCCTGGTTTTCTTCTGATGTATATTCTCGTTATATCTTTTGATAGGCCTCTATTAGATATTGAGTTGTTGTTCCCCGTTCTCGCTATATCTTTTGATAGGCTTCTGTTAGTAGTAGGGCGGTTGTGTCCCATTTCCCTATATTTGTAGTTGTACAGAGCTGATGTATTAGATGATGATATACTTAGGAATGTATGCACCGTTTTTCATTCCCTATATCATATTGCCATCCATTATCTGTTATGCATGTATCATGTTATGCATATGTATGTATGTCGAAAGATATTCGGCATTGACCCTTGGATGGTCTTATGACATGGCTCGCACAGATGTCTTCTTCGACAGTTAGCCGTATAGATCATACCCCACCGTCAGTGGTGGTATTAGGTATGTGATCGTGGTACGATAGCATGTCACCACCAGACAGAGTGAATGTAGATCTGTTACTACAGCATACCATGACCTTTTTGGCATTTCAGGTTCTTGCAGGATTTATAGACGGGATGCTAGAGCATTGGCTACCTGATAGGCAGGTATTCCGTTTTGGCACCCATGAGTTGACTCCTACTCTGGAGGAGTATGGACATTTGACGATGCTGCCCTTAGACAGACCTTGCGTGCACCTAGCTTTGGGAGACATGAGTAGAAGATTCACGACTCTCACAGGATTGAGGCACAGAGTAGTGCAGGATGAGCTGACATCTGGCCACGTGATCTCTCAGCGTTTTCTGTATGATAGATTTGGCGTGGAGGATGGCTACTCACGATATTCTGGGGATTTCACCGCGTTGGAGGATCATTGGCGTTTGGCCAGAGTTGATGTACTGATGCTATGTGTACTGTCATATGTGTACATGCCGCGGTATATGGATGTAGGTGTTATCATGGCCGTGAGAGCTCTCAGGGAGGGTCATACCATTATGCCTATGATTGTAGCAGAGATTCATGCGGTCGACATCCTCTCATTGCATTTACTTACCCATCGTGCGTGTTCTTGGGAGTTCTATTATCTTTGTATGTGTGGTTTATGTCACACTTGTGTTCGGTTGGTACCCTTAGACGGCATGAGTATTGCTTCTCCCATGATGTGGCTATGTCATACTCCTTTCAGCCATCGGAGTGTATAGATGCTCTGTCCTAGTTCGCATTTTTGGCAGATATCAGAGATCCATTTAGCATATTGTTGTGCTCGGGGCTTTGCTCACCATACAGCTTCATTACTCACGCTCCGGGCATGGATTTCCTCCCTCTGGCCGGCTTGAGGGGCATGACTACTTATCACCCATTGGCTGTGATGTCGCAGTTTGACCAGTTCTAGGATTTTCATCCTTTCGAGGGGGAGATAGGTCAGCGTTCAGCTTTTCGATATCTCTCAGCAGAGGACCGATCCCGTATGTATGCTTGCTGGGATCAACGTGAGATAGCTTCTTTTTCTGTCAGTCATCCAGGTTATTCTGCAGATTATTCTGCATGGATGGAGACAGAGATTTTATCGGCTGCAGCAGTATCTGCAGTACCGGATATTAAGTTAAACGATGCAGAGCCCATAGAGGACATTGATACCTACATCGAGGAGGAGCCCGCTGCTGGGTTGCCAGCATTTCTTCCAGATTCTCCTAGTACCAGTACTTTTGTGATTCATCACTCGACACAGTACTTAGAGCAGAGTCTTCATCTGATGACCTTTGAGAGATACCAGATTCAATCTATGATGTCGACTGCTCTTGATGTGAGGGACGCCGCTCTATTGGAGAGAGACGATGCATTAACTATTAGAGATGCCGCTGTTGTTGAGTGGGATGAGGCTAGATCAGCAAGAGACGCAGTGATAGTTGAACGGGATAGTGCTATATCTGCCCGGGATGTAGTCGTTACAGATAGTACTGCAGTGAGGTCCCTTACCACTGGCATGATTGCAGAGATGAGTGCATATATCGATGATCATATGGTCACCATGCAGATGGCTACAGATCTTTTGGGTCGTGTGGATATTCTCATACAGGAGACCACAGCTTCGCCTCCATCTTCTGAGAGGGACGCCATGTTGGGCTTGTTAGCTCGCATATACCATGACTTGTAGACGAGCTTGTATTTACCTGCACAGACTAGCTTAGCCATTTTGTCATGTACAATTTACATTGTATATATATCAAACAGCATTATATATGACAGGGAAATACATTTTTGGATCACTTCCCTTTTAGATATGCCTTGCTATTTGTTTGATATTTTGCCTGCTGCTTCAGGGCTTGTGATCTTGATGTATTCTGAATTCCTCCTGGGTGGATGGACATTGAGTTGTCTCTGGATAGTTCAGAATGGATCATTGATCTATGTGTATCCCTACCATCTTTGGTGTCTTGGGACTTGTTTCTGAATAGAAATGTGTAGAGGAGTGTGGTTTTCCTCTCTGAGATTGACCGCACCACAGATGGTCGCCAGTACTTCTATTTAGGAGAAGCCTAGTTAATTCCACTTCTTATGGATTGGTGTTTCTCTTCAAGGTATGACCGCAACTTAGATGGTCGCCGAATCTCATATTTGGGAGGAGTTCAGGTAATTCCATCCCTTTGGTCTGAAGCCAATGAAATGTATTGGATTGAAGGATGATCCCAGTAACATATAACAATGGTTTGTGTTTTGGTATGGGGTGTGACCGAACCATGAATGGCTGCCTACGTACTTCTATTGAAGAGGAGATCAGGTCTGCGTAGTTTGAACCTGGTGTAAGAGGTTCAACGCTGTATATGGTTGACATGGTGTAGGAATGTTTTGGTTATTTTGTTTTATTGTGGTCAAGGCCATATGAAATGGTTGCCTACGTACTCTATTGAAGAGGAGATCGGTCGACGTAGTTCGCCTCGGTATGCAGATTAAAAGCGTAATCCCATGTGCGGAGTCGAATCGGGGAGGAGAAAGTTTAATCCTAGGTTGAGGATAAACTGCAGGTACGAGAAGTTTGATCCCAAGTATGGGTAGCCAAACTGTGAACGCAAGAGGTTCAATCCGCGGTGGGATGACTTAAGTAGTAGGAACGCAGAGGAGAAAGCCAGGCTGCTGGCTTGAAATGTATGTTTCCCTGACAGGCAAAGTGTAGGAAAGTTATAGGTGGTAAAGGGTTAAAGAACCGAAATGACTGGTGACCTGATGATTATGCACCAGGGTGTTTGCTGGTTACTTCAGACATAATACCATTTCACGGTGTCTTAGTTGATGAGTTGTGGAAATTCATCGCCGTCCATTTCTTACAATCTGAGAGCGCCTCCTGTCAATGCTTCCTTGACAATAAACGGGGCTTCCCAGTTAGGAGCGAATTTTCCTTTAGCCTGATCTTGGTTGTCAAGAATCTTCTTCAAAACCAAGTCATGTTGTTTAAACTACTGTGGTGGCGGACTTTTTGTTGTAGGATCTGCAATCCTTTGGCGATATAATTGACCATGGAAGGCGATCGCGGTTACGCGCTTTAAATCTATTAGAGACAATTGGTGATACCGCTTGTACCCATTGGTCTTCATCCACCGAGCGTCTATCAACACTCTGAAGGATTCCATTTCAACTTCTATGGAACCTTTGCTTCCATCCCATAGGTTAAAGCGTGAGGGGTTGCCCAGGTTGAAGTGCGCATTGAAGTTACAGTAGGCTAACAGTCGAGAGGCAATAGGTCGAGCCAATCTTTGTGGTTGGCGGACATCTTTTGCATAATCTTCTAGATGTTTTTGTCAGCCGCTTCAACAACACCGTTCATCTTCGGACGATAGATGATAGAGTTGAGATGTTTGATGTGGAATTTACTGCATAATTCCTCCATCATTTTGTTGTTGAGGTTTTTGGCATTGTCTGACACAATCACCTCTGGTTGTCCATATCGACAAATGACATTATTTCTGATGAAATCCATGATGACTTCTTTAGTAACCCTGGGGATGGAGGTTGCTTCTACCCACTTGGTAAAGTAGTCGATCATGGTAAAGATAAACCGATGACCATTACAGGCTTTAAGCTCAATGGGCCCGGTAACGTCCATTCCCCACATTGAAAAGGGCCAAGGCGAACTCATATTGTGGAGTTCCCGTGGAGGGGCGTGTATAGCATTCCCATGAATTTGGCATTGATAGCATCTTTCGACGTGGTCGTTGCAATTAGCTTTGAGAGATAGCCAATAATGTCCCGTCCTGAGGACTTTCTTGACAAGGAGGGAACCACTCATGTGGGGGCCACAGACTCCGCCATGGATTTCTTCCATAAGCCTTTGGGCTTGATCTTTGTCTAAACATCTAAGGATACCTAATCCTGCATCTCTTTTGTAGAGCGCATCTCCACTCAGATAGAATTTCATAGCAAGTCTATGGATCCGCCTTTTCTCAGTCGGGCTCGCATCAGCGGGTGTAGATCCATCTCGTGGATATTCCTTGATATGCTGATACCAAGGATGTTGGATGGGAGGTAGCTCATCCGATACTTCTCCAACGTAATTCCCATAGGTTGGGGCCTTATTCAGGGAAATTGTGGCGCTTTCGTGAGTGTTCTCTTATCGATATGCGAATCAAGGAGGCCAAAGTTGCTAATGCGTCATAAAAGTCATTCCTTTTACGAGGAATGTGTAGAAAGGAGATTTCTTGAACTCAAAGCCATCTTCAAAACTTTGTTGATGGTAAAGCGCGCAAATCTGACTCCTTGGTTTGAAAGGTTCCGGTGGATTATCTGATTACCAACTCCGAATCTCTAAAGACAGTTAATCGCATGATGCCCATTGAACGGGCCAGTTTTAACCCCATGAGATAGCCTTCATACTCAGCCGTATTATTGGTGCTGACAAACTGTAATTTGATGACTGAGAACGGATATCGCTGCCCCCGTACCGCACACTAAAAACTGCTCTAGCTCCAGAACCTTCCATATTAACAGCTCCATCAAAATACATCTTCCATGATTGGTGTGTATCGTACTGATGGTGTCACTGCACTGTCATTACTCCTTCATCAGGGAAATATGTTTCCAAGGGTTTGAAATCCCTTGAAGGTGCGGCGCCCAGTTGATCCGTTATTCCTTGACCCTTGATGGATTTCTGAGTCACATATACGATGTCAAACTGTTGTAGGATCAACCGCCATCTGGACAGCCGGCAATTTAACATGGGTTTGTTGAACACGTACTTGAGAGGATCCACGCGGGATATGAGATAGGTTGTGTGCCCATGGAGGTAATGCTGTAACCTCATGGAAGCCCATGCTAAAGCACAACACGTCTTTTTGATCGAGTGTACTTGTGTTCACCGTCTTTGAATCTTTTCTTTGAGGTAATAGATAGCTCGTTCTTGGCCTCTATCATCCTTCTGTCCCAGCATGCAGACCATGGCATTGTCACTTATGGACAGGTACATAAATAGGGGAAAATCATCCCTGGGTGGCACCAAAATGGGAGCTTTGACTAGCTATTTTTTGATTGTAAGGAAGGCCTTCTGACACTCATCATTCCATTTCATGGAGGAGTTCTTCCTTAATAGTTTGAAGATTGGCTCACAGGTTGCTGTGAGTTGGGAGATAAACCTGCTAATGAAGTTGATTCTTCCCAAAAATCTCCGTATTTCCTTCTTTGTCTGAGGAATGGGCATTTCTGTGATGGCATGGACTTCGGCAGGATACAGCTCAATCCCTTTGTGGCTAACTAGAAATCCTAGCAACTTGCCTGATTTAACGCCAAAGGCGCATTTAGCTGGATTCAACTTCAAGTTGTACTTACGCAACCTGTTGAACAACTTTCTGAGATAGTCTATATGGTTATCCTCCTTCCAGGACTTGACAATGATGTCATCCACGTAGATCTCGATCTCTTTGTGCATTAAGTCGTGGAAAAGATCCATCATAGCTCCGGCATTGATGAGGCCGAATGACAACCGTCTATAGCAGAAAGTTCCCCAAGGAGTGATGAAAGTAGTTTTCTCACGATCTTCCTCGGCAACCATAATTTGATGATATCCCGCAAAGCAATCAGCAAAGGAGTACATGTCGTATTACGCAGTATTGTCAATGAGAATATGGATAAATGGCACGGGAAAGCAATCTTTTAAGCACGCTTTGTTCAAGTCCCGATAATCCACGCAAACACGTACCTTTCCTCCAGGTTTAGGCACGGGCACAATGTTGGATCTCCACTCAGGATATGTAGACACCATTATGATGCCAACTTGAAATTGTTTCACAATTTCTTCTTTAACCTTTAAACTCCATTCAGGTTTCAATCGCCTGAGCTTTTGCTTGACTGGCTTAAATCCCTCTTTAATGGGAAGGCAATGAAGGACAATATCAGTGGATAGACCCACCATGTCTTCATGAGACCATGAAAACACATCCTAGAATTGGGTTAATAGCGTAACCATGTCATTCCGTTGGTTTGGGCTAAGGTCTGAACCAATCTGGATTAACTTAGGGCTTTCACAGGTTCCGAGATTGAAAGAAGTGGTTTGATCAAGGTTGGGTTTGGGTTTGTCTTTGACCCATTCCTGAATTTCTAGAGGCACCTCAATGTCATCCTGTATATCCATCAAGGCTGAATTCATCTCTACATCAAAGGTTCAATCCCTGTGTAGAAGAGGCACTATATCAGGAAGTACGGGCACATTTAAATTCAGAGTCCTGAAACAAAATATGCTTTCACTTAGTATATATGAAATGTGTTGATCATACAACGTGTTAGCATATACTGGCAAAATAAACTGCTAATACTGTACAGAAAAGTAAACAATTATTATATCTACAGGGAAGAAAGAGTTCTGCCCATTTTACCCTCGTCGACCAAAGCAAGGAATGTTATTCCAATTGGCAAGGGCAAAGTCTGGGTGGACCGCAGTGATGGAGGGATTGTCATCATCCTCCCTGTCCTAAAAGATGGCCATTACTTCTGGGCAATCATCGTCTGGGGTGTATCTGTTGGTATATTCATCATGAACGATGATTCGTATACTGGACATCATCCGTATGACGTCTTACTTGATTCTTCGTTCCTCTTCTTCCACTGCGGGATTTGGAACAAAGACTTCTTTCCCCTTTACCGGTACCGGCTTGGGACATAACATAGCCATTACATTGGTTGGCACCTTTACGGGAGGTTGTGCAGACTCAGAGTTTGAAGGCGAAGATAAACGCCACATGGTTGAAGCTGAAGGAATCTGTTGATGCTTATGAGGATTCCTATGACTAGAACTGGCAGAATAGCCTAGCCCAGCTGTTCCAACTTGCCTTGTTAAGCGAATTGGGTACTTGATACCCTGGCAATCTTTACCCAACCCTTATCCCGACTTATGACCAAACGACATCATTTCTTGAGTAGCCGACATCACCTCGACAGAAATCTTGGGTTCGGGCAATGGTGGTCCAATAGCATGGTATTGGGTGTTGCTTATTTCCAAAACATGAAAACTGACTGGTTCCACATCGGCATTGGCATTGATGAATGGCATG
This sequence comes from Panax quinquefolius, assembly GCA_020205615.1. NCBI lineage: Eukaryota > Viridiplantae > Streptophyta > Magnoliopsida > Apiales > Araliaceae > Panax > Panax quinquefolius. The sequence continues at coordinate 81,046,390 of CM035166.1, forward strand.
TCTCCGTGCTGAGGAATCTCTAGTTCAGCGTTGACTGTGACCAGGTTATTGTTGATAATGTATTTCAACTGTTAATGAAGGGTGGAGGGGACTGACCCAGCCATATGAATCCATGGTCGTCCTAAGAGCAGGTTGTATCCCGAATCTATCTTTAGCACATGGAAAGATACGCAGAATGTGTGAGGACTAATTTCGATTGGCAGCTCAATTACTCCGACCAAATTTCGCCAAGCTCCATCAAAAGCTTTGACGATGGTACGGCTACTCCGAATTCGGTTGAGATTGATGTTCATCTTCACCAAGGTAGCATATGGACAGATATTCAGAGAAGAACCTCCATCTATTAAGACTCCAGCTACCATATATCCGGAGGACAAGATCGCAATGTGCAACGGTTTGAATGAATGGCCAGGTCCCTTCGCGGGTATGTCATCATCGATGAAGGATATCACATTGTTGTTGAAAATGTGATCAACCATATGTTGAAACTTTTTCAGTATCCAATCGATGTCGGAGATAGGCTTCTTCCAAAACCTTTAACAAGACCTTCCGGTGATTCTCGGAGGTTAGGACCAAGTCCAAAATTGATATTTGTTGTGGAGCTTCTTTCAAGCTTAAAACCACCGTAGCTTCGTTATGACCCACAGCGCGGAGGAATTTTTTGATCTTCTCCATGGGTATTTTCCCCTTTGATTTGGTGGTATGCTTCATCACCCGTTGGGGAAGATACAGTGGATTTTCCTTTGACACTGTAGCAGTTGTATGTGAGGTGGATCCTTCATCTTCTCCATAATTCCACGAAACTGTGCGCAAGCTAACAATAGGATATTGTGCTCTGTACGGCAAGTTGATTGGCACGGGAGCGGCTACTTTCAAAGGATTGTTGCCTCCCTTGAGTTGAATTGTTGGCATTGTGAGCAATGTATTAATCCCATCAGTTTCTATGGATATAACTGCTACCACATTTTTCCACTTAGTAGTGCCTGCATCCTCACTTGCACGTAATACAGTATCATCGTCTGCTAGGTGCAGGACACCACTGTCGATTAGATTTTGAATAAGGTGGCGGAGTGCCCAGCATTATTCTATGTTGTGACCACGAGACTGGGAGTGATATTGACATACTCCATCAGAGTTGTATCGTCCCGAACGGTGGTTGATTGAAGGTAGAAGGGAACTGATCCTTCCTTCATTGATTAGCATATGAAGGATTTCCTACATAGGTTGGCCCAGATAGGTGAATTCCCTTTTATTGGTGAAATCCCGACGGGCTTTGGCATTTGCTATCTTCGTCACTTTGTCTTCTAGCATTTCATTTTCTGAAAGTGACGAGGGAATATTCATGATAAGAGGTAGAAGACTGGCATGCTCCTGGCTGATTAATTGACGAGTCACTTGATGCTGATAAGTCACTAGTTCCGCCAATTATTCAATCTGTTTGCAGAGAGCTTTCATCTTTCGTTCCATTGTGAACTGGAACTTGCATAATCCCATCTGTCATCACCATCTTTGATTATCTGGGAAGAATTACAACTGAAGTTGGAACTCTGTCCACTGCTCCAATTAATAATGTTGACCTCTTCTTCTTTGTGTTAAGGAAGAGGGTTGTCTTGAACATGAAGTTGATATGGTTTGATGACTACGATCTCCCCATTGTCTATTAGGTCCTGGATCTTGTGTTTCAAGGCCCAACAATCCTGAGTATCATGTCCAGGTGCCCCGACATGATAAACACATTTCCTAGCAGCATTAAAACCCCGTCCATTAGGGTTGGCTGGTGGAAGAAGATGTGTAATTTTCTTCTGTGTTGTCAGAGGATTAAGAATGTTCTCGAGGGTATCCCCTAAGGGTGTAAACACTCGAAGGCATTTGACTTCTCCACCTTTTGGTATTGGAGGGTTTGTAGACTGTGCTGGAAAGGGAGTGTAGTTTCTCCTTTGCATAGGCATGTTTTGATTGCCTTTTGCCCTAGCAGATCGTGGAAACATCTTCCTCTTTCTTTTTATGGACCCTCAAAGTTGTTCCCATAATTTCTAGATTAGATGTGATCCGCAATGACTTTGAGTGCAGCTAGGTCTTGAATCTTTCCCCGACTTCAATCCCATCTCAAATTTATCTCCCCATGCTTGACCATTTCGTAAAATGGTTTGCCGATCTTGGCTAAAACTCTCTCATATAAGGGAGCTTCTTGATGTCTATGAAAGTCATGACCATTTCGATTCTCATGGAAGGACTAACTTGGGCGACCAAAGGCCACCACCTCTGGGCATACTCTCTGAAAGACTCGTTTGACTGTTTCTTGATCTTGGTAATTTGATACCGATCAGGAGCCATATGAGTTTGAAAACTGTATTGAGTGAGGAAGGCATGTGCTAGCTCTTCCCAACTATGGATTTTGGAGTTGTTTAATCTTGTGTATCACGAACGGGCTTCTCCAATTAGACTCTTTTGGAACAACTGCATTCTGAGTTTTTCATCCTCTACATAGGATCCAAGTTCTCCAATAAATACTTTTAAATGTGTATAAGGATCTCCTAACCCGTCATATTTTTGAAAGTCAGGAGTTTTAAATTTTATGGGTAATGAACACCAGGAAAAATACACAGATCAGCTTATGAAACACTCCCGTGTGTTCCAATTCCTTTGATAGCGCGAAGGGTCTCTTCCATTTGGAGGACTTTCTTTTTGATGTCACCAGTGTCAGGATCTCCAGTGGGATGGGCAGCATCATGAATTTTTTTGGTCATATCCAACTGTGGTTCAGGTATGGTAATGACCTGGATTCCCCCTTGTGTGGAGGATTCAGCATGTATGGGTATTTTCTGACCCTGTGTAGACTAGTGTAATTCTTTGAGTAGAACAGCCAAATCTGTAATCTGTTTGCTTAATCCGTCAAATTCTTTGCGAGAAACTAGATTATGTTCGGTCTGGTCGGATGACGACATGATTGACTATAGGCCTGTTGCCTTTTTGGACTTTGAACGGGTAGTAGGTCCGATTGATTCCCTGCGAAAGACTGGCATAGTTTAGTCTTTAGGGAATGTATATAATAACATGTTATGTGATGTGTCCATTTTAGGAATTTTTATCTTGCACAACGGATGTCAGCTGTTTGTAGCATGTATATGTACACATTTCTTCATATTTTACATGGAGATAGATATGGAATAAAATTACAAGTAATTGTGTTTACAAGTAATTGAAATGATAGCATGAAGAGACTTTCCTCCGTTTTGGGTTTATCAGAGGTTGACCTATCTTAGGTTACTCTCGTGGCTTTTTGGCATGAAGGTTCCCAAATCATCGTAATCTACTTGACGGGAAGTTAACCTGGTCTTTCAACTGGAGCGAATTTTGGTGGTGCCTTTCCTGAGCCTCGAAGAATTAGTCTTCTCACGAGTCCAGTAATCAAACACCGACGGGATAGCCTCCTGGTGGAGGGACCACACAACATACATTCACATACATCGCGTCTCACCGTATGAAAATGATGACATGTGCGAAGCACTAATATCACAAGTAGTTATGGTGCGAAGCACTAGCATCACAAGCAGTTATGGTGCGAAGCACTAAGTGCAAATAAGGAAATGCATTCGTACACATTCATCAAAATGTAAATGTAACATCCACACACAAGTAGATAATAGTTTTGAAAAGATTGTAGTAGCGTCTTAAGTCCTCTTATTGGAGTCCCCAGCAGAGTCGCCACCTGTCGACGTCGGGATTTTTGGATGTCCCTTTCCGTTACTTGTTCTTTGGTGTTCTCATTTTAAGTGAGATTTGTTTGAAAAAACAAGTGAAAAAGGTCCGATATGTATAATGTCGACGATGGACTGTTAAGAGTCGCCAGTTGGTTTTTTAAATGGTTGTACCAACACAACCAAGATAAGGTTTGTACATTGACCCAAAGATGTGACATCATAAATGGGTTTGAAAAACCGAGATTCATTATGGTCTGGGACTTGATTATGCGGGGAAGGTGTTAGGAACCCCAGACATCCGTGTTACCACTGCGGTGACCGCCTCTTTTCAAGAAACTATTATGCGAATGTGTGTGTGTGTGTGGAGTCAATGTCTTTGTTATATGGAAGTTGTGTGAGGCCTCGTTCAACCTATATACAGGGTTTGAATTTATGTAAAAATTCAGTTTTTAACAAGATATGGCAGTGATGTTTTTATAACAGAGGTTTTTCAAACCCTGATGCTCAATAGGAATTGAGACCTTTTACAGTCCCATTTTTATTAAGTGAGCGGCTGAATTGATTTAATTTGACGAATGCGAGGCATCCGTACGAAAATAATATACAAAAATAATGTCGACTTCCTTGTGGGTATGGAAACCATCTGAGGAAATTCAGACACCGCTGAATAATTTACAAGTTGCTTATAGCTGAAAATGTCCATCACGGAACTGAATCTAGATCCAATTGGATGAATCTGTGATCACATGATTCCTAGGCGTACAAAATGCTGCAATTTGTATGAAAGCACTAAGCAGGTATATATATAAAAGTCAGAAATATATATATATACGACATGGGATCACCAACCACGAAGCACCTCCACGGGGATCGAAAATGTAAATAAAGTCATAAAAAGCTATCAACCGCCACAGAGGAAACTCCAAAGTGACAAAACGTAAATAAAGTCAGAATACGATTAACCGCCACGCATTTTAAACTCCAAGGACAAAAATAAATATATATATATAAGCATTAAATGCACCTCGATGCAAAATCGGTGCTCATCGAATGAGTTCGACCACAGTTCATATATATAAGTATAAATATATATATTAAAGCGAGTAAATGCACCGGATATAAAATCCAGGCTCATCGAATAGAGTCCGACCACAGTTCATATATATATATATATATATATATATATATATATATATATATATATATATATAAGCGAGTAAATGCACCATATAAAATCTAGGCTCATCGAACAAAGTTCACACACAGAATATATATATATGTAAATATATATATATATATATATATATATATATATATATATATATATATTAAAAGCAAATTAACGCTCCTGCATCAAGTTCAGGCTCAATCGAGGCATAACTCGATAATGTTAGTTAATATATATGTAATATATATATATATATATATATATATATATATATATATATATATATATATATATATATATATATATATATATATGAATACCACGAATGAAACCACTTGAAATCAAGTCCGCAAAAGCAAGCAACACAACTCTCAACGTGTAGAAGGGTGTGTGCAAAGATGAAGAGAAAGACTCTAAAGTGTGTGTGAGAAGGCTTACAACATTGCTATTTGTTAAAAAAGGCTTCTATATCTTTAGAGTGGGTAAACACTGGCTTTTGTGGGTACAAAAGAGGCTATATATGAGCTCACAGGTGTTTAAAAGTGGGAAAATACACTGTATGGGTGAGTGCGGAGAAAATTGTGCAGGGTTTCCCCATCTTTTTCTCTTATAAAATCAACACCCCAAGCCCTCTATTTAAAGGCATATTAGCCGCAGGTGTACCTGCGGCTGAGCCGCAGGTGTACCAGAGGCAACCCGGGTTGGCCCGGGTTTGTCGGGTCGGGTCATCTCGAAGTACGTGCACTCAGGCAGTGTAATGTCCACTCGGTTATTCAGAAGTGCAATCCGGGCATCCGTTTGAGGTATACATGACCTATTTCGAACCACCGTTGTCGATAGTTTGTACGATGGCATGGGATTAGAGTTTTTACGAAGTCATTGAAGATGGGACGATGCCCTCCGGTCTTCAAGCTTCAACTTTCATCCGTTACTCCGCACAATAGTCACTCGGGATTGGTTAGCCTTGTGGGACATCGTTGCGTAGAGACGTGACGTGGCATCGTGATTTGACGAGATGACGATGTTTTTCCTCGTCGGTGTTATCGTTAGATTGGGCTGATAAAGCAGAAGTTTCTTAGACTTCACTGGGATTGGACTGCTGCATTTGTTGAAGGTCCTCATTGTCATCTTTGAGGTGTGCCTGTCTTCCCGATGTTATTACCGGGTTGGTGCAGTGTATCTCATTGTGAGCACTGAGATTGAAGCTGGTCGCATTTGAAACAAGCATTTCTGGGGTTATCGCCAAAACTGCATTCCTTGGGGTTATCACCAAGGTTAGTGGCTATTCCCATAGTTGGGACTGAGACTGGATACCTCGGGGTTATCTCCGAGATTAATCGGTCTTCTCCGGTGGTGCCGGTATTGTATCTGTAGACCTCGGGGTTACATCCGATGTTGAAATCGTTACTCCCAGATTGCGATCCGGGGTTGATGCTGATCTTCCGGTAGTATCCGGTATGGATTTGGATTGTCTTATAAGGTTCTCTCTTAAAAGACGAATCTGTCCTCCTGTAATGTTAGTAACAATAGTACAGAAAATTTCGAGTGTCTGCAAATAAAACTTTACAACAATTGCCAAATAATAGGCTCAATAGAACTGAACAATATGCTCTATTAATGATAATCAAATTCTGAAATATATATCTGAAGGTCATAAGACCACGAACTATGTCCATAGTTATAAGTAATCTTTCAACTTAAACTTTAACAGTCATAAGACTATAGAGACTCCTCGTACTAGGAGGATCAACCCTTCGTACAATGTATTGTGCACAAACATTTCAACGCCATGCGTAAATTATCCCCTAATAATAGGGTTGTTCATCTCAGCATTTAGAATACGAGTCCTCACCAAAGTAAATTTGGTTTGGATAATTTCAAGGTAATTTAGGTTTAATGAACATCAACTGTGACGCCCCCAAAATAGGTATACATCACCCATCTTGAGTCGCCAAATACATGGTACAAAATTTAAATACAACTTAATAATACAACTGTCGTGTAAAATACGACAAAACATAAACTGAGAATTTTAATACGAATATTATCTTCTAGACAGTATTTAATTCAAATGGAGTCCTTAATACATTTATTATCATACTATTTCATAGAATAGTGAGGACTACTAATGCTATCATCTGGACCGTCACTCCGTTCCCCGACTAGTCCCGGCTACGTTCTCATTTCCTGAAGAGAACAATGAAAGAAAAAGGGTGAGCTCAACTAGCCCAGTAAGAAATATTATGACTAAGATAATGTAGAATAATTTATCGTTAGCCTTCAACAGTGTTAAACTGATAAAAATATAACAAACATCAAGTTTAACTGCAGCAGAACAAGCAATTTATTAGAAGAGTCTGGTAGAGCATAAAATCTACTATCTTTTATGATCTAAAAGGTTTTTCATCACTTTTATCGCTGAGACTCAGCTTAATAAATAATCCACATCATCGAATCACCCCTGCACTACGGCTAAAGATATTCTTTAGTATCACGACCACAAATTATCCATGCACTACGGGCCAAGGATATTCGTGTATTCATCAATGGTCATGATCATGCCAACAACTGTACATCAATGCACTACGGGCCAATGAAGACTTTTACCACATCATTTGTAACATTACGGTCATGATTATACCGAATAATCCCTACTCATAATCATACCAAGACCATCTATGCACTACAGGCCACAAATGACTTTCAACATAATATAAACATGAGGATGATGACAATGATATAAGAATTCAATAAAACAAGTTCAAGGATAAATATTTAAAGATTTATAATTTAATTTATCCAGAAATCAATAACGTCCAAATTGTCAACATGATACTGCTTTGTGGAGTAAAATTCAAGAATAATATTGTATCAAAAATGATTTGGATCGAAAAGAAATCAATTTTTGTCATGAATAGTACTCCGGGTGAATAGTAACCAAGTGAATAGTACCCCGTGAATAGTAACTTCAGGAATAGTAACCCCGTGAATAGTACACAAGTATAAAAAAGTTAAAACTTATTAAGAATGCTCAGAATAATATTTCAATTAAAAGATACTGGATGAAGCGCAAATGTCAAGGATATTCTACTAATTTCATGGAGTATAGAAGCCAAAACTTAACAAAATGACTATAGAATTTAAAATCTGAAACGAAATAATATTACTTGCATACTACAGAGTATGGAAGAAAATATTATTTTATACGAATACTGAACAAAAATAATATCCATTACCTTGAAAAGAAGAGTATTCCAACTGGTATAGCCATGATATTCTCGAAGAAAACTTTCACTATTTTCTACGCTCAAAGCTTTCTAAAACTCTAAAGAAATATGCTAAATATTATAGAAGAAGAATTCTCTGATTCTGGTGTGATTTTCAATTCTAACTAAGCATCCTATTTATAGGAGAATGGAAATGATACTATTTGAAAATTTTAATCACGGACGCAATAGTAGGGTCACGACGCAAATCTGATGATTTTCGTGAATTTTCAAATTTTACTATGCCAACACTATGCAGACACTATCCAAATACTATGCATAATAAAATATACTCCCTCCGTCCCATAGTTATAGGCTGATTTCTTTTGGCACATAGTTTAAGAAAATCAGTTAAGTGACAATTTTTAACATAAATTTTCCACATATACCCCTTAATATAGAATTAATGAATAAGTTAATTACTCCTTACTTATCACACGGGAACTCTCAACTTCATTGATTGACGTGTACTGACCATTAAAATCCATAAACTTTAACCAAAGAGATTACAACAACATTAAATCTGGTGATAAAAATAATGACATTGAATGTTGTTTCTTTAAAAAAAAGAGTAATTGTTGAATATTTATTATAAGGGCATAAAAGTAAAACAATGAACCAACTAAATTTTATAAATAGTAAGTAGCCTATATATTGGGACATCTCAAAATGAAAAATCAGCCTATAACTATGGGATAGAGGGAGTAATATATTCTATTTTTCATATAAAACAAAACTTATTATATAATATATTTATAATAAAAACACCTCCCGTGACCAACATCAAAATTCTCCCCCAAGACTTTGTTTCTCACATGTGGGCCCCACATGTGGACCGCACCTTTATTATATGAATAACTTTCTACCGATTATTTTGAAAAAATTGGTAAATGGGGGTCCATATAATTAGCAAATTTTACAACAAATACTTCATAAAAATTCCCTCAATATTTTTAACAAAGTTTATTCATATTATTATAACTCGCAATATTAAGAACCAGATCGTTCCCAGGAAAGAGGGGGCTTTCCGATAAAGATTTCTCCCTATTGGCGCGCAATTAGGTGACCAAACCCCTTTCCTCGATAGAACTTTCTAGACATTGTTAATTGTGCATATAATAATTAGAATAACTTGTCATCTCAATTATTGATTTAATAATATATAGCATATTGACAATAATTTAATAAAATAACATGAGATACTATGCAACAATTATTGTAACAATAATTGAACAAAATAGAGTGACTTCTCACGTAAGCATAAATAATCAATATCGTGTGCTACTATGCAATCACGCGTATTACTGTACTTTTACCATCAGATATTTCAACAGTTTAACGGTAAAACTTCTGCGGTTATTTTTATAAAAAGATATTTCTGTCATTTTCTAACTCCGACAATAATTACATTTGTAGGGTCCACTAATGATTAAGGTCGTTGTACAAATATTCCTGTTAAAACGAATATTCCCCGACCAATCGAATATAATATAACAACTTGCATACTTTGCAAAATTTATAAATATTACCCACAACTATAACATTATATCAAATTCACTCCTTAATATTCAAAAATGATATTTATAGAAAATTCATCTTTATTCATAAAATTTGGGGTCTTACAACCTCCCCTTCTTATGAAATTTCGCCCTCGAAATTAAGGTACATACCTGATATGACGAAGAGGTGAGGTGTTGGTCGTTTTACCGATCAATATATACGTGCAAGTATACATGGTTAACAAGTAATAAAGAGTAAGTAAAGTATCGTTCCCACAGAGAATTAACTAATAAAGTTCACCAAGCACTAACCCATAACCATTTCAGTCTTATTTAAACGAATGATATTATAATTTATATTTAAACTATTAAATTAAATAAACCTAACTATTCCTAGAGTGAGATTAGATAATGAAGACTTGAGATTACAATTTCATCTGTTGAATCATTTAAATCAACGCACTCCCTGTTAAGCCAAATTATTTGCACTGGATTGCTAGTCGAGAACACAAAAGTAAAGTACAGCCATATCACAATGTACCATACCCATATCACATATTATCCCCAATTGATAGAATACACATGAACACCCACATTACCTAAACCACTATATGTCTATGTGATTTACAAATAATTAGGGTTTAAGCCCAAGTTCTCAATTGACTACGAGCGATGCCTCAGTATATATCTATCCTAAGCACAAATTATACATCCCATCACAATGTAGAAAATACAATCACAAACTATCAAGATCAAATTTAAACCCATACTTCGTCTTTCAAGTTCATATGGGTTATCAGAGTAATTGATGGCCAATCAACCAAGCAAATAAGCATGAATCTTAATAGACAATCCCATAGTAATTAATAAGGTTAACAATGAAGTATATCAGATTAAACTAAGCAATAGATTCCACTGTAATCCCAAAATAGAGTTTAACTCATCATAGAATCAAAATTCATAATCCACAATTGATTATACATTGAGAAATAAAGATAGAAGTAAAGAGAAGTTAGGGAATTGGGAATGCAAATCTGAGATTGTCCTCTTGCTCCAATTCTGAATTTCCTATGCTCTTCAATTGCTTTAATCTTCAGACCTAATCAATTCTGGAGATTAACTACTCTACCCTACTATATTCTAATATTGAAAGAGAGAAAGTAACGATAGCTCTTTGATCCCCCAAGGGGTAGAATCCCCTCTTTACAACTGATATAAGTCTAATATATAAGCCCTAGTTGAACCCACCCCCCCAATCACTTACGCTTCCAATTTCCAATTTAAATTAAAGTCAAACAACAACTGTTAAAGACGCGCGCGACTGCGCAGGGTTTCTATACAAAACAAGCGCGGCCACGCGTGTATGCGTTTCTAGCTACTGCAGGATGATGGCGTGTGCGCGCGTAATTCAGCTTGTTCAGCCGCGCGGCTTCTGTGTTCTGCATTCTTGTTTTATGTTGTTGTTTCCTGATGCTCCACTTCTTGTTGTTTGTTCCTTCATCACTGTTCAATTCCTTATCTCCATTCGTCTCACGTGCCATGCCTTCGCTATTATCATCACACATGCCATTGCTAAGCTATGCCATTTCCTACACTTTTACACCAAAGGAGTTCTTAGTACATGCAATGCAAAACAAAACAAAATACAACTAAAAACATACTAAAATGTGCTTAAGCTGGGCATAGTTCTCGTGAATTGATATCTAATAAGTAGGTATAAAACCCACTTATCAAATACCCCCAAACTTGAACTATTGATTGCCCTCAAGCAATGAAAATGAAAACAAAAATGAGTATAAACAACACAACATAATGCAATCTACATGCTATGCAAGCTACGCTACTATGCAACTGAATCCCCAGATTTCCAGCCATGTTAAGAATTCTAATAAGATATGCCTCAGAGAAATATCAAGATCCAAGAACAAAGCATCAATCTAAGCTAAAGGCATAATGACATATAATCAGACAATCTCAACCTGCTATAGAGATGTTGTGTGTGTGTGTTGTGTTCACAGATAAGCTTGACAAAGATGAAGATACCACATACTAAATTGCTTAAGACAAAAAATTTAAGTTTAAATAAAAATTGCATATACTAATGAGACATCAACTACTCCAACACATCAATACAAATTAAAGTTCAACAATGGGTTTATTCTGCTTTATTTTTACTTACGAGGGCGATTTTCGCACTTTCCCGCGGTGTTTATTGATTTTTTATATATATATTTCCCATGACTGTGAAATGTCTCATTCCATTAGGCTAACAGCGCTACCCCTTAGCGAGCTTTAAACAAGACTAGCCACGATAATTATTCATTGTTTTTCTCTTTTTTTTTGTTCATATCTTTTTTTTTTCTTTTTTTTCTTTTTTTATAAAGCAAGCATACCCATGTGTTCCCAAAACTTGAGTTTCTGTGTCTTCATAGTCATTATTCACTTCCTACACAATTCTATCATTAAAAACAACATTTTCTTCTTAGCAGACAAGCATGTTAATCTTTACCAACAAGCAAATAAGAACATTGTCGTGCTACCCGGTAACAGCTTAACAACAGGCATAGATTACATCATGTATGAAATTATAACTAAGTTTAAGTTATCAACAGAGTTCAAAAATCTATCACATTTCTATTTAATCATTGTCCAAATTAGAATACAACTAACTAAAAGCCTGGGATTATGCAATGTTATGCAACTAAACACATATTAAGTAAACATAACAAAAGAAAACTAAAAACAAAAAATTTCATGTAAAATTTAACTACAAAGATACTAAAATACCCCTACTATGCAACTTAAACATGTAATCAAACTATATGCAACTAACTATATGCAACAACTACTCACTACAACCCAATACCCCCAAACTTAAAAAAAACAATGCCCTCATTGTAATTAAAAGTGAAAGAATACTCCCTTAAGTGGTAATATCATCTTCGTTCGCCTCCTCATGATCCGATGGTATATCAGGCGATGGCTAAGTTTGAGATATTCTATAGTTGGAAACTGAGTGTGGGATTCTAACTGTCCGAATGCTTGAGTCAGAAATTCTAAAAATTTAGCAATTTTTTTCTCGATGAGCTATAGTGCTACAGTGTTGTGTTTTGGCATGTAGTTGGGCGCGTGCAAGCTACTTACCACTGCACTCTGGCGACTTTAGTTTTGTTTGACTACTGTTTGATCCTGAATGCTTATAGCAATTGGATTGAACCTGAGAGGAGAAACAATAAAACTATTATTAAGACTTAACACTATTTAACATCTACTAAATATGGAAATATAAATAAGAATTAAACAATGAGGGAGAAAGATTGGATGGGGTGCCTCCCATCTAGCGCTCGATTTATAGTCCGTTAGCTGGACTCTTTTCATGACACCACTATCCAATTCCTCTACGATAAGCTAGGAACCCTCCATCCATTAGAATCGCTATGTGCTTTGGTAGGTTCCCCGTCATTAGAGTCTTCGGATTGAAGCCACCTAGCATATTTCTTGTACATGATGTCCCCAGTTCCATTGCATTGCCAGGTGCTTCTCCCATTATATCTGTGAATAGATTTTTGCATTGATGCATGAAAGATACAACATGATTTTCTTCTTCTATTATCTCTTCCTCAGCCCACCATGGTTTGTAAGAGGTCTCATAATCGCAGACATTCTTGCTTTGGATGTGACTACCAAGGGGACATGGGTGTGCAAAATTCACTGAATTTTTCAACTCTAACTGAGAAGGCACTTCGGGTATTATACAAGTCAGCTCATGATCTTCATTTTCCATACCCCCAGTTGTCTTCTCAATGTCCACTCCTTTCAGTTCATTCAGTGGCATGTACACTTCTAGCTCTCCATCAGTTTCATCGTCTATGTCATAGCACCAATTATTTGGAGGGTGATTGTTCAAGGCTTCGAACATTTGATCCATCTGATTCTGAAGATTTATAATTGACATCTCTTGCTCAATCATCTTCTCCTCAGTTGATGCTACAAATTTGAACCACAAATCCTCCAAGCTTGAATTATCTTTTTCAGTTTCGAAATCCATGTATTGAGGACCATTCATTGAGGAGTTAATGAGTTGTTCCATCTGTCTGTTAAGATTTTGGCTTGCTAACTTCTGACTCATCATCATCTCTTCGTGGTCTACTATGCTTTTTGACATGAATTCCTTCAACCTTGAATTTGCTTCTTGTTGCATTGGAGGTGGATTTGAGAAATCTGATGGATATGTTGGACTTGAGATGCAGCATTGGTTTTGATAGTTATAACTCCATTCATAATTTGGGTGATATCCCCAACCTTGATGATCATTGGGATAAACATTGTTGTTGAGGTAATCACCCCCAAACTGTACTTGTCCAACTCTGATGTCGCACTGATAACTTGGATGCTCGCCAGCACAGTATTCACATGTAACTGCTATCTCTCGAGTGTGTTGGGATGCAAGTACATCCAACCTCTTCGAAGGTGTTGTAATTTGTGTTGACAATATAGAAAATACATTGAGTCCTTCAGTTCTTGTGTCCCTTGGTTGAATCCTATTTGCATAAGGCCATTGATAAGCAAAGTCATCCATGGTACTTGAAAAGAGAAAAATATAGGAAGATAATTAAAATAAAAAAAAATGTTTAAATTAAGACTAATTTGATTGAAATTAATGTTGGCAAAAACTATTAAAATAATTCCCCAGCAATGGCGCCAAAAACTTGTTAGTCGTTTTACCGATCAATATATGCGTGCAAGTATACACGGTCAATAAGTAATAAAGAGTAAGTAAAGTATCGTTCCCACGGAGAATTAACTAATAAAGTTCACCAAGCACTAGCCCATAACCATTTCAGTCTTATTTAAACGAATGATATTATATTTTATATTTAAACTATTAAATTAAACAAACATACCTATTCCTAGAGTGAGACTAGATAATGAAGACTTGATATTGCAATTTCATCTATTAAATCATTTAAATCAACGCACTCCCTATTAAGCCAAATTACTTGCACTGGATTGCTAGTCGAGAACACAAAAGTAAAGTACAGCCATATCTCAATGTACCATACCCATATCACATATAATCCCCAATTGATAGAATATATACACATGAACACCCACATTACCTAAACCACTATATGTCTATGTGATTTATAAATAATTAGGGTTTAAGCTCAAGTTCTCAATTGACTACGAGCGATGCCTCAGTATATGTCTATCCTAAGCACAAATCATACATCCCATCACAATGTAGAACATACAATCACAAACTATCAAGATCAAATCTAAACCCATACTTCGTCTTTCAAGTTCATATGGGTTATCACAGTAATTGATGGCCAATCAACTAAGCAAATAAGCATGAATCTTAATAGACAATCCCATAGCGATCAGTAAGGTTAACAATGAAGTATATCAGATTAAATTAAGCAATTGATTCAACTGCAATCCCAAAATAGAGTTTAACTCATCATTGAATCAAAATCCATAATCCACAATTGATTATACATTGAGAAATAAAGATAGAAGTAAAGAGAAGTTAGGGAATTGGGAATGTAAATCTAAAATTCTCCTCTTGCTCCAATTTTGAATTTCCTATGCTCTTCAATTGCTTTAATCTTCAGACCTAATCAATTCTGGAGATTAACTACTCTTCCCTAATATATTCTAATATTGAAAGAGAGAAAGTAACGATAGCTCTTTGATCCCCCCAAGGGATGGAATCCCCTCTTTACAAATGATATAAGTATAATATATAAGCCCTAGTTGACCCCCCCCCCCCCCACTCAGTTACGCTTTCAATTTCCAAGTTAAAATAAAGTCAAACAACAGCAATCAAAGACGCACGTGGCCGCGCGAGGTTTCTATACAAAACAGGAGCGCGTTTATGCGTTTCTAGCTACTACGGGATGATGGCGCGGGTGCGCATAATTCAGCTTGTTTAGCAGCGCGGTCGCGCGGCTTCTGTGTTCAGCATTCTTGTTTTCTGCTTTTGTTTCCTGATGCTCCACTACTTGTTGGTTGTTCCTTCATCACTGTTCAATTCCTTATCTCCTTTCGTCTCACGTGTCATGCCTTCGCTATTATCATCACACATGCCATTGCTAAGCTATGCCATTTCCTGCACTTTTACACCAAAGGAGTTCTCAGTACATGCAATGCAAAACAAAACAAAATGCAACTAAAAACATACTAAAATGTGCTTAAGCTTGGCATAGTTCTCGTGAATGATATCCAATAAGTAGGTATAAAACCCACTTATCATGAGGATACCTTGATCTCATTTTACATTCTAACTCCCAGATCATTTCCTCAACATCGTGGTTTCTCCACAAAACTTTGACTTGAGGTATAACCTTGGAGCGTAAAACATGCTCCTTCTTATCCAAGATTTTAACAGGTACCTCTTCATACGTTAAATCTTTCGCTATCTCGTCTGGTTCTAATTCAATAATGTGGTTCGGGTCTTTCACATATTTATGTAACATAGATATATGAAAAACGTTATGAACACGAGACATACTTGGCGGTAACGCGAGTCTATAGGCCATAGTTCCTACTCGGTAAAGGATTTCAAATGGAAAATTGAATCGAGGATTGAGCGTTCCTCTCTTTCCAAATCTTATAACTCCTTTCCATGGAGAAACACGTAACAACACATGTTCTCCAACATTAAATTCCACGTCCTTCCGATGAAGATCAGCATAACTCTTTTGACGATCTTGTCAGGTTTTTATACGTTATCAAATCATTTGAATCTTTTTTGTAGTCACGCATACCAATTCGGGTCCCAACAACGTTGCTTCACCTACCTCGTCCTAGCATACTGGAGAACGACACTTTCTTCCGTACAATGCCTCAAATGGAGCTATGTCGATACTTGCTTGATAACTGTTGTTATAGGAGAATTCCACTAATGGCAAGATACTTGTCCCAACTTCCCTTAAAGTCAATGACGCAGAGTCTTAATAGATCTTCAAGAGTTTGAATAGTCCTCTCCGACTGCCCGTCCGTTTGAGGATGATATGCCGAACTAAATCGTAAATCCGTGCCCATAGCTTTTTGCAAACTAACCCAAAATCGTGAAGTGAATCTTGGGTCTCGATTAGAAACTATGGATACTGGCATACCATGTAGTCTTACAATCTCATTTATGTACATACGAGCAAGACGTTCAAGTGTATAAGTTTCTCGTATAGGTAAGAAATGAGCAGATTTGACCAATCTATCAACAATAATGCAAGTTGCATCTATGCCTTGAGAAACCTTGTTAAGACCAGTAACGAAATCTATGGTAATGTGCTCCCACTTCCATTCTGGAATTTCAAGTGGTTGCAATGGAACTTTTGGCACTTGATGCTCCGCCTTGACACATTAACAAGTTAAACACCTTGAGATAAACTCTACGATCTCTCTCTTTATATTGCTCCACTAAAATGTATGTCGAAGATCATGATACATTTTGGTACTCCCAGGATGGATTGCAAATGGTGTGTTGTGCGCCTCCATCATGATTTTATACTTCAAGTCAGAATCGTTAGGAACACAAAGTCTGGAGTTGAATCGAAGTATTCCTTCTTCATCGATTCTTCCTTCCGAAATAACACCTTCTTGCACTTTCTTTGTCATACGCATCAGCTCCAGGTCTGTAGCTTGAGCAGCTTTAACTTTATTGATTAAAATCGATTCAACTCGTATATTTGCCATCATCACGTTGGTCCCTGGAGTCTTTAACTCTATCTCCATCCTTTGTTAGTCATATAAAATGGGCCTTTGCGTTGACAATATCGCACTCGTACCCGCATATGATCTTCTACTCAATGCATCAGCTACCACGTTCACTTTTCCAGGATGGTATTGAATGGTATGATCATAATCTTTCAACAGTTCGAGCCAACGTCATTTCCGCATGTTGAGTTCCTTTTAAGTTAAGAAATATTTGAGACTTTTATTATCCATATAGATCTCCACTTTCTACCCATACAGGTAATGCCTCCAAATTTTAAGTGCGAAGATAACAGCTGCCAACTCTAGATCATGAGTAGAATAATTCCTCTCATATTATTTGAGTTGTTGAGAGGCTTAGGCTATGACTTTCCCATGTTGCAAGAGAAAACATCCTAACCCTTTGCCTGAAGCATCACTGTAGATGACAAATCCCTCCGAGCCAGATGGTATTGTCGGAACAAGTTCTGAAATGAGTCTTCTCTTGAGTTCTTGATAACTATTATCACATTCCTCTCTCCAATCGAATTTTGTATCTTTTCGATTCAGCTGAGTTAATGGAGTAGCGATTCGAGAAAACCCTTCTACGAATCTTCGATAATAACCAGCTAAGCCGAGAAAGCTACGTACTTCGATCACTGATTTAGGTTGCTCCCAGATTTGTATTGCTTTAATCTTTGTCGAGTCAACAGATATTCCATGACTTGATATCACATGCCCAAGGAATACAACTTGCCAAAGCCAGAACTCATATTTCTTCAACTTGGCATAAAGCTTGTTTTCACGAAGCTTTTGGAGTATCAGCCTCAAGTGTTGCTCATGATCTTCACGGCTTTTGGAGTAATTGAGGATGTCATCAATAAAGATGACCACAAAGTGATCCAAATATTCCTTGAATACTCGGTTCATCATATCCATAAAGGTAGCAGGAGAATTAGTCAGTCCAAAAGACATGACTAGGAATTCATAATGGTCATACTGAGTTCTGAAAGCAGTCTTTGGAATGTCATCAGTTTTAATCATTAATTGATGATATCCGAAACAAAGATCGATCTTTGAAAAGAATTTGGAGCCTTGCAACTGGTCAAACAGGTCATCAATACGAGGCAACGAGTATCTATTTTTGACAGTGACATGGTTCAACTCCCGATAATCAATACAAAGTCGCATACTCTCATCTTTCTTCTTCACGAATAGAACAAGAGCACCCCAAGGAGACGTACTAGGACAAATAAAATCGATGCCTAACAATTCCTGCAGTTGGGTTTTTAACTTCTGAGGTTCAATAGGAGCCATTCGATATGGGCTTTGGAAATGGGTTTTGTATCAGGTTCAAGGTCGATACAAAATTCAATTTTACGCTCTGGGGGCAGGCCAGGAAGTTCTTCAAGGAATACGTCAAGAAATTTATTAATAATAGAAATATCATTCAAAACTGACGTATTTTTGTTTAAATCCATGACATGAGCTAAGAAAGCTTGACATCCGTTTTTCAATAAACGAATAGCTTTATGGCTTGAGATGACAGTTATTGATTTTAATGGTTTGGTTGCTTGAATTCGCATAATTGATTGGTTAGGAATATGAAAGCTAACAACCTTACGAAAATAATCAATTTTTGCATGATGAGTAGTTAACCAATCAATCCCTATAATTATGTCAAACGCAAGTTTTTTAAGGAAATAAGATCGACAGGTAATGTGAGGGTACCGATTTGAACCAAATAAGACTCATAAACAGTAGATGTAATGAAGGTTTCTCCCAACGGAGTTTCAATAGATAAGTCAAAGTCTAATTTCTCCGGAGTCAAATTTAAACGTTGAGCGAAAGTAGGAGAAATAAAAGAATGGGTAGAACTGGTATCAAATAAGGTATATACTTCGCTAGATTTTATGATAAGCTTACCCGTGATGACCTCGTTCGGGTTCCTTGCTTTCTGGGAGGTCACAACAAACGCTCTCCCTTGAACTACTGGTTTTGACTTATTTGAGACGGCATTTGGTGTCACCGTTCCAACTGGACTTGGCTTACCAGTACGACAAAATCTAGCTAGGTGACCTTCTCTTCCAAAATTATAACACGTTTTGGACTGCTGCACATAGTTTGGACTGATGTGTCCCTCCCCTCCGCATTTAAAGCATATGATAGGTGGTCGTTCTCCTTCCTTAATAATGGGTGTTGGTGCTAACGTCTTTCCATCATTGTTGAATCTCCGCTTCTTAAAATGTCCACTTTTATTGTCTTGGCCATGATTACCACCGAAGTTGTTACCATTTCTGACATGTTGATTCCCTCCATGTTTGTTGTCACCGCTTCGATGACTGCTACCACTGGTATTTGGTATTAACATTTTGCCGCCTGCTTTGTCTTGGTTGGGTTGACTCGTTATCGCGCTCCAATAACTGAGTCTTATTTACAACATCTGAATACAAACACAGTTTATGAGAAATTAGATATTGACGTATATTGGGTTTCAAACCTCTGAGGAACATCCGCATCATTCTATCCTCATTATCAACCAAGTGGGATGCAAACCGGGACAACTCGGCAAACATAGCTTCGTACTGTGACACGGTCATATTGTTCTGCTCTAGCTTGATGAACTCTACCTCCTTCATGTGACGAATACTTTCGCGAAAGCACTTGTCATTGAACAGTTCTTGGAACTTCTCCCAAGACATTTTGAGTGTGGCAAGCTGGGTATGCTTTACAGATTCCCACCAGTAATCTGCCTCTCCTCGCAACATAAAGGTGACAAAGAGAACCTTTTGCTCCTTGGAGCATCCCAAGACATCAAATATCTTGGTGATTTGCTTTATCCACGTCTCCGCCTTAAGTGGTTTTGGCTCTCCAATAAACTCTGGTGGTCCCAGCTCCTTGAACTGCTTAGCGGTGACCATCCGAGAGTTGTCAGTGTTTCCACCTGCATTTTGGACATGAGTCTCTTTCGCCTGATGTTGCATGAATTGCAGAAAGCCCTTAAATATTCTGGCGTTCATCATTTGGTCAGCGTTATTGTTTGCATGAGGATTGTTGCCTTCCCGATGTACATTTTCGTGGTTATTGATCGTTGGTGATTCAACGGTCTCCTATGCTTCATTGTTATTCTCAACATTCTCGGATGTCATTTTCAAATACTGCCACAAAACAAGGGTTAATTGACATGTCACATATTATTCATATACTCTGACCGACCAATTAAATACCAAATAAACTTAGGTAGGTCATACTGGCGAAGGAATTCCCCGTCTCTCGCCTCCTAGTTCTTGTCTCACATCTCAGCCAAGGATCATATCCCTAAGCTTTGATACCAACTGTGACGCCCCCAAAATAGGTATACATCACCCATCTTGAGTCGCCAAATATATGGTACAAAATTCAAATACAACTTAATAATACAATAGTCGTGTAAAATACGACAAAACATAAACTGAGAGTTTTAATACGAATATTGTCTTCTAGATAGTATTCAATTCAAATGGAGTCCACAATACATTTGTTATCATACTATTTCATAGAATAGTGAGGACTACTAATACTATCATCTGGACCGTCACTCCGTTCCCTGACTAGTCCTGGCGGCGTTCTCATTTCCTGAAGAGAACAATGAAAGCAAAAGGGTGAGCTCAACTAGCCCAGTAAGAAATATTATGACTAAGATAATGCAGAATAATTTATTGTTAGCCTTCAATGGGGTTAAACTGATAAAATATAACAAACATCAAGTTTAACTGCAGCAAAATAAGCAATTTATTAGAAGAGTCAAGTAGAGCATAAAATCTACTATCTTTTATGATTTAAAAGGTTTTTCATCACTTTTATCGCTGAGACTCAGCTTAATAAATAATCCACATCATCGAATCACCCCTGCACTACGGCCAAGGATATTCTTTAGTATCACGACCATAATTATCCATGCACTATGGGCCAAGAATATTCTTTAGTATCACGACCACAAAATATCCACGCACTACAGGCCAAGGATATTCGTGTATTCATCAATGGTCATGATCATGCCAACAACCGTCCATCAATGCACTACGGGACAATGAGGACTTTTACCACATCATTTGTAACATTACGGTCATGATTATATCAAATAATCCCTAGTCATAATCATACCAAGACCATCTATGCACTACAGGCTACAAATGACTTTCAACATAATATAAACATGAGGATGATGATAATGATATAAGAATTCAATAAAACAAGTTCAAGGATAAATTTTTAAGGATTCATAATTTAATTTATCCAGAAATTAATAACGTCCAAATTGTCAACATGATACTGCTTTGTGGAGTAAAATTCAAGAATAATATTGTATCAAAAATGATTTGGACCGAAAAGAAATCAATTTTTGTCATGAATAGTACCCCGGGTGAATAGTAACCAAGTGAATAGTGCCCCGTGAATAGTAACTTCGGGAATAGTAACCCCGTGAATAATACACCAGCATGAAAAAGTTAAAACTTGTCAAGAATGCTCATAATAATATTTTCATGAAAAGATACTGGATGAATTGCAAATATCAAGGATATTCTACTAATTTCATGGAGTATAAAAGCCAAAACTTAACAAAATGAGTATCGAATTAGAAATCTGAAACGAAATAGTATTACTTACATACTACAGAGTATGGAAGAAAATATTATTTTATACGAATACTAAACAAAAATAATATCCC
Source organism: Panax quinquefolius (assembly GCA_020205615.1). Lineage (NCBI taxonomy): Eukaryota > Viridiplantae > Streptophyta > Magnoliopsida > Apiales > Araliaceae > Panax > Panax quinquefolius. The sequence continues at coordinate 81,068,430 of CM035166.1, forward strand.
TTACCTTGAAAAGAAGAGTATTCCAACTGGTATAGCGGGGATATTCTTGAAGAAAACTTTCACTATTTTCTACGCTCAAAGCTTTCTAAAACTCTAATGAAATACGCTCAATATTATAGAAGAAGAGTTCTCTGATTCTGGTGTGATTTTTAATTCTAAAGCATCCTATTTATAGAAGAATGGAAAGGATACTATTTGTAAATTTTAATCACGGACGCAACAGTATGGTCACGGTGCAAATCTGATAAATTCTCGTGAATTTTCAAATTTACTATGCCAACACTATGCAGATACTATGCATAATAAAATATAATATATTCTATTTTACATATAAAACTAAACTTATTATATAATATATTTATAATAAAAACACCTCCCGTGACCAACATCAGAATTCTCCCCCAATACTTTGTTTCTCACATGTGGGCCCCACATGTGGGCCCCACCTTTATTATATGAATAACTTTCTACCGATTATTTTGAAAAAATGGGTAAATGGGGGTCCATATAATTAGCAAAATTTACAACAAAAACTTCATAAAAATTCCCTCAATATTTTTAACATAGTTTATTCATATTATTATAACTCGCAATATTAACAACCAGATCGTTTCCAGGAAAGAGGGGGCTTTCCGATAAGGATTTCTCCCTATTGGCGCACAATTATGTGACCAAACCCCTTTCCTCGACAGAACTTTCTAGACATTGTTAAGTATGCATATAATAATTAGAATAACTTATCATCTCAATTATTGATTTAATAATATATAACATATTGACAATAATTGAATCAAATAACGTGAGATACTATGCAGCAATTACTATAACAATAATTGAACAAAACTGAGTGCCTTCTCACGTAAGCATCAATAATTAATATCGTGTGCTACTATGCAACCAAGCGTATTACTGTACTTTCACCACCGGGTATTTCAATAGTTTAACGGTAAAACTTCCGCCGTTATTTTTATAGAAATATATTTCTGTCATTTTCTAACTCCGACAATAATTCTGTTGTAGGGTCCACCAATGATTGCATCGTTGTATGAATATTCCCCGACCAATCGAATATAATATAACAACTTGCGTACTTTGCAAAATTTATAAATATTACCCACAACTATAACATTATATCAAATATACTCCTTAATATTCAAAAATGATATTTATAGAAAATTCATCTTTATTCATAAAAGTTGGGGTCTTACAATAACTAAGGATTAGTTGAATAAAAAGTTCATAACGTTATGCTATGGAATAAATCATAAATGTATCAACATTGTATACATAGGTCATGCTTTTTAGGAATAATCTAATAGCATAAACATTGAATAATTATAACATATCTTGCTTGAACAATATTATGCCAAGGTTATTTAGAATTGAGTACTAAGCATGCATAACAAATAGTAAATTGAACGATAAAACTTGTTCAACATTAGTATATCAGAATATATAAACGTGCATGCTAAATAACAAGTTAAAGACAAGAATAACTTGCTCAATATCAGAATAAGATTTAGAAAACTTGCATCATCATAAACAAACTAGATACAAGAAACTTGCTCAATCGTAAGAATAAATTTTAGGGAACTTGCACAATGTAATAATAGAACTAGCTCAACGAAAGTGTAGAGTTAGAAAACTTGCCTTGCTTGTAGGCTAAACCGTAACAACTCGAATCACAATACCCTATACATATGTCATCATGACATAATTAGTCACTACCAACACTCTATATATAAATAAGTATCTACATCATGTAAGGTTCAATTTTTAACCACATAGTCAAGTTACACTAGTAATAAAACTCGTTAACCATTAATAATATGATCATTCTTACTATAGTAATACCAAAATCATATTTTAACAGTCCTACTATTAAATCATAACAACATTTTTAAACTTTGTGTAACTAAAACACATTGTCTGACCATTCTTCTTTAACTTTCATGTTGCTATTTCCATACGCTTATTGTGGGTTTGAGTCATGATCTTAAGGTTACGCAAGATAAGTCACATGCTACTAAGTGGTGCTGCAATGTGGCAATCAGCCCTTTACACATGAGACTTATCTCATGAGGCAAGATCTTTGCAATAGCAATTATAGTACTTTCGCGACCAACTTCTAACAACAAAGATAAACAAAGCCAATTTTGGCGTACAAGCTACTTTCTAACAACTAAATTAACACATAATACATATATAAACTTCACACAAGCATAATTTGAGGTCTCTTAACATAATTTTACCCATATAACAATATAAACATCGAATTTAAAATATCTAATTTCACTATTTTTGATAAAACTTCACTTTTTAACATTTTCAGTGAAAATCATCACTGTGATTTTGTTTTTCAACCAAAACAGTTAATTCAAAATACCTTGTTTTTGTTTATTCATCCTCTTTCAAAATCAATAGTCAATTTATATATTAAAAAAATAATTAAACCTTAATTTTACTTTAAGCTAAGCCATAATCATATATATTCATATCAATTCACCGTAATATGGTTTCCTTCACAAATTAATATATAACATGAATTAACTCATCTATAAACTTATGAAAACAACTTTATACTAACCAATTTATCATATAAAACTATATACAAAAACAATTCAACCTTCACAAAGTTTTTACAGAGAATTTTAGAAGAGAATAAAATTATAACTTTTGAAAAATAAAAGAGTTAAGATGATTACCTTATTTTAGAAGATGATGGATATTCTTTGATTATCAAGCTTTCTTCCCACAATTCTTCTCTCAAATTCTCTAGACTTCTCTCAATTCTCTCTCAAGTTTTTCTCTGTAACTTTCTTCTTCTGAGTTCTTTCTATCTAACTCTAACCTTACGTACTAACAATATAACGTATAGGTAATAATATAGGTATTAAGTATATAATATAAATATAACTTTAACTGACATCAGTTATTTTTTATTTGAAAATCAAAAGCCATAAGGCTTGTTTGGCTAACTAACTTAAAATTAACCCATTAAATCTTATACCTTGTTTGGTAAAACATATTAAAATTAAAGACTTAATATGCATTAAGCCTTGTTGGGCAAAAGTGAATTAACCTCCTTTAATTTATTTTAATAACTCATTTATAGTATAGTTTATGGTCACACTTTATTTAATTAAATTTTAATATTTAATTTAATTAATTCTAGTAACAATTTATTAAATTAATTTATCACATAAATCAATACAACATAATTATAATATTCTTTATAATTATAATTTTATTTAATCAACTAACACATCATTTTAATTACAAATTCAAATTAAAATATTTTTATAATAATTCATTTAATCATTACAAACTCTCTAACTTAATTATTAAATTAAATTAGAATATTATCTCATAATAATTAATTTTCTTAACTCCTTAATTATTTATTTAACAAATAATTAACCAATCAAATCAAATCAAATATTTATTCAACAATAAACACATCCATTAAATATTTATATAACTCAATAAATATTTAAAAATTATAATTAAAATTCTGGTTGTTACTATAACAACTCGAGTTCGAGTTAGGAAACTTGCACAATAAAGTATAGGAACTTGCCTGCGTTGTCGTTTACTGCTACGAAATCTATTTAAGCTTCATCTGAAAGACCTAATATTGATAATATCGATCTCTCGATTAGAATAATATCATCACATTAACTACTGTTAATTACAGTTATAAAATAACCTAAACACATTACCACATAATCATAATAGTCAATAAAACATATAAGATTCGGTATCAAGTCAAACTATTTCTGTCTGAGTTGAGTCCTATATTATTTTGACACCCCGACTGCCTAATCGATTAATTATCGAGCCTATTTTCAGTAAGACTCTACTTAAACTGCTTTAATACTATCATAGATAATTTATTTATAAGTCGAAACATTTTTCAAAAGCTTATAATAATTTTCAAATAATTATTATCATTTATAATAATTTTTCAATCATTAATATCATTTTTAAATGGTTTAAATACTAAATAATCCCATTATCATTAATATTTAATTAATTTCAAATATTAATGAAATACATGACATAATATTATAAGTTATTTATAATATCTCAAAGTATTTTAATACCTTAATATCACCTTTAAATGATTTTAAAACATTTAAAACCATTTTTAAATAACTCGACATTAATATTAAAATATTAATATATTTAATGACAAAATATTAAAAGTTATATTTTATAACTTAAAATATTTTTCAAACCTTTAAATCATTTTTATATGATTTTAAAATATTAAAACTATTTTTCCATAATTTATTTAATACATTTATTAAATAAATTGTTATCATTAATATTAAATTATTAATGAAATTCATCCCAAAATATTAAAAGTCATTCAAAATAACTTAAAATATTTTCTAACACTTTAATATAATTTCAAATGATTTTTAAAATATTAAAATCATTTTAAGTAATTTATTTAATATAATTATTAAATATCATTAATATTTAAATAAATTAAAATATTAATGAAATATATCACAAATTATTAAAAATCTATTTTTATGCCTTAAAATAATATTTATAAATTAATTATGAATTTTTTATAATTAATTTCCATTTTATTCTAATTATTTAATTAAAATAATTAATTTTTATATAAACTGTCACTAAATGGGTCTATAGCGACAAAACTATCGCTATAGGTGTTCTTGAGCCCTCAAGAACATTCATGTTTAGTGTGCAGGGTGCCTACTTTGACCACTTGCAAATCTTTGATCTTGATGTGTCTGGGCATGTAGGCTTCGGTGCATTCCACACAAGGAAGTCAACAACGAAAGGATCGGGGCTCTTTACTTATGGCTTGATATAACAGTGATTAACTTTAGGGTTTGGTTACTTTGAATTCGTATAACAAGTTGGTTAGGAATATGAAAGCTAACAACCTTACAAAAAGAATAATAAGTAGTTAATCAATCGTTTTCAAAAATTACCTCAAAGGCAAGAATTTTTAAAGATATAAGATCGTGAAAGTGTTTATTTGAAACAACAAGATTAATAAACAATGGAGGTAACGAAGGTTTCTCCCAACGAAGTTTCAATAGATAAATCAAAGTCTAATTTTTTTTCGGAGTCAAATTTAAACATTGAACACAACTAGGTAGAATAAAAGAGTGGGTAGAACTTGTATTGAATAAAGTATAGACTTCGCAATAATTAATTTACCCGTAATAACTTCGTTCGGTTTTCTCGACAAACGCTCTCGCTTAAATTACCGAGTTTGACTTTACTATAGGGTACATTCCACCCTTAAGTGCTTCTTCACATTCCTGATCCATGATTTGAATCATTATTCTCCGATCCATATCGAATTCGGGTTGACCGCTATGCATGTGGTAATTCAATTCGATGTTAGATTCTTCCAATCTCAATTCTTTGTCAAAAAAAAGTCCATTTCATCTATTTTGGCTTTATTGGATCTACGTCTTTTCTACACTATCAACGCGTTGTGCAGCTTTTACCCATGCATCGCCTATTCTCCTTCGTTCAGTTGTTTCTTCTTTCAGCTGATCTTTGATTTTTAAATTCTCAGATTCCAACTTTAATATCTTACACCCTGCCAAAGCGTGATTTTGTTCGAGCATCACATATCGGGTAACCCAATTTTGAATTGTTGTATCCCTTTGTTCCGCGACCATTTGTCGTTCTTCAACTTTTGTCTTCTAGCTCACGAACACGATTTTGTAATTCTAAGTTTTGATCATAAATTTCTTCTAACCAATTCTCCTCAGGTTCCTCTTCTTCCTCTTCTTCCTCACTTTCAGCTGCTACCTCTGCAACTAGCTCGGGTGCAACAATTAGTTCTTCATTTACTACGTGGATATCTCTAATTTGTTCCTCGTCGACAATTGCATTAACCTGATTAGTGATTAAAGGTGTCACAACGGTCACATTCACTCCATTGTGAATATTTTCAAATTGCCATTTCCAAACACTGCCACAACACAAGGGTTAATTAATATATCAAATATTATCCCTATACTCTGACCGATCAATTAAATACCAAATAAACTTAGGTAGGTCATACTAGCGAAGGAATTTCCCGTCTCTCCCCTCCTAGTTCTTATCTCACATCTTAGCTGTGGATCATATCCCTAAGCTCGATACCAAACCGTGGCGCCCCAAAATTAGGTATCGTCACCCATCTTGGGTCGCCACTTACATGGTACATAGATTCAAATACGACTTACTAATATAAGCGTAGTGTATGCAATACGACATAAACCGTGAGTTTGAATACAAATATTGTCTACTAGATATTATACAAACTCAAAAGGAGTCCTCATTACAACTATTATCACACTATTTCACGAAATAGTGAGGACTACTAATGCTATCCTCTGGACCATTACTTACGTTCCCAGACTGGTCCCAAATATGTTCACATTTCACGAAGAAACGGTGAAAGAAAGGGTGAGCTCAACTAGCCCAAGAAGAAATATTATGACTAAGATAATGCGAGAATAAATTATCATTAGCCTTCAACAATGTTAAACCGATAAAATACAATAGACAACCAGTTTAATCTGCAGATGGAATAAGCAATCCATTAAAAGAGTCAAGTAGAGAATAAAGTCTACTATCTTTTAGGTTTTAAAAGGTTTTCATCAATTTTTATCATTGAGACTCGACAATAAATAAACCACCACATCTAATCATCCTTGTACCACTGGTCGAGGATTTTCATCAAATTATCAATGGTCATGACTATCTTAGAATCACCCCAGTCATAATCATACCAAAAACTATCCATCATTTGCATTACAGGCCACTGAGGACTTTTGTCACATCATTTATATCAAGTCATGATTATACCGAATGATCCCTGATCATAATCATACTAAGTTCATCTATGCACGTAAGCCAAAGATAACATAATATAATATGAGGATGATGACAATGGCATAGTAATTCAATAAAACAAGTTCAAGAATTATTTAATCCATGAATTATTAACGTCCAAATTGTCAACATAATACTGTTTCGTAGAGTAAAATTCAAGAATGATCAGAAGAATATTTCCATGAAAAGATATTGGATGAAACGCAAATACCAAGGATATTCTACTAATTTCATGGAGTATAGAAGTCAAAGTTTTAACCAACTGGGTATAATAAAGAATGGAATAACAAAAGAAATCACCATGCATGCGGTGCCGCGCATATGCATGAAAGTTATTCCAACAGAATAATAATAATGAACCGTGTCGTGAAATTCACACCGACGGGATGTTCCAACAGAATAATAAAGATTTTAACCAGTCCGTGTAAAACACATGCATGTGGATGTTCCAATGTAATAATAAAGATTTTAACCAGTCCTGTAAAACACACGCATGTGATGTTCCAACAGAATGATAAAAGATTTTAACCAGTCCTGTGTAAAACACACAGATGGGATGTTCCAATGAGAATAATAGAAGAATGTCACCAAGTATAGGGTAAATCAGCAGATCAAAGTTATTCCAATGAATAATAAGCAATGGAATAACATAAGGATTTCACCAAGTATAGGGTATGCCACAGTATACAAGGTTATGTATAGGGTATGCCACTTTTACAAAGTTATTCCAATGAAATAATAGTGAATGGAATAATGTAAGTTCTCTTCAAGAAGAAAGAATAACTCCCCTTACCGTAAAAGAACCTAATATAGAAATAGTGAAGTAGCGAATACTCTTCTTCTTTCTATAATTTTCTCTTATAGCTTCTCTCTATAATTTCTCTCTCTAGAGTTTCAATGAATTAAAAGAAAATAATGAAGGAATGAGCTTCTATTTATAGGAAAATGGAATGCATAGTAACTAATCCATGAACGGTCCAGATTGATTTACTTTAATCTGACGGTCCATATTTAAAGAAAAATCTTTTAAATAAAATATAATATATTCTATTTATATAAAAACATTTTACTACTATGCAAACACTATGCAATACTATGCAAAACAATATGCAAAACACTATGCAACACTATGCATAATAAAATATAATATATTCTATTTATAGAATAACTTTAATAAAGTATTCTATTTTATATAAAAAGATGTTTCTGTTTTATTACGTTAATAATACGAATAAAACAAAGCGTCATTATCGTTATAATAATTCATATTATTAATCGACAATAATGGAATCAAACTGAGTGACTTCTCACATAAGCATCAATAATCAATACCGTGTGCTACTATGCAACCACACGTATTACTGTACTTTTACTACCGAGTAGTTCAACAGTAACCACGGTAAAACTTCCGCCGTTATTTCAATAAAATATTTTTGTCGTTTTCTCAATCCGACAATAATTCTGTTGTGGGGTCCACCAATGATTGAGCCGTTGTACGAATATTCCCTGCTAAATCGAATATTCCCCGACCAATCGAATATAATATAACCACTTGCATACTTTGCAAAATTTATAAATATTACCCACAACTATAATATTATCTCAAATTCACACCATAATATAAAAAATTATTTTGACAAAATTTAAATCTTTATTGATAAAATCTGGGGTCTCACAATCTCCCCTCCTTATGGAATTTCGCCCTCGAAATTAGGGTACGTACCTGATATGATAAAGAGATGAGGATACCTTGAAAATATTAAATTCATCTTCGAAATCTGCCAAAGCTATTCATTAACTATTCATCTTTTTACTCTGAGGCTAAAGATATACAATCAGAAAATCAATAATCTTTGAGACTCGACTTTTAATAGTATCACAACCATGAATTATCCATGCACTCTTGGCTAAGGATATTCGTGTTTTCAATTACGGTCATGATTATACCGAATAATCCATGGTCATAATCATACCAAGTCTATCAATGTACTACGGCCAAAGATGACTTTTACCACATCCATGAATTAATATTTCATTGCTGAGACTCAGCTCAATAATTAATCCATATCATCGAATCATCCCTGCACTACAGGCCAAGGATATTCATTAGTATCACGACCACGAATTATCCATGCACTACGGCCAAAGATAATCGTGTATTCATTAGTATCACGACCACAAATTATCCATGCACTACGGCCGAAGATAATTGTGTATTCATTAGTATCACGACCACAAATTATCCATGCACTACGGCCGAAGATAATCGTGTATTCATTAGTATCACGACCACAAATTATCCATGCACTACGGCCAAAGATAATTGTGTATTCATTAGTATCACGACCACAAATTATCCATGCACTACGGCCAAAGATAATTGTGTATTCATTAGTATCACGACCACAAATTATCCATGCACTACGGCCAAAGATAATTGTGTATTCATTAATATCGGACGACCACAAATTATCCATGCACTACTACCAAAGATAATTGTGTATTCATTAGTATCACGACCACAAATTATCCATGCACTACTACCAAAGATAATTGTGTTTTCAATTACTGTTATGATTATACCGAATAATCCGTGGTCATAATCATACCAAGTCCATCTATGCACTACAGCCACGAGATGACTTTCAACACAATATAAACATGAGGATAATGATATAAAGAATCAATCAAATGAGATAAAGGATAAATATTAAACATTTATAATATAATTTATCCGAGATTCAAGAATATCCCCATGTTATCAATCACTTAATAATCTCATAATCTAATAACATTAATATTATAACAATATTTTAATCACTTCTTAAATTTATAAACAATTTATCTCAATTGTTTACGCTTTACCATATAATGCATTTAATCATTCAAAATGCCATACTCATAAGATATCATCACCAATTATCAAATCTCTCAAAAAATAAACATATACTCTATATAAGATTCTCTAGCCATAATATCCTATTTTCAACTTTGTTACTTCACATAACATATTTAACTCATATGTTCGTAACTAAACTATTTTCATGAAAAATACCAAATCAGTCCCAAAAATATTTCTTTTCTGGGATTTAGCATAATATAGTCCCATAATGAAAATATATTTTTCTCGAATTTTAAAATTCATTTACTATTTTTCAAAAATCAATTTCTAATTAATTCCTTAAGAAATTAGCTACCTCAAGTTTAACTCCAAAAATTCCCAAATCTTGGCAGGACCTTACACATGTTAACGTGAGCTTCTAGTTTAAATTTCATGGTCATCGGAGTTATAGAACTCCGGTTATAGCGTTTTTCATTGGAAAAACCTAAATATTGAAATAGTCATAACTTGCTCATTTTAAGTCAGAATGAGCTCATTTTTGGACAGGAGATACTTTATACCATATACCTTCATGTCCCAAAAGGCCAGAATTTTTCTCATAATTTAAGTGGCCGAAACAGCCCCTTAAAGTTTCTGGGCAGTAGCATTTTCGAAATTTACAGCTTTGGCCTCCTTTGCTAAAATCAGTCCACACAAAAATCTACAACACCTTTTCCAGTAATTCCACTTGGATTAGTTAGGTAACTCATAGATCTAACTCTAGGACTTGACCACATTCAAAAATTCAAAATATAATAAGAGATATGGTCAATTGAATTTCATGTTACGTTTTTCACCAAAATCTGATTTTCAACTCTTTGTGATTTCTAAGAAACTTTCATGTTTTTACATACTAACCAACATAACTCATCATAAAACTTACTAATACCACGAATACCCATGATTTTCATTATTCCAATGCTTTTATTATGACTTTCATCATAAACCACGTAAACTGTTCATTTTAGTTGAAGAAATATTTGAGGGTTTAAGAAATGGGTTTTTGTACTGGGGTCAATACAAAATTCGATTTCACGCTCTAGGGTAGGCTAGAAAGTCTTCAAGAATACGTCAAGAAATTTATTAATGATAGAAATATCATTCAAAACTGCTACTCTTATCCAAGACATGGATAGTACGTTACATTGATACCAACTGTGACTTCTATCCCTTAACCTAGATAGCCCTCACAATGATACCTATAAACTTGCCATCTTCATTCACGATGTAAGCCTCAGAAAAGTCCGGCTTGATTGCATTCCACACAAGGAAGTCAACAACGAAAGGATCGGGGCTCTTTACTTATGGCTTGATATAACAGTGATTAACTTTAGGGTTTGGTTACTTTGAATTCGTATAACAAGTTGGTTAGGAATATGAAAGCTAACAACCTTACAAAAAGAATAATAAGTAGTTAATCAATCGTTTTCAAAAATTACCTCAAAGGCAAGAATTTTTAAAGATATAAGATCGTGAAAGTGTTTATTTGAAACAACAAGATTAATAAACAGTGGAGGTAACGAAGGTTTCTCCCAACGAAGTTTCAATAGATAAATCAAAGTCTAATTTTTTTTTCGGAGTCAAATTTAAACATTGAACACAACTAGGTAGAATAAAAGAGTGGGTAGAACTTGTATTGAATAAAGTATAGACTTCGCAATAATTAATTTACCCGTAATAACTTCGTTCGGTTTCTCGACAAACGCTCTCGCTTAAATTACCGAGTTTGACTTTACTATAGGGTACATTCCACCCTTAAGTGCTTCTTCACATTCCTGATCCATGATTTGAATCATTATTCTCCGATCCATATCGAATTCGGGTTGACCGCTATGCACAGGGTAATTCCGAATTCGATGTTGGGTTCTCCCAATTGCTGTCCAAAAAGCAAAGTCCATTTCATCTATTTTGGCTTTATTGGATCGGACGTCTTTTTCTACACTATCAACGCGTTGTGCAGCTTTTACCCATGCATCGTCTATTCTCCTTCGTTCAGTTGTTTCTTCTTTCAGCTGATCTTTGATTTTTAAATTCTCAGATTCCAACTTTAATATCTTACACCATGCAAAAGCGTGATTTTGTTCGAGCATCACATATCGGGTAACCCAATTTTGAATTGTTGTATCCCTTTGTTCCATGACCATTTGCCGTTCTTCAACCTGTTCTTCTAGCTCACGAACACGATTTTGTAATTCTAAGTTTTGATCATAAATTTCTTCTAACCAATTCTCCTCAGGTTCCTCTTCTTCCTCTTCTTCCTCACTTTCAGCTGCTACCTCTGCAACTAGCTCGGGTGCAACAATTAGTTCTTCATTTACTACGTGGATATCTCTAATTTGTTCCTCGTCTGACACTGCATTAACCTGATTAGTGATTAAAGGTGTCACAACGGTCACATTCACTCCATTGTGAATATTTTCAGCTGCCATTTCCAAACACTGCCACAACACAAGGGTTAATTAATATATCAAATATTATCCCTATACTCTGACCGATCAATTAAATACCAAATAAACTTAGGTAGGTCATACTAGCGAAGGAATTTCCGCCTCCCTCCTAGTTCTTATCTCACATCTTAGCCGGGATCATATCCTAAGCTCGATACTAACCGTGGCGCCCCCAAAATTAGGTATCGTCACCCATCTTGGGTCGCCACTTACATGGTACATAGATTCAAATCGACTTACTAATATAACTGTAGGTATGCAATCGACATAAAGCGTGAGTTTGAATACAAATATTGTCTACTAGATATTATACAAACTCAAAAGGAGTCCTCATTACAACTATTATCACACTATTTCACGAATAGTGAGGACTACTAATGCTATCCTCTGGACCATTACTTACGTTCCCCGACTAAATCCATTTATATTCACATTTCACGAAGAGAACGAAGGAAAGAAAGGGTGAGCTCAACTAGCCCAAGAAGAAATATTATGACTAAGATAATGCGAGAATAAATTATCATTAGCCTTCAACAGTGTTAAACCGATAAAATACAATAGACAACCCAGTTTAAGCTGCGGTGAATAAGCAATCCATTAAAAGAGTCAAGTAGAGAATAAAGTCTACTATCTTTTAGGTTTTAAAAGGTTTTCATCAATTTTTATCATTTGAGACTCGACAATAAATAAACCACCACATCTAATCATCCTTGTACCACGATCAAGGATTTTCATCAAATTATCAATGGTCAAATGACTATCTGAATCACCCCCGGTCATAATCATACCAAAAACTATCCATCAACGCATTACAGCCATTTGAGGACTTTTGTCACATCATTTATATCAAGTCATGATTATACCGAATGATCCCCGATCATAATCATACTAAGTTCATCTATGCACGTAAGCGAAAGATAACATAATATAATATGAGGATGATGACAATGACATAGTAATTCAATAAAACAAGTTCAAGAATTATTTAATCCATGAATTATTAACGTCCAAATTGTCAACATGATCTTTGTTTAGAGAGTAAAATTCAAGAATGATCGGAAGAATATTTCCATGAAAAGATATTGGATGAAACGCAAATATCAAGGATATTCTACTAATTTCATGGAGTATAGAAGTCAAAGTTTTAACCAATTTGGGTATAATAAAGAATGGAATAACAAAAGAAATCACCATGCATGCGGTGATTGCATAGACGGAGTTATTCCAACGAATAATAATAATGTAACCAGTCGGTGAAATTCACACCCAAGCGGGATGTTCCAACAGAATAATAAAGAGGCGGAACCGAGTCCGGTAAAACACATGCATGGATGTTCCAATGAGAATAATAAAGAGCGGAACCAGTGTCCTGTAAAACACACAGATGACGGATGTTCCAATGAATGATAAAGATGAACCCGGTCCGGTGTAAAAAACACATGCATGTGATGTTCCAATGAATAATAGAAGAATTTCACCAAGTATAGGGTAAACCACAGCGTTATCAAAGTTATTCCAATGAATAATAAGCAATGGAATAACATAAGGATTTCACCAAGTATAGGGTATGCCATGTGTCACAGGTTATGTATAGGGTATGCCACTTTTACAAAAGTTATTCCAATGTAATAATAGTGAATGGAATAATGAAGTTCTCTTCAAGAAGAAAGAATAACACCCTTTACCGTAAAAGAACCTGAATATAGAAATAGTGAAGTAGCGAGAACTCTCTTCTTCTTTCTATAATTTTCTCTTTATAGCTTCTCTCTATAATTTCTCTCTCTAGAGTTTCAATGAATTCGTAAGAAAATAATGAAGGAATGAGCTTCTATTTATAGGAAAATGGAATGCATAGGTAACTAATCCATGAACGGTCCAGATTGATTTACTTTAATCTGACGGTCCATATTTAAAGAAAAATCTTTTAAATAAAATATAATATATTCTATTTATATAAAAATATTTTACTATGCAAACACTATGCAATACTATGCAAAACAATATGCAAAACACTATGCAACACTATGCATAATAAAATATAATATATTCTATTTATAGAATAACTTTAATAAAGTATTCTATTTTATATAAAAAGATGTTTACGCTTTTATTACGTTAATAATCTGAATAAAACAAAGCGTCATTATCGTTATAATAATTCATATTATTAATCGACAATAATGGAATCAAACTGAGTGACTTCTCACATAAGCATCAATAATCAATACCGTGTGCTACTATGCAACCACACGTATTACTGTACTTTTACTACCGAGTAGTTCAACAGTAACCACGGTAAAACTTCCGCCGTTATTTCAATAAAATATTTTTGTCGTTTTCTCAATCCGACAATAATTCTGTTGTGGGGTCCACCAATGATTGAGCCGTTGTACGAATATTCCCTGCTAAATCGAATATTCCCCGACCAATCGAATATAATATAACCACTTGCATACTTTGCAAAATTTATAAATATTATCCACAACTATAATATTATCTCAAATTCACACCATAATATAAAAAATTATTTTGACAAAATTTAAATCTTTATTGATAAAATCTGGGGTCTCACAGATATAACATCCTAAATCACTAAATAACATCTTATAACACTACTCTAAACAACAAATCACACAGATTACATAAATCATAAGGATCTAGCACGGCTTTAGGGTTTATACCTTTTATGCCTTCAATTCTTGATTCTGCCCTTTGAATCTGATCTTGGAGAGCTAAGTGTTGATATTGGCTTAACTTTATAACTTAGTTGTGACAACCCGAAAATTTATAAAATCTTGAATGATTAGAATAAAGGTTAAAGAATAAAACCTAGATGAGAATTTGAGATTTATTTAAAATTTTCAAGTAAAACCTATATGGTTTTCTATTCGAATGAGAATATAGAAAATTTGGGTTACCAAATTCCAAAACCCTAGAAATGAATTTATATGTATTTGAATGAATATCAAGATAAGGTATTATGATACCTATAAAATTTGATGTGAATTGAATAAGTATAAAGTCGTCAGTTAATACGATTAGCAATATGAAGGGAGTAATTTAAAACTCAAAATTTGAGTTAGAGATAGAATTTTGAAGCACGGAATGCTCGGTTGCATCCGGAACGTCATGTTTAGTCAGAATGGACAGTAAACACAAAATGTGTAAAGGTTGACTTTTAGTCAAAGTCAACAGTTGACTTTTTATGGAGAAAAGTCAAAATAAGTGTGAGAAGTGAAATATGTTATAATTATGTGAATTATGTATATGATTAAATAAATATACATTATATAATGTGAATACATTTATTTTGTATATAAAAGTGAATTAAGAATTAAGTTATGTAACCTAATATGTATATTAGGTGTAATAATTAAATAACCTAAGAAGTTATAAATTGGGAGAATATTAGTATATAAATATATATACTAACATGAAGATATTTATTTTATATATCTCAAAATAATTAATTTTATAACCAAGTTTAATTGAGTTATGAAATTAAAATGGCATAGTAAGGAATTTAATTTCTAGTGTGAGAAATAAAACCATAATTCAATGATTAGGGTAAAATAGAATTAAAAGTATTGGACTTTAATGATATCATAGCCCAATAATTTAAATAGAGTGCAAGAGAATTAAATTTAATGGACTAAAGAAGTTTTATTATTTAAACAAGCCCAATTAATTAATTAAGGGCAATTAAATTATTTAATCTAGCCCAATATATTATGTATGAGAGAAGTATTATATTGACCCAATTTAATTAGGGTTGAAAGCCCAAGTTGGTTGTTGTTAGTAAGTAAAACAAGTAAATTTGTTAGCTCAATGAGATTAATTAAGGGTCCAAACTAAGCCCACTTGGGGAAGAATAATAATATTAAAAATTATATTAAGTTAAGAGATATATTTTTTTTATTATTATCTCAAGTTATTAATTTTATAACTTAATTAAAACAAGTTTAGTTAGGTTATAGAATTTAATGTACAAGAGTGATGATTTAAATTCTAAATATTTGGAATGGATACCCTAATTAAATATTTGGGGTGAGATAAGATGGAAAGAATTTGATTATGTTAAATTACATAGCCCAAAGGATTAATTAAAAGCCCAAAGCTTAGCTCATTTTGTGATGGACATTCAATAAAGCAATTAAATAATAGTAAAAGATATGTGAGTGAGTCTAAGGCCACATGGCCGGTAATATTAGGGGTGGAAAAAAGGAGGAGGTGTGAGGATATTTGTAACATATCTTAGATCTTAGATCTTATTTCTCTCTTATCCCTTATTTCTCATTTTCCTTATTAGCGAACAAACAAAAGAGAGAGAAAGCCATGAGAAAGAAAAGAAAGAAACGGAAAAGTGCAAGAGAGAGAGAGAAACGTGAAAGGGAAACCGAGAGGGGGAGAGAGAGAAGAGGAGCGGCAAGCCATGAAAGAAGGAAGGAGAAAGAAAAGAAGATCTTCCATGGATGAAGAAGAAAAAGAAAGAGAAAGAAAAAGGTATGAAATTATTTTCCTAAACTTTCCTCTAATTTATTTTTATTTGATGAAAGGGGGTTTTTGATTTGGATGTATAAAACCCTTTGATCTATGTGTTTTTCATGGATTCAAGTATGGATCTACCCATATTGGGTATTGATTTGGTTGAAATCAAAAATAAAAATTTTCTAGTTTAGAAATCCAAAATTTCTATTTACTTTGAAAATCCACCGTTTTAAATCTATAACTAATTTTTACGATCCGTCAAAGAGGGTGCTAGATATATGTGTTTACTAGTTAACCCAAGTGGTAGCACTCAAAAATGTTGAGTTTTCATGGTGTAGTGGCTGTGGAATCCAAAACAGTCCCGATTTTTGGAAAATAAAATAGGATTATTTTGGGGCAGTTTGAAACGGGGGAAATTTCGTCCACTTTTTGTTCTTTAAAAATTCCAGAAAAATGTGGAGTAGTAATATCAGAAGTTTTACAGGTTGTGTAAAAATTTGAAAATTTGTGGCCATACGGTTTGAGAGTTATGGATTTTACGGTGAATGGCTATTTTTATGAAGCCACCCGAATAACTCTCTGTGTATAAGTCCAAAAATTACAAAATATTTACTGGATGTACATGTGTATAACAGGAACATACTGTAGAAATTTCAGAATGTTTGGAGTTAATCTCGATTTATGAAAAATCGAAGAATATTTGGCTATTATGGACTATTTAAATATAGTAAATGGATTTTAAAAATTCCGGGAAAAATATATGTTCAATATGGAACTATATTATGTCAAATTCCAGAAAAGAAATATTTTTGAAACTGATTTGGTATTTTTCATCTAAATGATAATAAATGGGTAAATGGATTTAATTAAATATATGATGTCCAAAAATATGAAAAATACGATTTATGACTTAAGACCCTTGAGCGTGGCTTATGCAGATTTTTGGTGAAGTTTTGGGTCGGGTGTGAAGTGTTGTGATGTTTATGGCATTTTATAATGTTTAATGAGTTAATTAAGGAAAAGAAAACATTTGAACTAAATTATTTATTAATGTGATTAATGACTTAAATTATTGTTGTGACACCCCCAAAACAGGTATACATCACCTATTCTGAGTCGTCAAATACATGGTACAGAATACAAATATAACTTAATTATACAACTGTCGTGTAAAGTGCGACAAAACATAAGCTGTGAGTTTTAATACAAATATTGTCGTCTAGACAATATACAAACTCAAATTCAATATTATTACATTTATTTTCCACTATTTCACTGAATAGTGAGGACTACTAATGCTATTATCTGGTCCGTCACTCCGTTCCCCGACTAGTCCCTGCTACGTTCTCATTTCCTGAAGAGAACAAGAAAAGTAAAAGGGTGAGCTCAACTAGCCCAGTAGAAAATATTATGACTAAAATAATGCAGAATATATTATCGTTAGCCTTCAACATTGTTAAAATGATACAATATAACAACCATCAAGTTTAACTGCAGCGGAACAAGCAATCCATTAAAAGAGTCAAGTAGAGAATAAAATCTACTATCTTTTATGATTTAAAAGGTTTTTCATCACTTTTATCATTTGGGACTCGACAATAAATAATCCACATCATCGAATCACCACCTGCACTTTTCTGACCAAGGATATTCTTTAGTATCACGACCACAATTAGCCATGCACTACGGACCAAGAATATTTGTGTATTCATTAATGGTCATGATCATGCCAACAACTGTCCATCAATGCATTACGGGCCAATGAGGACTTTTTCCACATCATTTGTAACATTACGATCATGATTACACCGAATAATCCCTGGTCATAATCATATCAAGTCCATCTATGCATTATAGGCCACAGATGACTTTCAACAAAACATAAACATGAGGATGATGACAATGATATAAGAATTCAATAAAACAAGTTCAAGAATTAATTTATCCAGGAACTAATAACGTCCAAATTGTCAACATGATATTGCTTTGTAGAATAAAATTCAAGAATTCTCTGAAGAATATTTCCATGAAAAGATACTGGATGAAGCGCAAATATCAAGGATATTCCACTAATTTCATGGAGCATAGAAGTCAAAACATTAACCAACTGAGTATAATAAGGAATGGAATAACAAAAGAAATCACCAGGCACGCGATAGGACCGCACAGGCAGGTTATTCCAACAGAATAATAAATAACGAAATCAGGTCCGGCGTAAAACGCACTGACAGGATATTCTAACAAAATAATAAAGATGGAATCAGTCCCAAAAGTAAAAGCATGCACGTGATATTCCAACAAAATAATAAAGACGGAACTAGGTTCGACGTAGAACGCACAAACATGATGTTCCAACAGAATGATAAATAATGGAACCAGGTCCGGTGTAAACGCACAGACAGGATGTTCCAACAGAATGATAAAGAATAGAATAACAGAAGAATTTCACCAAGTATAGGGTATCCAGCATGACAAAGTTATTCCAATGAATAATAAAGAATGGAATAACAGAAGTTCTCTTCATGGATAAGAAAGAAATAATACTCCCTACCTTGGAAAAATTGGATACTGGAATAGTGAGGTAGCAGACTTCTCTTCTTCTTTCTCTCTATAATTTCTCTCTATAATAATCGCTCTAAAGCTTTTGTGAATTGGTGAGAAATGAAGGAAGAATGAGCTTCTATTTACAGGAAAATATAGTTTCGATACTTGCACGTTTTGGGGCTCGAAAAATTACAGTACAATACCTCCAACTTTTCCTTTATTTTTAATTTAGTCATGGAAGTATTATCAAACTTGCACCACCTCCCCTAATAGTAAATAATGTGAATCAATAGTTCAATCATGTGAAAAATATGAATTACAGTATAGTACCTCCATCTATACCTCCATTTTTAACTTAGTTATGCAAGTATTATCAATCTTGCACCAACTCCCATAATAATAAATAATGTGATTTAATAGTACACACATGTGAATAAATAGTTATATAAGCATGTGAATTAGTAGCAATTAATTGCTCATTTATCCGATAAATTACCCGATTTATCAATATAACCCCTAGACATCAATTATCATCGGAATAGATGTCGATTTCCACTAACACTAATAATCCCAACACAATAGAACTATCAAAATTCATTTTTAATCAACACAACTTATTCATAATTAATATTATAACTCACAATATTTAACAACCAGGTCGTTCCCAGGAAAGAGGGGGCTTTCCGATAAGAATTTCTCCTTATTGGCGCGCAATTAGGTGACCAAACCTCTCCTTGACAGAACTTCTAGACATTGTCAATATTGCAAATAATAATATGAATAACTTTGTCGTCTCAATTATTGATTTAATAATATAAAATATTATACAAATGATACTGTGACAATAATTGAATCAATAATATGAGAGATATGATGCGTGATTCTCGTAGCAATAATTGAGTATAAGCGAGTGACTTCTCACGTAAGCATCAATAATCAATACCGTGCTGCTACTATGCAACCACGCCAGACATCGTATTTTTTTAACACCGGTGTTTTCAACAGCTTAACGGTAAAACTTCCACCGTTATTTTCATAAAGTATTTTTGTCATTTTCTCGATCCGATAATAATTCCGTTGTGGGGTTCCACCAATGATTGTCTTGTTATACGAATATTCCTGTTAAAACGAATATTCCCAGAGCTAATCGAATATTATATAACAACTTGCGTACTTTTGCAAAATTTGTAAATATTACCCACAACTATAACATTATATCAAATCCACACCATAATATTCAAAATATATTTTGAAAATTTAATCTTTATTCAAAAGTTGGGGTCTTACAACCTCCCTTCTTATGAAATTTCGTCCTCAAAATTAGGGTGCGCATTACTAGTATGTCGAAGAGGTAAGGATATCTTGATTTCATCTCGATTCTAACTCCTGTGTCATTTCTTCCACACCGTGGTTTCTCCACAAAACTTTGACTTGAGGTATAACCTTGGAGCGTAGAATATGATCCTTTTTATCCAAGATTTTAACAGGTAACTCTTCATATGTTAAATCTTCCTCTATCTCGTCTGGTTCTAATTCAATAATGTGGTTCGGGTCTTTCACATATTTACGTAACATAGATATGTGAAAAACGTTATGAACACGAGACATACATGGCGGTAAAACGAGTCTATACGCCATAGTTCCTACTCGATCGAGGATTAGAAATGGGCCAATGAATCGAGGATTGAGTTTTCCTCTCTTTCCAAATCTCGTAACTCCCTTCCATGGAGCAACACGTAATAACACATGATCTCCAATATCGAATTTCACGTCCTTTCGATGAAGATCAACATAACTCTTTTATCGATCTTGTGAGGTTTTTATACGTTATCAGATCGTTTGAATCTTTTTCGTAGTCATACGTACCAACTCCGGTTCCAACAACGTTGCTTCACCCACCTCATCCCAGCATACTGGAGAACGACACTTTCTTCCATACAACACCTCAAATAGAGCCATGCCAATACTTGCTTGATAACTGTTGTTGTAGGAAAACTCCACCAATGGTAGGAACTTATCCCAACTTCCCTTGAAGTCAAGAACACAAAGTCTTAATAGTTCTTCAAGAGTTTGAATGGTCCTCTCCGACTTCCCGTCCGTCTGTGGATGATATGCCGAGCTAAATCGTAAATCTGTGCCCATAGCATTTTGCAAACTAACACAAAATCTTGAAGTCAATCTTGGGTCTCGATCAGAAACTATGTATACTGGTATACCATGCAGTCTTACAATCTCGTTTATGTATATACGAGCAAGACGTTCAAGTGTATAAGTTTCTCGTATAGGTAGGAAATGAGCAGACTTGGTCAATCTATCAATAATGACCCAAATTGCATCTATGCCTTGAGAAACCTTGGGAAGACCAGTAACGAAATCAATGGTAATGTGTTCCCACTTCCATTCTGGAATTTCAAGTTGTTGCAATGGACCTTTTGGTACTTGATGCTCCGCCTTGACTCGTTGACAAGTTAAACACCTTGAGATAAATTCTGCTATCTCTGTCTTCATATTGCTCCACCAAAATGTATGTCGAAGATCACGATACATTTTGGTACTCCCAGGATGGATTGCAAACGTTGTGTTGTGCGCCTCCATCATGATTTTATACTTTAAATCAGGTTTGTTAGGAACACAAAGTCTGGAGTTGACTCGAAGTATTCCTTCTTCATCGATTTTTGCTTCCGGCATAGCACCTTCTTGTACTTTGTTCCTCATACGCATCAGCTCCAAGTCTGTAGCTTAAGAAGCTTTAACTTTATCGATTAAAGTCGGTTCTACTCGTATATTCACCATCATCACATGGGTCCCTGGAGTCTTTATCTCTAACTCTATCCTTTGCAAGTCATATAATATGGGCCTTTGCGTTGACAATATTACACTCGTACCGGCATATGATCTTCTACTCAGCGCATCAACTACTACGTTCGCTTTTCTAGGATGGTATTGAATAGTATGATCATAATCTTTCAACAGTTCAAGCCAATGTCGTTGCCGCATGTTGAGTTCCTTTTGAGTGAAGAAATATTTGAGGCTTTTATGATCCTTATAGATCTCCACTTTCTCCCCATACAGGTAATGCCTCTAAATTTTAAGCGCAAAAATGACAGCTACCAACTCTAGATCATGAGTAGGATAATTCCTCTCATTTTCTTTGAGTTGCCATGAGGCATAGGCTATGACTTTCCCATGTTACATGAGAACACATCCTAACCCTTTGCTCAAGCATCATCAGAGATGACAAATCCTCCGAGCCGATGGTATTGTCGAACAAAATTTGAAATGAGTCTCATCTTGAGTTCTCGAAAACTCTTCTCACATTCCACGCTCCACCCAAATTTTGTATCTTTTCGAGTCAGCTGAGTTAATGGAGTAGCGATTCGAGAAAACCCTTCTACGAATCTTCGATAATATCCAGCTAAGCCGAGAAAGCTACATACTTTGGTCACTGATTTAGGTTGCTCCCAGCTTTGAATTGCTTCAATCTTTGACGGGTCAACAGATATCCCATGATTTGATATCACGTGCCCAAGGAATGCAACTTCCTCAAGCCAGAACTCGCATTTCTTCAACTTGACATATAGCTTATTTTCACGAAGCTTTTGGAGTATCAGCCTCAAGTGCTGCTCATGATCTTCACGGCTTTTGGAATATATAAGGATGTCATCAATAAAGACGACCACAAAATGATCCAAATATTCCTTGAATACTCGGTTCATCATATCCATGAAGGCAGCAGGAGCATTAGTCAATCCAAAGGACATGACTAGGAATTCATAATGCCCGTCTGAAGTTCGAAAGCCGTCTTTGGAATGTCATCGGTTCTAATCTTCAATTGATGATATCCTGAACGAAGATCAATCTTTGAAAAGAATTTGGCGCCTTGCAACTGGTCAAGCAGGTCATCAATACGTGGCAATGGGTACCTATTTTTGATGGTGACATGATTCAACTCCCGATAATCAATACAAAGTCGCATACTCACATCTTTCTTCTTCACGAATAGAATAGGAGCACCACAAGGAGACGTACTAGGACGAATGAAACCAATGTCTAACAATTCCTGCAACTAGGTCTTTAACTCCTGAAGTTCAATAGGAGCCATTCGATATGGGGCTTTGGAAATGGGTTTTGTACCGGGTTCAAGGTCGATACAAAATTCAATTTCACGCTCTGGGGGTAGGCCAGGAAGTTCTTCGGGGAATACGTCAGGAAATTTATTAACAACAGAAATATCATTCAAAACTGACGTATTTTTGTTTAGATCCGTGACATGAGCTAAGAAAGCTTGACATCCTTTTTTCAATAAACGAATAGCTTTATGGCTTGAAATGACATTGATTGATTTTAATGGTATAGTTGTTTGAATTTGCATAATAGGTTGGTTAGGAATATGAAAGCTAACAACCTTACGAAAATAATCAATTTTTGCATGATGAGTAGTTAACCAATCAATCCCTAAAATCACGTCAAATGCAAGTATTTTCAATGAAATAAGATCGACAGGTAATGTGAGGGTACCAATTTGAACCAAACAAGACTTATAAATAGTGGATGTAATGAAGGTTTCTCCCAACGGAGTTTCAACAGATAAGTCAAAGTCTAATTTCTCCGGAGTCAAATTTAATCGTTGAGCGCAAGTAGGAGAAATAAAAGAATGGGTAGAACCGGTATCAAATAAGATATAGACTTCGCTAGAGTTTATGATAAGCTTACCCGTGATGACTTCATTCGGCTTCCTTACTTTCTGGGAGGTCACAACAAATGCTCTCCCTTGCACCACCGGCTTTGACTTTTCTAGGACGGCCTTTGGTGCCTCCATCCTAGCTGAACTTGTCTTTGGTGAATGACAAAATCGGGCCAGGTGACCTTCTCTTCCATAATTATAACACTCTTTGGATGGCATCGGGCAGTTTGGACTGATATGTCACTCCCCTCCGCATTTGAAGCATATGATAGGTGGTCGTTCTCCTTCCTTGACCACGGTTCTTTGGTCTTGGCGACGCTTTCCATCATCATTGTTGAATCTCCTTTTCTTGAAATGTCCATTTTTACCGTCTTGGCCATGATTACCACCGAAGTGGTTACCATTTCTGGCATGTTGATTCCCTCCACGCTTGTTGTCACCATTTCGATGACTGTTACCACTTATATTTTCATTCTGTCAGCTGCCTTCTCTTGGTTGCGTTGACTCGTTATCGCGCTCCAATAACTGAGCCCTATTTACAACATCTGAATAGAAACATAGTTTATGAGAAATAAGATATTGACGTATCTCCGGTTTCAAACCTCTTAAAAACATTCGCGTCATTCGTTCCTCATTATCGACCAAATGGGATGCAAACCGAGATAACTCCGCAAATTTAGCCTCGTATTGCGACACAGTCATATTGTTTTGCTCCAACTTGATAAACTCCACCTCCTTCATGTGACGAATACTTTCGAGAAAGTACTTGTCGTTGATTAGCTCTTAGAACTTCTCCCAAGACATCTTGAGTGCGCCAGGCTTGGTACGTTTTACAGATTCCCACCAGTAATCTACCTCTTCATGCAACATGAAGGTGGCGAAGGGAACCTTTTGCTCCTCGGAGCATCCCAAGACATCAAATATCTTGGTGATCTACTTTATCCATGCTTCAGCCTTAAGTGGTTTTGGCTCTCCAATAAACTCCGGTGGTCTCAGCACCTTGAACTGTTTAGCGGTAACCGTTCGAGAGTTTCCAGTGTTTCCACCTACATTTTGGACAGGAGCTACTCTCGCCTGATGTTGCATGAATAACATAAAGCCTCTTAACATTCCATCTTTCATCATTTGGTCAGTGTTGTTGTTTGCATGAGGATTGTCGCCTTCCTGATGCACATTATTCTGATTGTTGATCTGTGGAGACTCAACGGTTTCTTGTGCTCCATTGCTATTCTCAATATTCTCGGATGCCATTTTCAAATACTGCCACAAAACAAGGGTAAATTGACATGAAACATATTATCCATATACTCTGACCAACCAATTAAATACCAAATAAACTTAGGTAGGTCATACTAGCGAAGGAATTCCCCGTCTCTCCCCTCCTAGTTCTAGTCTCACATCTTAACCAGGGATCATATCCCTAAGCTTTAATACCAACTGTGACGCCCCAAAAATAGGTATACATCACCTATTCTGAGTCGTCAAATACATGGTACAGAATACAAATATAACTTAATTATACAACTGTCGTGTAAAGTACGACAAAACATAAGCTGTGAGTTTTAATACAAATATTGTCGTCTAGACAATATACAAACTCAAATTCAATATTATTACATTTATTTTCCACTATTTCACTGAATAGGGAGGACTACTAATTCTATTATCTGGTCCGTCACTCCATTCCCCGACTAGTCCCTGCTACGTTCTCATTTTCTGAAGAGAACAATAAAAGTAAAAGGGTGAGCTCAACTAGCCCAGTAGGAAATATTATGACTAAGATAATGCAAAATATATTATCGTTAGCCTTCAACAGTGTTAAAATGATACAATATAACAACCATCAAGTTTAACTGCAGCGGAACAAGTAATCCATTAAAAGAGTCAAGTAGAGAATAAAATCTACTATCTTTTATTATTTAAAAGGTTTTTCATCACTTTTATCGATGGGACTCAGCTTAATAAATAATCCACATCATCGAATCACTCCTGCACTACGGCCAATGATATTCTTTAGTATCGCGACCACAATTATCCATGCACTACGGGCCAAGAATATTTGTGTATTCATTAATGGTCATGATCATGCCAACAACTGTCCATCAATGCATTATGGGCCAATGAGGAATTTTTCCACATCATTTGTAACATTACGGTCATGATTACACCGAATAATCCATGGTCATAATCATACCAAGTCCATCTATGCACTATAGGCCACAGATGACTTTCAACAAAATATAAACATGAGGATGATGACAATGATATAAGAATTCAATAAAATAGGTTCAAGAATTAATTTATCCAAGAACTAATAACGTCCAAATTGTCAACATGATACTGCTTTGTAGAGTAAAATTCAAGAATGCTCAGAAGAATATTTCCATGAAAAGATACTGGATGAAGCGCAAATATCAAGGATATTCCACTAATTTCATGGAGTATAGAAGTCAAAACTTTAACCAACTGAGTATAATAAGGAATGGAATAACAAAAGAAATCACCAGGCATGCGATAGACCGCACAAGCAGGTTATTCCAACAGAATAATAAATAACGAAATCGAATCCGGTGTAAAAGCATGCATGTGATATTCCAACAAAATAATAAAGACGGAATCAGGTCCGGCGTAAAACGCACAAACATGATATTCCAACAAAATAATAAAGATTTTAACCAGTGTCCGCATAGAACGCATGCATGTAATGTTCTAACAGAATGATAAATAATGGAACTAGGTCCGGCGTAAACGCACAGACAAGATGTTCCAACAGAATGATAAAGAATGGAATAACAGAAGAATTTCACCAAGTATAGGGTAGCAGCGTATACAAAGTTATTCCAATGTAATAATAAAGAATGGAATAACAGAAGTTCTCTTCATGGATAAGAAAGAAATAATACTCCCTACCTTGGAAAAAATGGATACTAGAATAGTGAGGTAGAAGACTTCTCTTCTTCTTTCTCTCTATAATTTCTCTCTATTATAATCGCTCTAAAGCTTTTGTGAATTGGTGAGAAATGAAGGAAGAATGAGCTTCTATTTATAGGAAAATATAGTTTCGATAATTGCACGTTTTGGGGCTCAAAAAATTACACTACAATACCTCTAACTTTTCCTTTATTTTTAATTTAGTCATGGAAGTATTATCAAACATGATGCACCTCCCCTAATAGTAAATAATGTGAATCAATAGTTCAATCATGTGAATCAATAGTATAATCATGTGAAAAATACAAATTACAGTATAGTACCTCCATCTATACCTCCATTTTTAACTTAGTTATGCAAGTATTATCAATCTTGCACCAACTCCCCTAATAGTAAATAATGTGATTCAATAGTACACACATGTGAATAAATAGTTATATAAGCATGTGAATTAGAAGCAATTAATTGCTCATTTATCCGATAAATTACCCGATTTATCAATATAACCCCTAGACATCAATTATCATCAGAATAGATGTCGATTTCCACTAACACTAATAATCCCAACACAATAGAACTATCAAAATTCATTTTTAATCAACACAACTTATTCATAATTAATATTATAACTCACAATATTTAACAACCAGGTCGTTCCCAGGAAAGAGGGGGCTTTCCGATAAGGATTTCTCCTTATTGGCGCGCAATTAGGTGACCAAACCTCTCCTTGATGAACTTCTAGACATTGTCAATATTGCAAATAATAATAGGAATAACTTTGTCGTCTCAATTATTGATTTAATAATATAAAATATTATACAAATGATCTTTGTGACAATAATTGAATCAATAATATGAGAGATATGATGCAAAGAATTATCGTAGTAATAATTGAGTATAACCGAGTGACTTCTCATGTAATCATCAATAATCAATACTGCAGTGTACTACTATGCAACCATGCGTATTCATCGTACTTTTAACAATCGGTGTTTCAACAGTTAACAGTAAAACTTCCGCCATTATTTTCATAAAGTATTTTTATCGTTTTCTCAATCCGACAATAATTCCATTGTGGGGTCCACCAATGATTGTGCCATTATCTAATATTCCTCGTTAAAACAAATATTCTCCACCAATCGAATATTATATAACAACTTGCGTACTTTGCAAAATTTGTAAATATTACCCACAACTATAACATTATATCAAATCCACACCATAATATTCAAAAATATATTTCGAGAAAATTTTATCTTTATTCAAAAAGTTGGGGTCTTACAATTGTTATATGAAAAATACGATTTATGACTTGAGACCCTTGAGCATGGCTTATGCAGATTTTTGATGAAGTTTTGGGTCGGGTGTGAAGTGTTGTGATGTTTATGGCATTTTAGAATGTTTAATGAGTTAATTAAGGAAAAGAAAACATTTGAACTAAATTATTTATTAATGTGATTAATGACTTAAATTATTTTTATATGGCTAATAATATTAAATTAACATATTATTAGTAGTATTTGATTGGAGTGTTATTAAAAGGTTAATAACCTTAGAGTAAAATATTATTACATAATTAATAATATTTGACGGGAGATTAAAATACGAGATTTATTTTATTTTTCAATATAATTGTTGAATTTGGTATTCAATGAACTATGTTATGCTTGTAATGGACTAAAATGAGAATTCAGGGTGCTGAATTGGATTTTTGATTGCTGAAATGGTTTCAGTCTACTGAAATACTTTGTGGTCTGCTGAAATGGTAATTTCGTGATCTTTGAAATGTAATTCTAGTTTCTCAAAATGATATTTCGATTCTTGAAAAGGTTATCTAGCTTACTAAGATAACATATAAAGGGAAAATGTATAAGTATAAGTTATAAGTGATGAAAAGATTATCAAAGTATAACGATAATACTTAGACTAAGGTGTATTGTCTAATACTTAACTTTGTGAGTGAAGGTTAGACAAGTTAATATAAGATGATGAGATTATAAGTAGGTAAATGAATATGGTGTTAAGAGTACCTAATATTTGATGATGTAATTAAGTGTTAAATAGTATTATGGAATAAGGTATGTTATGCTAATTGAAAGATCAATCTTATACCTGATAGGTCTTTTCAATAAAGAGAATAAATTAAATTGTGTAGCGGTAATCGACTATGCAGGCAAGTTTCCTTAACTCAAACTCCCAAGTTATATTTCAAAGCATGTTAGTGAATGATTATTGATGATTATTCACGCCTAAAGTCGATTATTGATTCGCACTTAGTGCATGTTGTATATGTTTGTCAGGTATGAAAGGCTGATCACCTTCATTACCATAAGGTTCAGTTAAATTGTTTATGGTCATTGTTGACTTCAAACATTATTGGTATAGTCATTCAATTATTGACATCTTGATTCATGTTCCTTGTGACGCCCCCAAAATTAGGTATACATCACCCATCTTGGGTCGCCAGATACATGGTACAAAATTCAAATTCAACTTACTAATACAACTATCGTGTACAATATGACAAAACATAAACTGTGAGTTTGAATACAAATATTATCTACTAGAGATTATACAAACTCAAAAGGAGTCGTCATTACAATTATTATCACACTATTTCACAAAATAGTGAGGACTACTAATGCTATCCTCTGGACCATCACTCCGTTCCCCGACTCGTCCCAGCTATATTCTCATTTCCCGAAGAGAACAGTGAAAGAAAGGGTGAGCTCAACTAGCCCAGTAAGAAATATTATGACTAAGATAATGCAGAATAAATTATCATTAGTCTCCAACAATGTTAAATTGATAAAATATAGTAGACATCAAGTTTAATTGCAGCGGAACAAGCAATCCATTAAAAGATTCAAGTAGAAAATAAAATCTACTATCTTTTATGATTAAAAAGGTTTTTCATCACTGTTATCGCTGAGACTTAGCTTAATAAATATTCCACATCATCGAATCACCCCTGCACTACGGCCAAGGATATTCTTTAGTATCACGACCACAATTATCCATGCACTATGGGCCAAGAATATTTGTGTATTCATTAATGGTCATGATCATGCCAACAACTCATTCCATCAATGCACTACGGCCCAATGAGGACTTGTACCACGTCATTTGTAACATTACTACCATGATTACAATCAATAATCCTCGGTCATAATCATACCAAGTCCATCTATGCACTACAAAGCCACACAGATGACTTTCAACATAATATAAACATGAGGATGATGACAATGATATAAGAATTCAATAAAACAAGTTCAAGAATTAATTTGTCCAAGAACTACTAATGTCCAAATTGTCAACATGATCTTTGCTTTGTAGAGTAAAATTCAAGAATGATCGTAAGAATATTTCCATGAAAAGATATCGGATGAAGCGCAAATATCAAGGATATTCTACTAATTTCATGGAGTATAGAAGTCAAAACTTTAACCAACCGAGTATAATAAAGAATGGAATAACAAAAGAAATCACCATGCATGCGGTGGTGCTTGATGACAAAGTTATTCTAACGTAATACTAAATAACGGAACTAGGTCGGTGTAAATTTGCAAGCGGGATGTTCCAACAATGAACAATAAAGAATGGAATAACAATGTAAATCAAAGATGCATGCGGTACTTCATATAGACAAGTTATTCCAATAGAATACTAATAAGGATTTTATCGTCCCACGTAAAAAAATGATGAATAGGATATTCCAATGTAATAATAATAAAGACGAAACCAGTTCTAAGAAAAATGCATGAGCATGGATATTCCAAATGTAATAATAAGGACGGAATTAGGTCCAACGTAAAATGCATAGACAGGATATTCCAACAGAATAGTAAAGACGGTATAATAGAAGAATGTCACCAAGGATAGGGTAGACCGCGTATACAGGTTATTCCAACAGAATAATAAGCAATGGAATAACAACAGTTCTCTTCCTGAATAAGAAAGAATAACACCCCTTACCGTAAAAGAACTGAATATATGAGTAGTTAAGTAGCAGAAATCTTTTCTTCTTTCTCTCTATAATTTTCTCTATCTAGAGTTTCAGTGAATTCGTAAGAAAATAATGAAGGAATGAGCTTCTATTTATAGAAAATGGACCGTATAGTAATTCAACTCATGAAACGGTCCCAAGTTGATTTACTTTAATCTGACGGTCCATATTTAAAGCAAAATCTTTTAAATAAAATATAATATATTCTATTTGTAATCGATAAAACGAATAACTTTATAAAAGATTTTACTATGCAGCACTATGCAAACAAAATATGCATAATAAAATATAATATATTCTAATTATTGTCTAATAAAATGATAGCTTTATAAAAGTATTACATTTTTATAAAAAAGATTTTACTATGCAAAATACTATGCGCATACACTATGCAACACTATGCATAATAGAATATAATATATTCTATTTATAGAATAACTTTATAAAAGTATTTTGTTTTTATATAAAAGATTTTCTCAGTATTATTACATTAATAATACCAACAAAGTGACTTATCACGTAAGCATCAATAATCAATACCGTGTGCTACTATGCAACCACGCAGTATTCTTATTTTTTAACACCGGGGTGTTTCAATAGTTAACGGTAAAACTTCCATTTATTATTTTCATAAAGTATTTTTGTCGCTTTTCAATCCGACAATAATTTCTTTAATAGGGTCCACCAATGATTGTGCTTTGTACTAATATTCCCCGTTAAAACGAATATTCCCAACCAATCGAATATTATATAACAACTTATGTACTTTGCAAAATTTATAAATATTACCCACAACTATTATATCAATTTCACTCCATAATATTTAAAATAATATTTATAGAAAATTCATCTTTATTCAAAAAGTTGGGGTTTTCCAATCTCCCTTCTTATGAAATTTCGCCCTCAAAATTAGGGTACGATGCACTGGCATGTCGAAGAGGTAAGGATACCTTGATTTCATTTCGTGATTCTAACTCCCAAGTCATTTCCTCAACATCGTGGTTTCTCCACAAAACTTTGACTTGAGGTATAACCTTGGTGCGTAGAATATGTTCCTTCTTATCCAAGATTTGAACAGAACCTCTTCATACGCCAAATCTTCCGCTATTTCGGTCCCTGCCCAACTCAATAATGTGGTTCGGGTCTTCCACATATTTACGTAACTTGGATATGTGAAAAATGTTATGAACACGAGACATACTTGGCGGTAAAAGCGAGTCTATAGGCCACGCTTCTACTCGATCAAGGATTAAAATGGGCCGATAAATCGAGGATTGAGCTTTCCTCTCTTTCCAAATCTCGTAACTCCTTTCCATGGAGCAACACGTAACAACACATGATCTCCTATATCGAATTCCACGTCCTTTCGATGAAGATCAACATAACTCTTTTGTCGATCTTGTGAGGTTTTTATACGTTACC
This sequence comes from Panax quinquefolius, assembly GCA_020205615.1. NCBI lineage: Eukaryota > Viridiplantae > Streptophyta > Magnoliopsida > Apiales > Araliaceae > Panax > Panax quinquefolius. Next base: position 81,100,718 of record CM035166.1, read on the forward strand.
AGATTGTTTGAATATTTTCCGTAGTCATACGTACTAACTCTGGTCCCAACAACATTGCTTCACCCACCTCATCCCAGCATACTGGAGAACGACACTATCTTCCATACAATGCTTCGAATGGAGCCATGCCAATACTTTCTTGATAACTGTTGTTGTAGGAAAACTCCACCAATGGTAAGAACTTGTCCCAACTTCCCTTGAAATCAAGGACACGGAGTCTTAATAGATCTTCAAGAGTTTGAATAGTTCTCTCCGACTGTCCATCCGTCTGAGGATGATATGCCAAGCTAAGTCATAAATCTGTGCCCATAGCTTTTTGCAAACTAACCCAAAATCGCGAAGTGAATCTTGGGTCTCGATCAGAAACTATGGATACTGGCATACCATGCAATCTTACAACCTCGTTTATGTACATACGAGCAAGACGTTCAAGTGTATAAGTTTCTCATATCGGTAAGAAATGAGTAGACTTGGTCAATCTATCAACAATGACCCAAATCGCATCTATGCCTTGAGAAACTTTGGGAAGACCAGTAACGAAATCCATGGTAATGTGCTCCCACTTCCATTCTGGAATTTCAAGTGGTTGCAATTGACCTTTTGGTACTTGATGCTCCGCCTTGACTCGTTGACACGTTAGACACCTTAAGATAAACAACACTATCTCTCTCTTCATATTGCCCCAGCAAAATGTATGTCAAAGATCATGATACATTTTGGTACTCCCAGGATGGATTTGAAACGGTGTGTTGTGCGCCTCTATCATGATTTTATACTTTAAATCAGGGTCGTTAGGAACACAAAGTCCGGAGTTAACTCAAGTATTTCTTCTTCATCGATTCTTGCTTCCCATCGCGCACCCTTCTTGCACTTTCTTCCTCATACGCATCACCCGAATCAGAATTTGATCGACTTTTAATTTTATCAATTAAAGTCTGTTCTACTCAGATATTTTCCATCATCACATGGTTCCCGAGTCTTTATCTCTATCTCCATCCTTTGCAAGTCATACAAATGGGCCTTTGCATTGACAATATTGCACTCGCATTCTGCATATGATCTTCTACTCAATGCGTCGGCTACCACGTTCGCTTTTCCGTGATGGTATTGATAGTATGATCATAATCTTTCAACAGCTTCAAGCCAACGTCGTTGTCGCATGTTGAGTTCCTTTTGAGTGAAGAAATATTTGAGGCTTTTATGATCCGTAAAGATCTCCACTTTCTCCCCATACAAGTAATGCCTCCAAATCTTTAGTGCGAAGACAACAGCTGCCAACTCTAGATCATGAGTAATATAATTCCTCTCATATTCTTTGAGTTGTCGTGAGGCATAGGCTATGACTTTCCCATGTTGCATGAGAACACATCCTAACCCTTTGCCCGAAGCATCACTATAGATGACAAATCCTCCGAACCCGTATTGTATTGTCGTAACAGTCTTTGAAATGAGTCTCCTCTTGAGTTCTTGAAAACTCTTCTCACATTCCTCGCTCCAACCGAACTTTGTATCTTTCCGAGTCAGCTAAGTTAGTGGAGTAGCGATTCGAGAAAACCCTTCTACGAATCTTTGATAATAACCTGCTAAGCCGAGAAAGCTACGTACTTCGGTCACTGATTTAGGTTGCTCCCAGCTTTGATAGCTTCAATCTTTGCTGGGTCAACAGTTATTCCATGACTTGATACCACATGCCCAAGGAATACTACTTCCTCAAGCCAGAACTCGCATTTCTTCAACTTGGCATAAAGCTTATATTCACGAAGCTTTTGGAGTATCAGCCTCAAGTTTTGCTCATGATCTTCACGGGTTTTGGAATATGTGAGGATGTCATCAATAAAGATGACCACAAAGTGATCCAAATATTCCTTGAATACTCGGTTCATCATATCCATGAACGCAGCAGGAGCATTAGTCAATCCAAAATACATGACTAGGAATTCATAATGCCCGTACCGAGTTTTAAAAGCCGTCTTTGGAATGTCATCAGTTCTAATCTTCAATTGGTGATATCCGAAACTAAGATCAATCTTTGCAAAGAATTTGGATCCTTGCAACTGGTCAAACAGGTCATCAATACGTGGCAGTGGGTACCTATTTTTGATGGTGACATGATTCAACTCCCGATAATCAATACAAAGTCGCATACTCCCATCTTTCTTCTTCACGAATAGAATAGGAGCACCCCAAGGAGAAGTACTAGGACGAATAAAGCCAATGTCTAACAATTCCTCAGAAGTTGAAGTTTTTAACTCCTCGAAGTTCAATAGAGCCATTCGATATGGGATTTAGAAATGGGTTTTGTACCGGGGTTCAAGGTCGATACAAAATTTAATTTCATGCTCTGGGAGTAGGCCAGGAAGTTCTTCAGGGAATACGTCAGGAAATTCATTAACAATAGAAATATTATTCAAAACTGACGTATTTTTGTTTAGATCTGTGACATAAGCTAAGAAAGCTTGACTTCCGCTTTTCAATAAACGAATAGCTTTATGGCTTGAGATGACAGTGATTGATTTTAATGGTTTGGTTGCTCAAATTCGCATAATAGGTCGATTAGGAATATGAAAGCTAACAACCTTACGAAAATAATAAATTTTTGCATGATGAGTAGTTAACCAATCAATCCCTAGAATTACATCAAATGCAAGTATTTTTAATGCAATAAGATTGACAGGTAATATGTGGGTACCAACTTGAACCAAACAAGACTTATAAAGTTTGGATGTAATGAAGGTTTCTCCCAACGGAGTTTCCACAGATAAGTCAAAGTCTAATTTCTCCGGAGTCAAATTTAATCATTGAGCGCAAGTAGGAGAAATAAAAGAATGGGTAGAACCGATATCAAATAAAGTGTAGACTTCGCTAGAGTTTATGATAAGCTTACCCGTGATGACCTCATTCGGGTTCCTTGCTTTCTGGGAGGTCACAACAAACGCTCTCCCTTGCACTACCGGCTTTGACTTTTCTAGGACAGCCTTTGGTGCCTCCATCCTAGCTGAATTTGTCTTCAGTGAACGACAAAATCGGGCTAAGTGACCTTCTCTTCCACAATTATAACATGCTTTGGACGGCATCGCATAATTTGAACTGATGTGTCCCTCCCCTCTGCATTTGAAGCATATGATAGGTGGTCTTTCTCCTTCCTTAACAATGGGTGCTGGTGCTGACATCTTTCCATCATTGTTGAATCTCCTCTTCTTGAAATGTCCATTCTTATTGTTTTGGCCCTGATTACCATCGAAGTGGTTACCATTTCTGACCTGTTGATTCCCTCCACGCTTGTTGTCACCGCTCGATGATCGCTTCTCACCGGTATTATCATTTTGCGGCCCGCTTCTTTTGGTTGCGTTGACTACTCGTTATCGCTACTCCACCAACCGAGCCCTATTTATAACATCTCAATACAAACACGCTTTATAAGAAATAAGATATTCACATATCTCCTGCTTCAAACCTCTTAAAACATTCGCGCCATTCCTCTTCATTATCCACCAAGTGGGACGTAAACCGGATAACTCAAAGAAATTTTGCCTCGTGATGCATTACCTGGCCATACTGTTTTTGCTCCAATTTGATAAACTCCACCTCCTTCATGTGACGAACACTTTCGGAAAAGTATTTGTCGTTGAATGCCTCATGGAACTCCTCCCAAGACATCTTCAAGACGGCAGGTTGAATACGCTTTACCGATTCCCACCAATGTCTCGCCTCTCACAAGAAATAAAAGGTGACAAAGGAACCTTTTTGCTCTCGAGCATCCCAAGACATCAAATATCTTGGTGATCTCGCTTTATCCATGCTTCCGCCATAAGTGGTTTTGGCTCTCCTTAAACTCCGGTGGTCCCAACTCCTTGAATCTGCTTAGCGGTGATGCCGAGAGTTTCAGCTTTTTCCACCTATATTTTGGACAGAGTCGCTCTCGCCATTGTTATTGCATAATTGCATAAAGCCTCTGAAAAATCCATCATTCATCATTTGGTCAGTGTTGTTGTTTGCATGAGGATTGTCACCTTCCTGATGCACATTCTCCTGATCATTGATATGTGGAGACTCAACGGTCTCTTGTGCTCCATTGCTATTCTCAACATTTTCGGATGTCATTTTCAGATACTGCCACAAAACAAAGGTTAATTGACATGTAACATAACATCTCTAAACTCTGACCAACCAATTTAAATACAAAATAAATTTAAGTAGGTCCTACTAACGAAGGAATTCCCCGTCTCTCCCCTCCTAGTTCTAGTTTCACATCTTAGCCAGGGATCATATCCCTAAGCTTTGATACCAACTGTGACGCCCACAAAATTAGGTATACATCACCCATCTTGGGTCGCCAGATACATAGTACAGAATTCAAATACAACTTACTAATACAACTGTCGTGTACAATACGACAAAACATAAACTGTGAGTTTGAATACAAATATTATCTACTAGAGATTATACAAACTCAAAAGGAGTCGTCATTACAATTATTATCACACTATTTCACAGAATAGTGAGGACTACTAATGCTATCCTCTAGACCATCACTTCGTTCCCCGACTCGTCCCAGCTATATTCTCATTTCCTGAAGAGAACAGTGAAAGAAAGGGTGAGCTCAACTAGCCCAGTAAGAAATATTATGACTAAGATAATGCAGAATAAATTATCATTAGTCTCCAAAAATGTTAAACTGATAAAATATAATAGACATCAAGTTTAACTGCAACGAAACAAGCAATCCATTAAAAGAGTCAAGTAGAAAATAAAATCTATTATCTTTTCTGATTAAAAAGGTTTTTCATCATCAAGTATCATTTGAGACTCAACTTAATAAATAGTCCACATCATCGAATCACCCCCGCACTCTACTACCAAGGATATTCTTTAGTATCACGACCACAATTATCCATGCACTACGGGCCAAGAATATTTGTGTATTCATTAATGGTCATGATCATGCCAACAATCATCCATCAATGTACTACGGGCCAATGAGGACTTTTACCACATCATCTCAGTAACATTACTACCATGATTACACCGAATAATCCTTGGTCATAATCATACCAAGTCCGTCTATGCACTACAGGCCACATATGACTTTCAACATAATATAAACATGAGGATGATGACAATGATACAAGAATTCAATAAAACAAGTTCAAGAATTACTTTGTCCAAGAACTACTAATGTCCAAATTGTCAACATGATACTGCTTTGTAGAGTAAAATTCAAGAATGATCAGAAGAATATTTCCATGAAAAGATACTGGATGAAGCGCAAATATCAAGGATATTCTACTAATTTCATGGAGTATAGAAGTTAAAACTTTAACCAACTAAGTATAATAAAGAATGGAATAACAAAAGAAATCACCATGCATGCGGTACTTGCATGATGATGTGTTATTCCAATAGAATACTAAATAACGGAACCAAAGTCGCAAAAATTTACCGGCAAGTGATGTTTCAACAGTAACAATAAAGAATGGAATAACAACAGAAATCACCATGCATGCGGTATTTTCATGACAAAGTTATTCCAATGTATACTAATAAGGATTTTAATCAGTCCGCCAGTAAAACGCATGCATGTGATATTCCAATGTAATAATAATAAAGACGGAACCAGTCCCAGATAAAACGAATGTATGTGATATTCCACGTAATAATAAGGATTTAAATCGTGTTCGGCAGAAACGCATGCATGCATGTGATATTCCAAATGTAATAGTAAAGACGAAATAATAGAAGAATGTCACCAAGTATAGGGTAGATCATGTATACAAAAGTTATTCCAATGTAATAATAAGTAATGGAATAACAACAGCTTCTCTTCATGAATAAGAAAGAATAACACCCCTTACCGTAAAAGAACTGAATATAAGAGTAGTTAAGTAGCAAAAATCTTTTCTTCATTCTCTCTATAATTTTCTCTCTCTAGAGTTTTAGTGAATTCGTAAGAAAATAATGAAGGAATGAGCTTCTATTTATAGAAAATGGATCGCATAAGTAACTAACTCATGAACGGTCCGTATTGATTTACTTTTAATCTGACTATTCCATATTTAAAACAAAATCTTTTAAATAAAATATAATATATTCTATTTATAATCTAATAAAATGAATAACTTTATAAAAGATTTTACTATGCAAGCACTATGCAAAAACTATTCATAATAAAATATAATATATTCTAATTATTGTCTAATAAAATGTATAGCTTTATAAAAGTATTTTGTTTTATATAAAAAGATTTTACTATGCAAAAATACTATGCGCATACATCTATGCAACACTATGCATAATAGAATATAATATATTCTATTTATAGAATAACTTTATAAAAGTATTCTATTTTATATAAAAAGATTTTCTGTATTATTACATTAATAATACCAACAAAGTGACTTATCACGTAAGCATCAATAATCAATACCGTGTGCTACTATGCAACCACGAGTATTACTGTACTTTTAACACCGGGTGTTTCAACAGTTAACGGTAAAACTTCCGCCGTTATTTTCATAAAGTATTTTTCTCATTTTCTCAATCCGACAATAATTTTGTTGTGGAGTCCACCAATGATTGTGTCGGTTTACTAATATTCCCTATTAAAACGAATATTCCCCGACCAATCGAATATTATATAACAACTTGCGTACTTTGCAAAATTTATAAATATTACCCACAACTATTATATCAATTTCACTCCATAATATTCAAAAATAATATTTATAGAAAATTCATCTTTATTCAAAAAGTTGGGGTTTTACATTCCTTCACAATTATTAAAGGCGAAGTAGTTGCTCACGATTATTGAAGGGTTTTAAACTTGCTGTGCAAAGTAGTTGCTCACCCTTGCTATATCATGATAATAAAATTTCATATAAAGGCGAAGGCTTGAAGAATGACAGAGACAAAAGCATAATACAGTAATAGATTGTTATAAGGGTAACTATTTAGTTATCTTATTGTAAACCTTTGTAATTTTGAAGGTATGTATTTAGTTAAGGTTAATAAACCTTGAAAAATGTTATAAAATTATGTAAAATAAACAATATATGTTTATTTGTTCCGCATTAGATGATAGAATATGTATGATGATGAAGTATCGTAACGTACCAAGTCTGAGGTTCTTGGGACCCAGATTTGGGGACGTCACAGTTGGTATCAAAGTTGTAGGTTATAAACCTTATGTAGGGGTACCTTAGGCTATAACCGCTGTAACATTCCAGATTTTTTTTTAAATGTAAGTTATAATATTTATTGATTTATATAAATATTTATTAGATGTGTTTGAATAAGTAATTGTTCAATTTGATTGAGTTGATTTAGTGTGTTGTTTGAGTTGTGATTCTGGGGACAGAATCCTTATAAGAAGGGAATGATGTAACATTCCAGATTTTTTTTTAAATGTAAGTTATAATATTTATTGATTTATATAAATATTTATTGGATGTGTTTGAATAAGTAATTGTTCAATTTGATTGAGTTGATTTAGTTAATTATTTATTTGCTAAATAATTGATGTGATTAGTTAATTATTTATTTGTTAAATAATTAATGTGTTATGTGGATTGAGTTTTGCGATTAAGTAATTTATTTAATAAATTGTTATTAAATAAAGTGTGACAAATAACTAAGTGATAAAGAGTTATTAAAATAAATTAAAGTAAATTTTAATTTAGTTTTACCAAACAAGGTTTAAGTATTAATCCTTTAATTTTAAATGGTTTGCAAACAAAGCCTTATGGCTTTTGGATTTCTTTTTGAATTTAAATTATTAATTAAATAAATAAAATATATATAATATATATTATTTTGGGTAACTGCTAAATTAATACGATCATTAGTTGGCGTCAGTTTTATACGTTTTAAAAGTAAGCGTTGGTTTTTAGTTAATATTATGTATATGCTATTTTGGCTTAATCCTAATCAAAAGTTGAAGTTGTCTGAGATAGTTGAGAGAGAGACAGAGAGAGGAAAGCTCTGAGATTGTCAAGATTTTCTTCAGTGATTTACAAGTTTTCTAAAGCAACAAAACGGTAGGTTCCTAAATCCTTAACGTATATACGTAGATATGTTTTAAGCCATTTTTTCTATGAACTTGGTAGTCTCTGTTTTCTGGTATATGACTGTGTATAAGAGTTTTACAAAACTCTCTGTAAAACTATGTTTGTATAATTGGTTGGGGAAGCATGTGTACGTTTAGTTGTTATTGTTATATATATATATATATATATGTATGTATATAACTGTATGCTAATTACGTGTTAAAGAAAGAGGAACTTGGTTTTACAGTTAAAAACGTGTTTGAACGTATGTTTTGCAAAATAACAAAATTGGTATGTAATTATATAAATTGTGAACTACTATGAAATTGAACTATACATGTTGATATGTGAGTATACTTGTATTTCAAAGGTATTAATTTGATTATGAGCATGGAATTACGTTCACTGTAAATTGACATTTCATCAATGGAGTTTTAATTTATTTTTTTTAAAAAATAGTGTTTCAAAGAATTAGTTATGATATTGATTAATTAGTGATTGGTAATTGGTATATGGATGATTGTTATCAATTATGTGTAATTTATATTAGTTATACATGTTGTTTGGGGTGAATTGTTGTTAAGGTTTTGGATAGTAGCTTTAGCTCTGTTCTTCATTTTTGGTTCTGTGAGTTTCGGCGCCCCATCGTCAAAATTCACGCCCAAATACAAATCTCGCGCTTAGCGCTAAATGTCAAGGCCTTCAATGGGACTTCAGCAGCCATAGTCAAAAGAAGTCCTTGCTTGAAAGGCTTTGGACTTTCATGCCACAATGAAGTCCCTATATATGTCTCGCGCCGAAGCGCCATGTCGATCTTGCCGGCAGTACGACCAATTAGCTTAAATCGTAGTAGCTGCTACCACTTAATGTTAAGTTGATACGACTTTTGTCTTGCACAAAAGTCTGATATTTTAAAGGAATGATATATGATAAATGTTGATTATGTATTTCTAGTATTATAGTATATTAATACTATGAGAGAACATAGAATTACTAATTAACAAATATTGTTATTAGTTTTAATGGATAGAATTTGATAATGCAATTTATAATCAAAACATACGTGATGTAGAGATATAGTATGTGTTATTGACTGATTATGTCATGTTAACATATGTATATAGGATAATTGTGGTTTGGATTATAACGGTTTAATCTACGCACAAGGCAAGAATCTAAATCCCTATCTTTTTACATTGAGCAAATTTTCTAATCCTAAAGCAAATTTCATATGCTATACTTTATTGAGTAAAGTATTTCCATTAAGCAATTTAATGGTATCTAGTTATTCATGATGATACAAGCTTCCCATCTCCACACTTTCGTTGAGATAGTTATTATGATTATGCAAGTTTTTCATAACTCTAAACTTGTTATATTAGCATGCAAGTACCTTTATTCCGCTGAATTCGGTTTATCGTTCCAATTATTGTTGTTATGCATGCTTGATATTAAATTCTAAGTTGTAACCTTAGCTTAATGTTGTTCAAAGCAAGGTATGATAGATTATTCAATTGTTATGCTATTAGATTATTCCTAAAGCATGAACTTAGAACGAAAGGTTTATTTAGTATGATCATTCAATAACATAGTGTTATTATCTTTTATTCAACTAATCCTTAGTTGATGTCCGTTGAACTCCAAATTACCTTGAAGTGTATCCAAACCAAACTATCTTTGGGGCGGACTTGTACTCAAAATACTGAGATGAACAACCCTATTTATAGGGGTTACGCTTAGTTTTGTACTTTGGCTGAAATGTTTGTATACAATACATACGTATACGAAGGGTTGATTTCTAAGTACCTTAAAAGTCATTATGGTCGTATATTTGTAAAAGTTTAAGTTGAAAGATTACTTATAACTATGGACAAGGTTCGTGGTCATTAGACCCTCAGTGAATGTTTAAAATGTTAATAGAACTCATTGTTCAGTTCTATGTAGCCCCTAAATGGGCAAGGGATGTTACGATGTTAATAGGACTTATTATTTAGTTCTATTGAGCCCCTGAATGGGCAAGGAATGTTTAAGATGTTAATAGAATCTATTGTTCAGTTCTATTGAGCCCCTGAATGGGCAGAGAATGTAAAAGTTATTCATTGTTATTTCAAGTGAGCCTTGTTTTCTCACTCTTGCCTGTAAAATCCTTACAGTTAAAGATGGAAAGGGTGACGTACCTAGCACCAGTAAAGGAAAGGGAAAGATGAACAAGTACTGAAGACTTGTAATAGTTTTGATAGTTTACTTTCAGAATTTGATTTAAAGATTGTAATGAAGTTTATTTAAATTTTCCGCATGAATGATTATTTGTAAAGGTTAAATAACCTGGGAGATATTTTTTTATGAAATCCTTGTATAGGCAGGTTTATTTATTCAATTTTATTTATGATTGGGTAGTTATTAATGAATATTTTGATTACGTGAACACCAAATCTTGAGGTAATGAAGTACCGGGATTTGGGGGTGTCACAAGTTGGTATCAAAGCTTTAGGTTATGAACCTTAGGTGGGGGAAAAAGCCTTAGGAAGTAACCTTTGAAAAGATAGTGGAGATAACTCTTATAGATTTTAAGGAAGAAGTAATAAAACACTTATGTGCTTATGTGTTTATAACTTATGTGCTCGCGAGTGTCGAGTAGAATGATTAATAACTAAAACTTTAAAATTTTGCTGTCAGGATGACTAATGTCGGAGAATCCAATCAGGCTAGGGAGGATGGACCTCAAATTCCTATAGAGGAGGAACCTCGCGACATTCAAGTTGTTTGGGAGCAACTACTGCCACGGGAGTCAGCCCCGTTGGTCACAGTGGTTGGAGATGAGGATGATGATGTGGAGACGGATGAGGAGGATCCCGTGGAGTTGCCACAGGAGGATGAGGATAACGAGGACGAGGAGGAAGAGACTCCACTAACCTCGATGGCTGATCGTATGTATGATGAAGTCTACGACCGTAACGTGGAACTTCAGGACACAATTGAGGAGTTGCAGGAGATAGTAGCTGAACAATGATCGCAATGACATAGAGGGACAGCGACATCCGGGATCGAGATGAACGCCTAACTAATCAAGAAGAAGTCGATGCATCAAGGAGAGAAAGAACAACCGATTGAGATGGTCGTGAAATCAAGAAAAAGTCAATGAAGAAGCTACCAAGAGGGCGAGAGTCAAGACGATCTGAGGAAGCTTATCAACGAACTGGAAGAGCAGTAAGGGATGCACAAGCAAAGAGGATGAAGATGGAAGAGATGGATAAATTATTCAATATCGTGATCAATCGAGCTCAAGATCAGGTCATGGGTATCAGCAATTGAAGGTAAGAAAGGAGGATATACCTAGAACGGCATTCAGAACTCGGTACGGACATTACGAGTTTCTGGTGATGTCTTTTGGTTTAACAAATGCCCCTGCCGCGTTCATAGATTTGATGAACAGGGTATTTAAACCATTCTTAGACAAGTTCGTAGTGGTATTCATCGACGACATTCTGGTGTATTCCAAAACTCAAGAAGAACACATGGAACATTTACGTCTGACATTGGAGACACTAAGAAAGGAAAAGTTGTACACGAAATTCTCTAAGTGTGAGTTTTGGCTCGATTGTGTATAATTTTTGGGTCATGTGATTGACAAAGATGGGATTTCAGTGGATCCATCGAAAGTGGAAGCTGTAATAAATTGGGAACAACCAAGGACACCTTCGGAGGTGAGGAGTTTCTTGGGACTGGCCGGTTATTATAGAAGATTTATACAAGATTTTTCCAAGATAGCCACTCCGTTAACAAATTTGACAAGAAAAGCTGTGAAATTCATTTGGACGGAAAAGTGTGAAGAGAGCTTCCAAGATTTGAAGAAGAAGCTAAGTATGGCACCTGTGTTAACCCTGCCGGATAATACATGAAATTTTGTGGTGTATAGTGATGCCTCACACAAAGGATTGGGTTGTGTTCTTATGCAAAACGGCAAAGTTATTGCCTATGCATCAAGACAACTAAAGGATTATGAGAAAGGTTATCCGACTCATGATTTAGAATTAGCTGCAGTGGTATTTGCTCTCAAGATATGGAGACACTATCTATATGGAGAGAAATGTGAGATCTACACAGACCACAAAAGTCTAAAGTATATTTTCACTCAGAAGAACCTGAACATGCGTCAGAGGAGATGGATGGAATTGATAAAGGATTACGATTGTGAGATCTTTTATCATCCAGGCAAAGCGAATGTGGTTACAGATGCTTTAAGCAGGAAAGGTCGGGAGAAATTAATGCTGATAACAACTCAGGTGGAGCTCATTTCAGCAATGACAAAGTTAGAGCTGGAAATCAAATTTCCACATGAATCCGACGAACGACTATTTCAGTTAGAAGCAGGTCCAACTTTACTGGACAAAGTGAATAACGCTCAGTTACAAGATGAAGAATGTGGAAAGATAAAAGAGAATATGGGTGATGGTAGCAATACGAAATACAAGGTCAATACCGAAGGATTACTACGATATGAGGGAAGAATCTGGGTTCCAGCAACACCAGAATTGAAAGACGAAATCTTGACCGAAGCTCATAGCTCAAGATATTCGATTCATCCAGGAAGCACGAAGATGTATCAAGATTTATGCCGACATTTTTGGTGGCTGAATATGAAAAGGGATGTTGCAGAATGCGTGGCTAAATGTTTGACATGTCAAAGAGTAAAAGCAGAACATCGAAGACCCAGCGGATTACTTCAACCGTTGGAAATACCGGAATGGAAGTGGGAACACATCACGATGGATTTTGTGGTGAGTCTTCTAACTACTCAGAGAGGATGCGATGCAATTTGGGTGATAGTGGACTGACTGACGAAATCAACGCACTTTTTACTAATAAAGATTAGGTTAAATCTTGATCAGTTGGCAAGATTATACATCAAAGAGATCGTTTTGAGATATGGAGTGCCAGTGTCAATTGTGTCCGATAGAGACCCGTGATTCACTTCAAATTTTTGGAAGAGACTACAAGAATGCATGGGAACTCAATTGCGAATGAGTACGGCTTATCATCCACAAACAGATGGCCAAAGCGAACGAACGATCCAGACATTGGAAGATATGCTGAGAGCATGCGTCATGGATTTCAAAGGAAGTTGTGAAGAACAATTACCGTTGGTGGAATTTGCCTACAATAATAGTTATCACGCGAGCATCGGCATCTTGCTTTTACGAAGCGCGTTATCTGGCGAAAAGTGCGAACTCCATTGTCTTTGGGATGAAGTTGGTGAACGCCAACCGCTAGGGACCGTAACTAGTGCAACAAACTACCGAGGTTATCAAACTCATCGAGACAAGATTGGTAGCAGCCAAGACCGAAACGGAAAGAAGTATCTTTGATTAATCTGAGATAAGATCGTGAATTTGACGTAGGAAGCTATGTATTCCTAAAAGTTTCTCCTTGGAAGGGGAAAATTTGTTTCGGTAAGAAGGGAAAACTAAGCTCGAGGTTTATTGGACCCTTTGAAGTGCTGCGAAAAGTTGGAGAGGTAGCTTACGAGGTAGCTTACGAGGTAGCTCTACCTCCTGGGTTGGAAAACATTCATAATGTTTTTCATATTTCGGTGTTACGACCATATAAACCCGATTACAATCACGTGATCGAGTACGAACCATTGCAGTTCGATAAAGATTTGTCTTATGAAGAGGTTCCTATCCAGATAGTCGACAGGAAAGAACAATTGCTCAGGAATAAAGTGATACCTTCTGTGAAGGTGATATGGAGAAACCACAATGCTAAAGAAGCAACGTGGGAACTCGAAGAGAAAATGATGAAAGAGTACCCTGAGTTATTTGTTTAATCTGTATCTTCGATTCTGGGGACAGAATCTTTGTAAGTAGGGAAGAATGTAAGAATGTGTTGTTTGAGTTGTGATACTGGGGACGGAATCCTTATAAGAGGGGAATGATGTAACATTCTAGATTTTTTTTAAATGTAAGTTATAATATTTATTGATTTATATAAATATTTATTGGATGTGTTTGAATAAGTAATTGTTCAATTTGATTGAGTTGATTTAGTGTGTTGTTTGAGTTGTGATTCTGGGGACAAAATCCTTATAAGAGGGGAATGATGTAACATTCCACCTTTTTTTTAAATGTAAGTTATAATATTTATTGATTTATATAAATATTTATTGGATGTGTTTGAATAAGTAATTGTTCAATTTGATTGAGTTGATTTAGTTAATTATTTATTTGCTAAATAATTAATGTGATTAGTTATTTATTTATTTGTTAAATAATTAATGTGTTATATGGATTGAGTTATGCGATTAAGTAATTTATTTAATAAATTGTTATTAAATAAAGTGTGACAAATAACTAAGTGATAAAGAGTTATTAAAATAAATTAAAGTAAATTTTAATTTAGTTTTGCCAAACAAGGTTTAAGTATTAATCCTTTAATTTTAAATGGTTTGCCAAACAAAGCCTTATGGCTTTTGGATTTCTTTTGAATTTAAATTATTAATTAAATAAATAAAATATATATTATTTTGGGTAACAGCTAAATTAATACGATCAATAGTTGGCGTCAGTTTTATACGTTTTAAAAGTAAGCGTTGGTTTTTAGTTAATATTACGTATATGGTATTTTGGCTTAAGCCTAATCAAAAGTTGGAGTTGTCTGAGATAGTTGAGAGAGAGACAGAGAGAGGAAAGCTCTGAGATTGTCAAGATTTTCTTCAGTGATTTGCAAGTTTTCTAAAGCAACAAAAAGGTAGGTTCCTAAATCCTTAACGTATATACGTAGATATGTTTTAAGCCATTTTCCTATGAACTTGGTAGTCTCTCGCTTTTACGGTATATATTTGTTTTTACGGTATATGATCAGTGTATAAGAGTTTTACAAAACTCTCTGTAAAACTATGTTTGTATAATTGGTTGGGGAAGCATGTGTACATTTAGTTGTTATTGTTATATATATATATATATATATATATATATGTCTGTATGCTAATTACGTGTTAAAGAAATAGGAACTTGGTTTTACAGTTAAAAACATGTTTGAACGTATGTTTTGCAAAATAAAAAAATTGGTATGTGATTATATAAATTGTGAACTACTATGAAATTGAACTATACATGTTGATATGTGAGTATACTTGTATTCCAAAGGTATTAATTTGATTATGAGCACAGAATTACGTTCACTGTAAATTGACATTTCATCAATGGAGTTTTTTTTTTAAAAAACACAGTGTTTCAAAGAATTAGTTATTATATTGATTCATTAGTGATTGGTAATTGGTAATTGGTATATGGATGATTGTTAGCAATTATGTGTAATTTATATTAGTTATACATGTTGTTTGGGGTTGTTAAGGTTTTGGACAGTAGCTTTAGCTCTGTTCTTCGTTTTTGGTTCTGTGAGTTTCGGCGCCCGAGCGTCAAAATTCACGCTCTAGCGTCAAATCTCGCGCCTTAGCACCAAATATCGCTACCAAATGGGACTTCAGCCATGCAATACCGGTTAAGCGCCGAGCACCGGACTTTCTTGCCGCATCTGTCGAGTCCCTATATATGTCTCACATCGGAGCGCCATGTCAAATCAGAATATGATTCATTTGTTAAAAACTGCGGCTCATGGCGCCACTTAACAGAAAGTTCAGAAACGACTTTTGTCTTGCACAAAAGTCTGATATTTTAAAGGAATGATATATGATAAATGTTGATTATGAATTTCTAGTATTATAGTATATTAATACTATGAGTGAACGTAGAATTACTAATTAACAAATATTGTTATTAGTTTTAATAGATCGAATTTGATAATGCAATTTATAATCAAAGCATACGTGATGTAGAGATATAGTATGTGTTACTGCCTGATTATGTCATGTTAACATATTTATATAGGATAATTGTGGTTTGGATTATAACGGTTTAATCTACGCACAAGGCAAGATTCTAAATCCCTATCTTTTTACATTGAGCAAATTTTCTAATCCTAAAGCTTCGTTATGCAAATTTCATATGCTATACTTTATTGAGTAAAGTATTTCCATTAAGCAATTTAATGGTATCCAGTTATTCATGATGATACAAGCTTCCCATCTCCACACTTTTGTTGAGATAGTTATTATGATTATGCAAGTTTTTCCTAACTCTAAACTTGTTATATTAGCATGTAAGTACCTTTATTCTGTTGACTCAGTTTATCGTTCCAATTATTGTTGTTATGCATGCTTGATATTAAATTCTAAGTTGTAACCTTAGCTTAATGTTGTTCAAAGCAAGGTATGATAGATTATTCAATTGTTATGCTATTAGATTATTCCTAAAGCATGAACTTAGAACGAAAGGTTTATTTAGTATGATCATTCAATAACATAGTGTTATTATCTTTTATTTAACTAATCCTTAGTTGATGTCTGTTGAACTCCAAATTACCTTGAAGTGTATCCAAACCAAACTATCTTTGGGGCGGACTTGTACTCAAAATACTGAGATGAACAACCCTATTTATAGGGGTTACGCTTAGTTTTGTACTTTGCGCTGAAATGTTTGTATACAATACATGTACGAAGGGTTGATCCCCCTAAGTACCTTAAAGTCATTATGGTCGTATGACTATAAAAGTTTAAGTTGAAAGATTAATTATAACTATGGACAAGGTTGACCCTCAGTGAATGTTTAAAATGTTAATAGAACTCATTGTTCAGTTCTATTGAGCCCCTGAATGGGCAAGGGATGTTAAGATGTTAATAAGACTTATTATTTAGTTCTATTGAGCCCCTGAATGGGCAAGGAATGTTTAAGATGTTAATAGAATCTATTGTTCAGTTCTATTGAGCCCCTGAATGGGGCAGAGAATGTAAAAGTTATTCATTGTTATTTCAAGTCAGCCTTATTTTCTCACTCTTGCCTGTAAAATCCTTACAGCTAAAGATGGAAAGGGTGACGTACCTAGCACCAGTAAAGGAAAGGGAAAGATGAACAAGTACTGAAGACTTGTAATAGTTTTGATAGTTTACTTTCAGAATTTGATTTAAAGATTGTAATGTAGTTTATATAAATTTTCCGCATGAATGATTGTTTGTAAAGGTTATATAACCTGGGAGATATTATTTTATGAAATCCCTGTATGGGCAGGTTTATTTATTCAATTTTATTTATGATTGGGTAGTTATAAATGAATATTTTGATTACGTGAACACCAAATCTTGAGGTAATGAAGTACCGAGATTTGGGGGTGTCACAACCGCGGAGATGTTGATAAGGAATAAACTCAGATCGAGTTTAAGGGATAAAAGATGAATTTAAGGAATTCATCAGTAAAGTAAAGAGAAAGATAATTAAGATTTAAAGAAGAATCTTGAAGAGATATAAAGATACGAATCTGGAGTTACCTGACTCTTGTAATAAAGTTGAAAAGTGAAAATAAATAGACTATGTCTATAAGATGAAAAGTATAAATAAAATCATAATATAATATGATTAAAGAGAAGAATAAGAAGATCGTAAAATAAAACGATCGTAAGTATAAGGAGAAATGATTACGAAATAAGATCACGACATGTTCAGATTAAATCGTTGAATAACATATGACATGTTAAGTGATTGGAATGATATAGCTTGACGCTATAAAGAGAAGGTACTATGAAATGGTACAATGTAAACTCAGAAAAGAGTGGTCAAGGTTAAGATACGGATTAAAGAAAATTCGTATTAAGAAAAGAGAAAGTTAGAATTGTGTAGGATTTCAATTGAGGACTCATGTCAGCAGCTGAGTGGTATGATTTCTTGTGTGGGCAGGGAATTTGTACTTGGTTTTAGAACCGCTTAGCTTCCTGGTCGATATAGTGGTTAGGTTGAACAATTCTTTGTATGGGCGGGGAATTGTCCGCTTAGCTTCCTATATTGATTAGTGGCCGAGTTTGGTTTGACGACCACTTAGTTTCTGATACTGATAATCATTGAAATGTATGTGTCGCGCTAGTTGCTATATGCATTTTGAGAGGGTGATTCATTTCTCATTTGTATAACAAATAGATAGGTTATAAGTAGAGAATATCAGGTTAAGTACGAGTTCTTAAAACTCATACTTATGGTACGTTCGTGACTCATAATTATATGAAATGTTTATGAACCCCTCAGCGAATGGACGTCAAAGGTCTGACTAGGATAAGTTCTTAAACTTATATGATTGTGGAAAGTTCCTGAACTCATAATGTGTGGTAAGATTGATGAACTGGAGTATAGAAAAGTTGTGAATGGAGAATTGAGGATGATAGAAATAGATAGAATTCTTAAGCAATGGATCAGTAGAGAAATTAATGTTGATGATGGAAGTATAGGTATTCCAAATCTTCTAGCTATGCTAGACTTCGAAGTTTTTGACATCAAGCTATATTCGCACTGATGTGCCTTTCGAAATAAAATGAATTTTGTTATCAGCAAAACATGGTGACAAGTGTGTATTTGTGAACTTCGGGACACTGACACATCGTTACCAGTTCCGGCATGATAGCATCAAAAATGATTTTCGATGATTTTGAGCTATTTAAAGAAGAGTCTATGCTAAAAAATTTTGGCTAGACAAAAATGATTTGAGATGTTAACATGTATTTTATATATCATCAATGTATCATGGAACCTGATGCAGAATGATAAAAATGATGGAGTTATCAATGCAGAATTACCTAGTGTTGGATGTGATCTAAAGATCGTCAGCTCACTCTGGAATGATGTAGTATGACAAAGTCACACAATGATGAAATCCTCAAATGGACTGTAAATACAGTGCGGTATCATGACGTCATAAAATGATTTTCAGAATTTTATAGAAAAGTTAAGTGCCAATTAAATTTGGACAGACACATGCTTCAATTAAAATTCAAATTATTGATATGCGTCTAAGCTATTTGATTCAGCTAGACAAATGTTTATGAAAATCAAAGTATTCTTTGAAAGCTTATGCCGAACCAAATTGTTTTGGTGAGGAATCTTATGATAAGTCTTAGGTGAACAACCCTGAAAATGGGGATATACTAATTGGATAAAATATTCCAATCTAAGAACGTATATAGTCGTTCCGATTAAAAAGGTATAATAGACTGATCATCTAAAGTACCCACATCGATAGTTTACCTTCTTTGTTATTGTAAACACACCTATTAAAGAAATGTTTCCGAGGTAGAGTGCCTTTCTTTCGTAATTGAAAGAGGTAGCAGGTAGAAATTGTGACGCCCCCAAATCCGGGTACTTGAAACTCGAACTCGGTGCTTCACGATACCATTTCTATAAGCTTAATAATACTAATAATAATAACAATAATATAAAATTCAAACTTAATTTACATATGCATCAAAGTTTACTCCCATGTACGAGACCTTTAAACATTCATTACATCATAGATAATAAGTGTCATTGTCTTAATAAACTATAACTATTACACAACATAATATAAATCTCATTCGAACAACATTCCTTTCCCCTTGTTCTTTCCCGAACCTTCTGGCTGATCATACTTAACTGAAAACATTTAAATTTAAAGCAAGAATGAGCATTGAATTGCCCAGCAAGTAATAACAACAATATATATTAGCTGAAAGAATTAAATGTTTTCTTTGAAAGACACTTCAACAACGAATCATTAGTTGTGAAGTAAGCTGAACCAATAATAACAACATATCACTTCCATACATAATCTTTGAAACTACGTATAGACTATAACTGGAGATCATTCGACGCACTATGAACATTATTTTCATTTTTGCTAGGGTTTAGCGTAACTTCATCTCAAAACCGCCATAACTTACTTTGACAAGAGGGTGATCCGCCTAATGTGCCTGTATTGATCAATACTACATGCAAGAACGATATTATCGTTCACTCTATCCACCTTTGGTGCACAAAAGTTTTCCCATATTCGGGATGTTCATACTTAGTCCGGAATCCAAACCAAAACAATGCGTTGGATACAATAACGTTTCTATCTTGTTCAACAATATTTTTATGTCTAAATGAATCAAATAGCTTAGATTCGCTTTTAAGTCAACGATACATACTTGAAATCAATAAGTATGTATCAACATATGATTAAATAAAATGGTAATCCAAGTGGGGACACTTGTCTAACCCTATATACGAATTAACGAACAGAATAAATATCTGAATTATACAATAATACAATGATTGGATAATGTAAGAACTTGTATGAATATAAAGATTGAATACATAATCAATAATAACAGAGTTAATAATCTGGCACAATAATAATTGGAGTAAGTTTAGGAAACTTGTATAACATGATATACCTGTTTGCACGAAATAAAAGTAGTGCATAAGGTTTAGATACTTTCCTAAGTCACCGCCACAATAACGCAACTTAGATTAATCTTTTATACAAATGACTCTATCGAATAAGATCATTCGTTCAATTAGAATAATATATCGTAATACATAGTACTGCTATTCGCAGTCAGCACATAACCTAATCACATTGTCACATATGTTTAACAATCATTGGATCATAAACAAACACATATCTAATCAATTTATCTAAGTCCAGATCAATTTCTGAAATATTTTGGTGTACCGACGGCTTTATCGGGTAAATATCGAGTCTAAGACTCTATCGTGTAGTTCAATATTCGTTTAAATATTTTAAATATCAGTCATATTATTTTTCATAGCCTTATAATAATTTTTAAATAATTATTATGCTTTATCATGAATCTTCAAACACTGAAATCATAATTAAATGATTTAAATATTTAACTAATTCTATTATCATTAATATTTAATTAATATTAAACTATTAATAAAACCATTACCAAAATATTAAAGTTATTTATAATAACAAAAATATTTTTAAAGTATTAATATTACCCTTAAATGATTTTTAAAACATTTAAAATCATTTTGAAATAATTGCCATTAATATTAGAATATTAATTTATTATTTATCAAAATATTAAAAGTCATTAATGATAAATTAAAATATTTTTAATTCATTTATTTCCTTTTTAAATGATTTTTAATTCAATAAAACCATTTTTAAACTATGTATTTAATATAATTATTAAATAAACTTAATATCATAAATATTAAATTATTATCAATAATATTGATTTATTAATGAAATTATCCTTTAAATATTAAAAGTTATGTTTTATAACTTAAAATATCTTTAAACACTTTATTTTCCTTTAAAAATGATTTTTCTAATATTAAAATCATTTTACATTACTTTATCTAATATAATTATTAAATAAATCTAATATCCTTAATATTAAAATATTAATATTTTTCCATGACAAAATATCAAAAGTTATATTTTATAACTTAAAATATTTTTTATAATCTCTAAATCATTTTCATATAAATTTTAAATCATTAATTCTATTTTCATCATTTATTTAATATCTTTATTAAATAAATTAATCATCATTAATATCTAATTAATAATGAAAATCATCACAAAATATTAAAATTATAGAAATAACTTAAAATATCTTTTTATATCATAACATATTTTTAAATGATTTTTCATGTATTACAATTATTTTTAAATAATTTATTTAATATTATACTTAAATAAATTAAATACTTTTTATAGCCCAAAATATTAAATATTCATGAAATATACTTAAAATAATTAAAAACTAATTTTCAGACTTTAAAATAATTTTTAGTAATTTATTTGGTATTTTTAATAATTAAAACTAATTTTTTTTTATTTTTAATCATTTTCAGAAATTATAAAATAAAATTATTAATAACCGTCGCTATAGGCTATAGCGACACTTATCTATCATGTTAGATGTTCTTGGCCTCAAGAACACTGACAAGTCAATCTGACAGGTACCTGTTTGACCGAGCCTAATTCTCATCTCGAAATGTTTCGGGCTACCTAATGGTCAGATCTTATAGTGTTAATGTAACACTACAATTAACAATCAAAATCCAGGTCATTGCATACAACATCATGAAAATCTAGCCATTCAAACTTCCTGTCAGGCGTGTTCATCATATTCTGAGCTACCCAGAAAACTATAGTCATGGTCGGTCAACGCATTTCGTGGCCTTAAATCTGTCAATATGTTAATATTACAAGTTTTCTGCTTGTTGGGATATGTAGACAAACTATCATAGAACATGTTACAAGTAATAGTAGGGTCTAACAAGTATTAATGAAACCGGATTAAGGCTAAAAAAATCGTGTCAGAATCTGTTCTTCATTTCTGGGTTTTCCCGAAATGAAAAATAGTTCGAGGGTGCATGTTTGGGCTTCCACAACTTGATGATCGTGCAATATTTTTCTGATCTAAGAATTCCAAGGTTGTAATAAACATGTAGATAAAGATATATATTACATAAAAACACCATAAAAACAACAGATCAAGCAGATCTAATCCGGTCAAAGTACCCTCCCAGAACTGTTCTTGAATATTTCTGGGAAACCTAGAAATGTTCTTGAGCAGTTTTGGCTACCAAGTTTGACCACCTCTAGATTTATTTTTGTTAAGTATATATGTGATACAAAGACTTTAAGATGTAATATTCATGTCCTTTTACAACTACAAAACAACAATCATGGCATAACAAATTACAAGGACCAAGATCAGAGGCCATCAAAATGCCTGTCAGACCTTCTGGGAAATTTCTGGGCTTCAAGAACAGCCAGTTAATGCCGGTCAACCCACTTTGACCTTAAATAACTTTTAATCTACAACAGATATGAACCTGATTCAAGTTCTAGATTTAAGATCTTATAACATACTACAAGATCCAACACTTAAAACACACAAATCAAAAACCTACAGATATCTACATGGCCTGACATTCACTGTCAGACATCAAAAAAAATGTTTTTCTAGAATTTTTAAAACATCAAATCCGAGCCTCTAGATGTTATGGATCTAACATCCAGCAACCCAGATCATCATTATAGACTACATACTACATGTTTAACACAAAAAAACTAACATCTAACACCTTAATCAAGGTCAGATTTCTTCTAGGGTTCTTACCTCTTTATGAACAAATTCTTGATTCTATGCTTCTGATTTGCTAAGTGTGATCGTGGGGCTTGATTGGGGACTGATCTAACACTATATTTTCGTGGATTTGAGCTTGAGAGAGAATGGCTAAGTGTGGTTGATCAAGTGAGCTTTATTTTTTTGCATTTCTCCTTCTTGAATTATGCAAATGTCTTGATGCAATGTATTGAATGCTGGCAATGCTGATCATATGCTGCTGAGTAGCTTGTAGGTAGGTCTAGGGTGGCTAGCCAGATCTTAGATAAGATTTGGCTAGCAATAATGCAACTAATAGGACAAAAGGACATTTTTGTAATTTCCTTTTAATCTCAAGGGTATTCTTGTCCAAGGTGCTTGAATCTAGGGTTTAATCACTAGATTTTAATCTTAAAGTTTCCCAAATAATTACTAGGGTTTGGACAATTAAAAATTAAAGAGTAGTAAAATTTTAAATTAAAACATACTAATTAAATTAGGGTTTTTAATAAAAATTAGGTTTTAAATTATTAGGGTTCCTTAATTATCATTAGGGTTCCTAAATTAACATTAAGGTTCCTAAATTAACATTTAAATTTACTAAAATAATAATCGTGGTTTATAATTTTAGCAATTAGGGGTTCTAATTTTAAATTAGGGCTTTTAAATATTAATTAGGGTTTTATCTAATTAACATTAATTCTATAATATGCACATAATTCATATAACACAATTACTACACAGTCTCGAACTCATAACCGAGTTTAGCAATTAGGGTTTAATAACACAATATGAGGGTTATGACATAATTTACCATATCTGGCCCACCATTATCGGTCCACGATTTACGATTACATATTTATAAAGATCAAAAATAAAAATATAATTAATATTATATTATTATTCTCATCCATTGATCAATACCCAAATTTAGGGTTTGGATTCCATATCTGGTTTATCTTTAATTAAGTTAAAATAATTAACTTAAATATTCTGAACAAAATCATATAATAAAATATTTATTATTATAATTCCAATAATCATTTCATATATTATTTAAATATTATAAAAATCATATTTTTTAGAAAATAAATAATAAAGACATTTCTACTATAAAATTAATTACTATAGAATATACTTTATAATGATCAATTATTCTAAAATCAAATTGTTTGAAATTATTCATGAAATAAATAATTTTATTTATCACATATATACATACACATTACTTGACACATATTCTCATCTTTAAAATAAAAAAAAATTTAATATGCAAATTTTTTTATTTATTTATATAGAAAATATTCAGGTTATTACAGAAATACCCCTAAACCTCAGAGTTCATAGTTTTTATGATCCCTCAGACAGATATGAAAAGTTTTTAAACTCTTCAGAGTAATGTTGTGGTAGTATGTGATGATGGATATGAAATAATGTGAACTCGTTGTGTACGCGTAGAATCTGAGATGATTGAATAAAGGTTATTATGACAACCTAGTTTTGATGAATGTTTAGAAGATGTAAACTTCTAGAGAGTAGTTATTGTAAAATGTGATAATAGAAAAGAAATCCTTGAATGAGGAAATTGTAAAGGTTAAGGTGAAAACCTAGTTTTGATCAATCGAATAAGCAGAGATTAGTATGCTTTAATTTCGGGGATGAAATTCTTAGAAGAAGGGGTGAATGTGACAACTCAAAAATTTATAAAATCTTGAATGATTAGAATAAAGGTTAAAGAATAAAACCTAGATGAGAATTTGAAATTTATTTAAAATTTTCAAGTAAAACCTATATGGTTTGCTATTCGAATGAGAATATAGAAAATTTGGGTTACCAAATTCCAAAACCCTAGAAATGAATTTATATGTATTTGAATGAATATCAAGATAAGGTATTATGATACCTGTAAAATTTGATGTAAATTGAATAAGTATAAAGTCGTTAGTTAATACGATTAGCAATATGAAGGGAGTAATTTAAAACTCAAAATTTGAGTTAGAGATAGAATTTTGAAGCACGGACTGCTCGGTTGCATCCGGAATGTCAAGTTTAGTCAGAATGGACAGTAAACACAAAATGTGTAAAGGTTGACTTTTAGTCAAAGTCAACAGTTGACTTTTTATGGAGAAAAATCAAAATAAGTGTGAGAAGTGAAATATGTTATGATTATGTGAATTATGTATATGATTAAATAAATATACATTATATAATGTGAATACATTTATTTTGTATATAAAAGTGAATTAAGTTATGTAACCTAATATATATATTAAGTGTGATAATTAAATAACCTAAGAAGTTATAAATTGGGAGAATATTAGTATATAAATATATATACTAACATGGAGATATTTATTTTATATATCTCAAAATAATTAATTTTATAAACAAGTTTAATTGAGTTATGAAATTAAAATGGCATAGGTAAGGAATTTAATTTCTAGTGTGAGAAATAGAAACCATAATTCAATGATTAGGGTAAAATAAAATTAAAAGTATTGGACTTTAATGATATCATAGCCCAATAATTTAAATAGAGTGCAAGAGAATTAAATTTAATGGACTAAGGAAGTTTTATTATTTAAACAAGCCCAATTAATTAATTAAGCATGTGACTTGTAGATAAAGTGATTAAGAGCAATTAAGAGAAGTATTATATTGACCCAATTTAATTAGGGTTGAAAGCCCAAGTTGGTTGTTGTTAGTAAGTAAAAAAAGTAAATTTGTTAGCTCAATGAGATTAATTAAGGGCCCAAACTAAGCCCACTTGGGGGAGAATAATAATATTAAAAATTATATTAAGTTAAGAGATATTTTTTTTTATTATCTCAAGTTATTAATTTTATAACTTAATTAAAACAAGTTTAGTTGGGTTATAGAATTTAATGTACAAGAGTGATTATTTAAATTGTAAATATTTGGAATGGATACCCTAATTAAATATTTGGGGTGAGATAAGATGGAAAGGATTTGATTATGTTAAATTACATAGCCCAAAGGATTAATTAAAAGCCCAAAGCTTAGCTCATTTTGTGATGGACATTCAATAAAGCAATTAATTAATAATAAAAGATATGTGAGTGAGTCTAAGGCCACATGGCCGGTAATATTAGGGGTGGAAAAAAGGAGGAGGTGTGAAGATATTTGTAACATATCTTAGATCTTAGATCATATTTCTCTCTCATTCCTTATTTCTCATTTTCCTTATTAGCTAACAAACAAAAGAGAGAGAAAGCCGTGAGAAAGAAAAGAAAGAAACGGGAAAGAGCAAGAGAGAGAGAGAAACATGAAAGGGAAATCGAGAGGGAGAGGGAGAGAAGAGGAGCGGAAAGCCATGAAAGAATGAAGGAGAGAGAAAAGAAGATCTTCCATGGATGAAGAAGAAGAAGAAAGAGAAAGAAAAAGGTATGAAATTATTTTCCTAAACTTTCCTCTAATTTATTTTTATTTGATGAATGGGGTTTTTTGATTTGGATGTATAAAACCATTTGAGCTATGTGTTTTTCAAGGATTCAAGTATGGATCGGCCCATATTGGGTATTGATTTGGTTGAAATTAAAAATAAAAATTTTCTAGTTTAGAAATCCAAAATTTCTATTTACTTTGAAAATCCACCGTTTTAAATCTATAACTCCTTTTTACGATCTGTCAAAGAGGGGTGCTAGATATATGTGTTTACTAGTTAACCCAAGTGGTAGTACTCAAAAATGTTGAGTTTTCATGGTGTAGTGGCCGTGGAATCCAAAACAGTCTCGATTTTTGGAAAAGAAAATAGGACTGTTTTGGGGCTGTCTGAAACGGGGGCAATTTTGTCAACTTTTTTTGCTTTACAAATTTCGGAAAACTTTGGAGTAGTAATATTAGAAGTTTTGCAGGTTGTGTAAAAATTTGAGAAATTTTGGCCATACGGCTTGAGAGTTATGGATTTTACGGTGAAGGGCTATTGTTATGAAGCCACCCGAATAACTCTCTGTGTATAAGTCCAAAAATTACAAAATATTTACTGGAAGTACATGTGTATAACAGGAACATACTGTATAAATTTCAGAAGTTTTGGAGTTAATCTCGATTTATGAAAAATCAGAGAATATTTGGCAATTATGGACTATTTAAATATAGTAAATGGATTTTAAAAATTCCGCGAAAAATATATGTTCAATATGGAACTATATTATGTCAAAACCCAGAAAAGAAATATTTTTGAAATTGATTTGGTATTTTTCATCTAAATGATGATAAATGGGTAAATGGATTTAATTAAATATATGATGTTCAAAAATATGAAAAATATGATTTATGACTTGAGACCCTTGAGCATGGCTTATGTAGATTTTTTGATGAAGTTTTGGGTCGGGTGTGAAGTGTTGTGATGTTTATGGCATTTTAGAAAATAAAACATTTGAACTAAATTGTTTATTAATGTGATTAATGACTTAAATTATTGTTATATGGCTAATAATATTAAATTAACATATTATTAGTAGTATTTGATTGGAGTGTTATTAAAAGGTTAATAACCTTAGCGTAAAATATTATTATATAATTAATAATATTTGACGGGAGATTAAAATACGAGATTTATGTTATTTTTCAATATAATTGTTGAATTTGGTATTCAATGAACTATGTTATGCTTGTAATGGACTAAAATGAGAATTCAGGGTGCTGAATTGAATTTTTGATTACTGAAATACTTTGTGGTCTGCTGAAATGGTAATTTCAGGATGCTGAAATGTAATTCGGTTTACTAAAATGATATTTCAGTTTACTGAAATGTTATCTAGCTTACTAAGATAACATATAAAGGGAAAACGTATAAGTATAAGTTATAAGTGATGAAAAGATTATCAAAGTATAACGATAATACTTAGACTAAGGTGTAATGTCTAATACTTAACTTTGTGAGTGAAGGTTAGACATGTTAATATAAGATGATGAGATTATAAGTAGGTAAATGAATATGGTGTTAAGAGTATCTAATATTTGATGATGTAATTAAGTGTTAGATAATATTATGGAATAAGGTATGTTATCTTGATTGAAGATCAATCTTATACACGATAGGTCTTTTTCAATAAAGAGAATAAATTAAATTAAGGTAGCGATAATCGACTATCTTGAGCAAGTTTCCTTAACTCAAACTCGGGTTATATTTAAAAGCATGTTAGTGAATGATTATTGATGATTATTCATGTCTAAGCTGATTATTGATTCGCACTTAGTGCATGTTGTATATGTTTGTTAGGTATGAAAGGCTGATCACCTTCATTACCATAAGGTTCATTTAAATTGTTTATGGTCATTGTTGACTTCAAACATTATTGGTTCAGTCATTCAATTATTGACATCTTGATTCAATTATTGGTTAGGGTTTAGGATTCTCAGAACTGAAATTAGGGTTTCCAGAACTAGAATTTGGGTTTCTAACCAATCGCTAGGGTTTTTTTAAACTAACATTGATGTTCTTAACATAACATTAGGGTTTACTAATGTTACAACTTATCTGATTAACAATTGACCCTTAACTATTTACACACATAATAAGCACATACACAAAACCATATACTTTGTTATCAGATATTCTCTTACAGTTTGTAATTCCTACAAATCCTTCACAAAATTTTTAAATCCATACTCCATTTACAGTCTAGGTCTTATTATCGAACCTTTATTTAATCAATTAAAATTTTATTAATAGTCTAAATTATTGGGTTGTCACATGTCATCAATAAAGACAACCACAAAATGATCCAAATATTCCTTGAATACTCGGTTTATCATATCCATGAAGGCGGCAGGAGCATTAGTCAATTCAAAAGACATGATAATGAATTCGTAATGCCCGTACCGAGTTCTAAAAGCAGTCTTTGGAATGTCATCAGTTTTAATCTTTAACTGATGATATCCGGAAAGAAGATCGATCTTTGAAAAGAATTTGACACTTTGTAACTGGTCAAACATGCAAGTCATCAATGTGAGGCAACGGGTACCAATTTTTGATGGTGACATGATTCAACTCCCGATAATCAATACAAAGTCGTATACTCCCATCTTTCTTCTTTATGAATAGAACAGGAGCAGCCCAATGAGATGTACTAGGACGAATGAAACTGATGTCTAACAGTTCCTGTAATTGAGTTTTTAACTCCTGAAGTTCAATAGGAGCCATTCGATATGGGGTTTTGGAAATGGGTTTTGTACCGGGTTCAAGGTCAATACAAAATTCGATTTCACGCTCTGGGGTTAGGCCAGGAAGTTCTTCAGGGAATACGTCAGGAAATTTATTAACAATAGAAATATCATTCAAATATGACGTATTTTTATTTAAATCCGTTACATGGCCTAAGAAAGCTTGACATTCATTTTTCAATAAACGAATGGCTTTATGGCTTGATATGACAGTGATTGACTTTAGTGGTTTGGTTGCTTGAATTCGCATAATAGGTTGGTTAGAAATATGAAAGCTAACAACCTTATGAAAATAATCAATTTTAGCATGATGAGTAGTTAACCAATCAATCTCTAAAATTATATCAAATGCAAGTATTTTCAAAGAGATGAGATCGACAAGTATTGTGAGGGTGCCGATTTGAATCAAATAATATTTATAAACAGTGGATGTAATGAAGGTTTCTCCCAACCGAGTTTCAACAGATAAGTCAACGTCTAATTTCTCTGGAGTCAAATTTAAACGTTGAGCGAAAGTAGGTGAAATAAAAGAATGGGTAGAACCGGTATCAAATAAGGTATAGACTTCGCAAGAGTTTATGATTAGCTTACCCGTGAAAACTTCATTCGGGTTCCTCGCTTTTTGGGAGGTCACGACAAAAGCTCTCCCTTGACCTACCGGCTTTGATTTGTCTGGGACAACCTTTGGTGTCACCATCCCAGCTGGACTTGACTTCACTACATGACATAATCGGGCTAGGTGACCTTTCTCTTCCACAATTAAAACATGCTTTGGGTTGATGTGTACAGATTGGATGGATGTGTCCCTCCTCTCCACATTTGTAGCATACGACCGGTGGTCGTTCTCCTTCCTTAAAAATGGGTGTTGGTGCTACTGTCTTTCCATCATTGTTGAATCTCCTCTTTTTGAAATTTCCACTTCTATTATCTTGGCCAGGATTACCACCGAAATGGTTACCATTTTTGGCATGATGATTTTCTCCACGTTTATTGTTCACCGCTTCGATGACTGCTACCACTGGTATGACTATTATCGTTTTGCCGGCTACTATCTTTTGGTGGGGCTGACTCATTATCGCACTACAATAACTAAGCCTTATTCACAACATCTAAATACAAGCAAAGTTTGTGAGAAATGAGGAATTGACGTATTTCGGATTTCAAACCTCGTAGAAACATTCGTGTCATACGCTCCTCATTATCTATCAAATGGGATGCAAACTGGGATAACTCCGCAAATTTAGCCTCATATTGCGATATGGTCATATTGTTTTGCTCCAGCTTGATGAATTCTACCTCCTTCATATGACGAATGTAATAACCCAATATTTTTGATATAATTAAATAATAAATTTTGGGTATAATTTTTTTTAAAAAATAAAGGTGGGAATATGTGCAAGGTAAATTGTATGTATATATGTGATAAATAACTTTATTTATTACATAAATAATTCCAAATAATTTTTTTAAAGGAATTATATTCTTATAATAAATTAATTTTGTAGTAAAAATGATTTTTATTATTTATTCTCCATGAAAATATGATTATAATATTATTTAAATAATATATGAAATGATTATTAGAATTATTATAATAAATATTTTATTATATGAATTTATTCATATTAGTTATTTAATTATTTTAACTTAATTAATAATGTTATATATGCAAGAGAAATCAGATATGGAATCCAAACCCTAATTTTGGATTTTGAACAATGAATGAGAATAATAATATTATATTAATTATATTTTAGTGTTATATCTATGCACTGTATGTATATACCGATAATGGTTGGTCAATTATGGTGTTGTATTACAAAACCCTAGTTTTATTTTGATAAACCCTAATCCAGAAGTCAAATAGGACTTTAAGATTTGCTAAGATGTTGTTTTATGAGATTAATATCAAGTATGGTAGATTTTATTGCTAATTAGGGAAAACCCTAATTTGTAATTAGAAACCGTAATTAGTAATTAGAAACCTTAATTAGTAATTAGAAACTCTAATCACTAAACTAGAACCCTAATCGCTAAATTATAAAGCTTAAAGTTAATGAGGGAAACCCTATTTATTATTTAGAAAACCCTAATTATTATTTAGGAACCCTAATTACTAGAAACCCTAATTATTAATTATTATCCCTAATTGTCAAATTTAACACCCTAATCGCAAAATTGGAAAGCTAGCTATAATTAGTATATCTTAAACTTATTATGCAAGTTTAAGTAATTAGAAAGCTAAGCATGATTAATGAAACCCTAATTTCCATTTTAAAAACTGTAATTGCTATTTTAACCCCTAATTAGAAATCCTACAAAATCAAATTTATGAGGCCTTAGGGTTAAACCCTAAGGGTTTGTCAAGATTACAATTGAGCCATTAAAATCATGATCAAAAAGACCAAACTACCCTTCTTGTATTATTTAGTAAGTTGTTTGTGAAAGTAATATGCACACAAGCCAATCATGTTTGATGATAAAGCATATACTTTGTAACAATCTTATTCATTTATTAATAAAAAGTATTAATTTATTAAAGGCTTTTAATTATCTACATGATGTTGTTTTATAATATGTGATAAACCCATAGTTTTAAGCAATGCTTTTAGAATAATGATGATGATCATTCTAATGAGATCTAAATTCTTAGAAAGCTTAAAACTAAAATAGTTCCCAATCATTGGATTACTAAATTGGGGATTAGTGAATCCGGATAGATTGGTACATACGTTAACTTGCTCATTGGATGAGGATGATTGATCTCATGATCATTTGTGTGGAGACACTAAAAGCAAGTATGTAGGTGCTTATTAGAGAATAAGTTCACTTTGACGTGGCTCTCGCTAAGGAATACCTAATGGAGTTTAACTTGCTGTCAATAGGAATTCTGTAGTGATAGTAGTACAAGTAATCCTTGGACTTGAGATCATCATAGTATCTTGTGTATGATGAGTTATACTTTGACTTATTCCTTAAGACCCTTAGGGTATATCAAAGGGTATGCTTAGATGTACAACAAGTTATACATGGAGATAATATATGATCAATAAAGAATCTACCACTTCTAATAAAAGAAGACAAATGTCCTATGTGATCGATAAATGACAACCCAAAGAGTCCTTGGCGGGCGTAATGAAATTAGAAAGGAGTTTCTAATTTGCATTATTTGGTGTTGTGTATTTAAGGATCGAAATACATATAATTAAATAAAATAAGACTTGACAAGAATTCCATGTCTTATATTTAATTGGGACATTGTATGGTGGAAGGATTGAATTGTCATTTCAAGAACTATTTACTCAAAGGTTCTTTTATGATTAATGTTGAAATCTATATTATCTGGAAAGTCGTTGATCGCTAGTGGAGAACTTATCCTATTGTAGAATAAATATTATTTATTTAAATAAATTAATTGTTTAATTTATTTATTTAAATAAGATTAGAATTGTTCTAATTGATTTATTCACAACCTAGGTTTAATATGGAGAACCTAAAGGGTCACACCATAAAAGGAAGAATAATTATTTATGAAGTTAATGGCATAATCGTAATAATATATTAAGTATATTTAATTTAATCTATGGTGATAGAATAAATTAAATAGCTTAATATTTATTATTTAATATTTTAAAATATTAAATATAAATTAATAAGAGGAGTCTTATTAATATTATTACAATTATTATTATTTTAATTTCTAAAAGAGTTTAGGAATTAATTTAATATAAGTACTCTCATTTATTCCTAATAGGATT
The DNA here is from genome assembly GCA_020205615.1 of Panax quinquefolius. NCBI lineage: Eukaryota > Viridiplantae > Streptophyta > Magnoliopsida > Apiales > Araliaceae > Panax > Panax quinquefolius. Next base: position 81,133,699 of record CM035166.1, read on the forward strand.
AGGAGGGAAAATTAATTAAAGGAGTTTAATTAATTATCCCTAATAAGATTAGGGAGCCCATTTAATTAAAAGAGTTTAATTAAAAATACCTTATTTTAATAGGGTTACCTGATATCTTTATAAGAGTAGTCTTATATCAGATATCAAAATATACGTTATTCCAATTGTTGGAGAGTACGCTCTTTTTCTATAGAGATAGAAAAACTAGGGTTTAGCCAACCACCCATCTTCTTGAATCCTTCTTCTTCCTTGGTGGATCACCTCTAGAGGCCAAACACTTGGGTGGCTAACGTTGATCAAAGGAAGGAACCAAACCCGGTGGATTCAAGTTGAACGCGAAAAGGATTGGAGGTGAACTTGTACCTGAGGAAGCTCGGATCTTCAAGGGTATGTTTCTTATTCATCTTTTTCGTTTAATTAATAATTGTGCATAAAGGGTGATCCCGGTATATGGTTTGTAAAATTTTTAAACTCTGATTTTCCACGTTTTCGCATTATTTTTGCGATTTGATTGCGTTCTTGAATATTACAAACCTAACAGTGGCATCAGAGCCAAACCTTTATGCGAATTATTAATTATTTTAATTTGATATGTATATTGATATGTGTTTAGAACAATTTAATTGGGCATAATTTATTGTATAAAATTTATTTTAAAAAAAAATTCGCAAAATACGTGATTTTGCTTATCCAATACTTCGGAATTCGCGAACTGGATTTTTTTTTGCTGCATCTAAAAATTCGCGAGGTTGCTCCTGATTTGTTTCATATATATATATATATATATATATATATATATATATATATATATATATATATATATATATATATATATATATTAAGGATTCATGTGCCATATGCGAGATTGGTATAATGGTAACAAGATTGGTATAATATATATATAGTATATATAAATAACCGAAAATATTTATATATTATATATATTACGTTAGAATATATATATATATATATATATATATATATATATATATTATTCTCAATTATTTTATAATTAAAATAAAAGTTTATTTTAATTTTAAAATAAAAGGTTTATTTTAATATTAAAATATAAAGTTTATTTTAATTTTAAAATTGAATTTCATGCTAACTAATTAGAGTTAGAATTGGATTCTATGATAACTAATTGGAATTGAAATTGGATTATATGTTTCCTTAAATAAAGGAGTTTATTTAGATATGAAATAAGATTTCATATTATTCAAAATAAAAGAGTTTATTTGTGAATAGGAAAGAGAATCCTAATTTCCTTAAATAAAGGAGTTTATTTAGATATGAAATAAGATTTCATATTATTCAAAATAAAGGAGTTTATTTGTGAATAGGAAAGAGAATCCGTGTTTCCTTTAATAAAGGAGTTATTTTTTTTTACTTGGAATTGGATTCCATAATTAGTTAAAATAAAAGAGTTTATTTTTATTAAAGATTTTGATTAAAATAAAATAGTTTATTTTATTCAAAATTAGATAAATTAAAATAAAATAGTTTTATTTTGATTTAAATTTGGATTAAAATAAAGGAGTTTATTTTGATTCAAAATTAGATTTTATACTAACTAAATTTTCCCATTAAATGATATCAATATATATATTAAATGTTTATTATTCATAAGATGAGCGTTATTTATTGATGCATATGATGATGTGTATGATAATAAATGGGATTGATTATGGACTATTGACCAATGTGATTGGATTTTATTTTAGTTGGATGCATGAATGTATGGGTTTTATTAAATGGGGTTACTGCATAGTACCTGCGTCTTCTCTAATTTTTCTTAATGTAAATTCTATCTCTCTCCTATGTACTTCCCTCGATTTACGATCAAGGTTTCTATTTATTTTAAATAGTTTTGTAATAGGAATAGTTAGAATTAATTTTGAAAAATTAGAGATCAAGGAGCAAGAAGCGCGTGAAGACCCGTTTGTAATGGAGCCCGGGTTTAAATGTAATAGTTATATTTAAATATTATTTCTTGCACCCCTAGGGTTTGACCTTTTGGTTCACTTGGTGGCTCTAGTGAACCAAACTAGAATAAAAGTCCATAATCAATTCGGGTAGAATATAGTATTCTATGTAACAACCCCAAAATAGGTCCATTCCATCCAACCTATTCTGAGTCGTTAAATACATGGTACAGAAATAACTACAACTTTATTAGAACAATTGTCGTGCAAAATACAACAACACATATATCTTTGTGAGTTTGGATACCAATATATACCAAATGTAACTCGGACACCAACTTGGATAACACGTCACCATGACACCTTACATAAAGGTACGATAAAAAAAACTGTTTTAGAAATTAGAAACTTTGGGAAGTGTTCAAGGAAACCTTCGTACATGGGAGGCCATGCTTTTAGGTTATGGTAGATATCATATGGCCACGAAATTATCCTTGATTAACCCAATAAACCCCAAAGAAAAAACGAGAAGATTACTATCATATTCTTCCCAATGGTGAGTCTTCTCTTGACATATCATTATCTCATTGTCTCTAATTGGGTATTATACTCCAAACAAACACCAAGATTATATAGGTAGTGCTTGTAAATATACTCGACAGAAGTGGATGAGCACAACCATGTCTTATGATAACACGAGGTTGTATGTCATTAGACATCTTGTATGATAGTGACAAAACACCATTCCAAGTTAAATTCACCTCACCCTCAACATCTATAGACCACCACTCTATTCCTCGCTATCCCCCACTCGACCCATTTACACTTTTTTATTACACGAAAGGAATTGTGAAACAAAAGGGTGAAACCTGACTAGCTCGAAAAGAATATTATGACTAAAGATAAATAAATTATCAATAGTCTTCATCGATAATAAATCGAGATTTAGAACATATGGTAGATGATAAAACTTTTCAACCATAGTTGCGGCGAATGAGCAATCCATTAGAAGAGTCAAATAGACTATAAAGTCTATTGTCTTCTCCATGTTAAAATCCACCAACAATGTTTTATCCTGTAACATCAATCAACAATTCACATCCACAATCACGTGTATAACTCATAATCGTAATTGTAGTTCTAAATTCCTTTCCTCATCCAAGACAAAGATAATTTTCATCACTTGTCTTTACACGAAACATCAAAGATCATGGTTATACCAAATCACGCCTCTTGTTCATAATCATACTAATAAATTCATCTTTTACACCACGGGCCAAAGATATTCATCAACAGATTCATCTTTACACTACTGAAAGCTAAAGATATTCAACAACGGGTCATCTTTGCATTACAAGCCAAAGATATTCATCAATAATTCATCTTTGCACTCTGAGCTAAAGATATTCAACAACAGTCATCTTTGCATTCTGAGCAAAAGATATTCATCAATAATTCATCTTTGCACTTTCTAAGCTAAGATATTCATCAACAAGTCATCTTTGCACTACGAGCCAAAAGATATTCATCAATAATTCATCTTTGCACTCTTGGTTAAAGATATTCATCAGTTGGTCATGTTCATTTAAACACCTGTTCATCTTTGCACTACAGGCCAAAGATATTCTTCAGAAATCATTCATCTTTGCATTGGTTTTATCCACGTCCAAAAATACCTCAAAAATAATCATAGTGGTGTAAAATTCAAGAATGATCAAAACATGGATACAATCAAAGCTAGTATCCAGAATAGATATTTTAGACGAAAAGAAAAATTTTCATTTTTGATTGAATAGTCTTAAGTTCGTGAATAGTCTTGATTATCGTGAATAGTCTTTGTATCGTGAATAGTAACTCAAACACCAAAAGATAGAAATTCCACAAAAAACATTTTCACGCTTCATGAATAGTACTCGTGAATAGTAACTCGTGAATAGTAACTCATGAATAGTAACTCGTGAATAGTAACTCATGAATAGTAACCCCGACATGAAAAAGTTCCAAATTTGATAAAAACTTGAGATCACATTTCAAAGATAATGATATTGAAGAAATAATATCATTACAAAATAATAATATCCTTTACTATCCCTTACCTCAAAAGAGCAGCAGACTTCCGACGGGATATCGGATATAATGACATGAAGGAAACTTGCAATCGATGAATATCAACTCACCAAGTATCTAAATACTCACAAATTACACTCAATAATCTAGAGAGAAAAGAGAAAACTTTGTTTACGGTGTGATTTTCAATTCTAACTTAGCCCTCTATTTATAGGAAAATGTTAGCACCGTCAAGCGCAACTTAACTCTTTGCAACTTTGATGGCTTTACCTCGCTACTATTCCCACCCACCACATTTGAAATAAAATTCAGCACATTTCTTCACCAACCACAAGTGGGGCCCACTCAATTCTAGAATTTTCCACCAAAATCAATTATAAACCTAATTTCCGAATCAATCACCTCTTAAAATTCATAACAAATCATTCGTTCATTTTAACGGTTCAAAATTTGTGGACATATACTCAACTTATGTATGTATAACATATCCAAAAATTACAACGATCCAACGGTCGGGTCAAAATTTATAACTCACATAATATAGTCAAGAACACCGATTTTTCGGACTATTAGTCCTTGAGACCATTTCATTCAAAATTTCACCACGAAATATCTACAAAGAATTTTTGGGTGATTCAAATTTCTCTGATTAGCTTACTTCTAGGGCTTTCTTTTGATATATGGCTCATCTCTTAACTCATTATACACAAAGAGTTATGGATTTTACAAAATCAAGTAATAAACTAATTTTTACGAAAATCCCATATTTTGTTCTCCATTTAAACAAATCTTGATAAAACACCTCATCATTAATTCCTTCACTTATAACCACATAAATAAATCCATCATTTATATCCACATCAAATAAATATTTTCTTATCATATGAATCAATAATTAATTATTCACAAATAATATTACGAATCACATTTATAATGACCAGTAGTTCCGGAAAGAGGGGCTTTCCGATAAGGATTTCTCCTTCTTGGCGCCAATTAATTAGGTGACCAAACCTCTCCTTAGACGAGAACTTTCTAGACATTGCCAATAATGTTATCTAATAATATTATTCAAATAATATGAATTATTGATCCGATAATGGGAAATCTTTAATGCGGTGTGAATTATTGAAGCAATGAATAATATAAAATACCAACGCAAAGAATTATTGAATCAATAAAATAAAATACTAAACAAGAATTCTTGTGAAAATTATTGAGTAGTGCCTTCTTACGTAAGGATCAATAATTCAACAATCTTTGTGTAATCTGCAGTAATCTTCTTTATGCGACCACGCCAGATTCTTTGTATTTTAACCACCGGGTATTCAACGGTCTTAACAGTAACAACTTCTGGCAGTTATTTTTAACCAACTTATATTTGTCGTTTTCTTCATCCAATCGCTTTTTATTATAGGGCCCACACATGGTCATTTTGCGTCGTCGTCTTTAATATTCCCAAAAGCGGAAAAGAATATTCCACGACCAAACGAATATTCCCAAACAATAATGAATACTTTATACCCCCTTGCTTATTTTGAAAAAAAAATTTCATATATCACTAACTTAACTTTAACTTTTATCAATTTAACCAATTCTTGAATAGAAAAATTGAATACTTTTATTTCATAAAATTAGGGGTCTTACAATCTCCCTCCTTATGAAATTTAAGTCCCCAAAATTTACGTGCACAGTATTTCAAAGAGTTGAGAATACCTTGTTTTCATTTCGATTCTATCTCCCCGTCATCATGATTTCTCCATTGCTCATCTCCGTATTTTGGATATCATTCTAGAATACGACTTCAAAACAAAGGTTAATTGAGCAAATTAACATATCACATAATATCTCGATATTATGACCCGACCAACAAATAAGCTTAGGTAGGACACACTAGCGAAGGATTTACTCATCTCTCCCTCCTAGTTCTATTCCACGATCTCCGCCAGAGATCATATCCCTAAGCTCGATACCAAATGTAACAACCCCAAAATAGGTCCATTCCATCCAACCTATTACGAGTCGTTAAATACATGATACGAAAATAACTACAACTTTATTACAACAATTGTCGTGCAAAATACAACAACACGTATCTTTGTGAGTTTGGATACCAATATATACCAAATGTAACTCGGACACCAACTTGGATAACACGTCACCATGACACCTTACATAAAGGTACAAATCAAAAACTGCTTTTAGAAATTAGAAACTTTGGGAAGTGTTCAAGAAACCCTTCGTACATGGGAGGCCATGCTTTTAGGTTATGGTAGATATCATATGGCCACGTAATTATCCTTGGTTAACCCAATAAACCCCAAAGAAAAACGAGAAGATTACTATCATATTCTTCCCAATGGTGAGTCTTCTCTTGACATATCATTATCTCCATTGTCTCTAATTGGGTATTATACTCCAAACAAACACCAAGATTATATAGGTAGTGCTTGTAAATATACTCGTGAGTGGATGAGCACAACCATGTCTTATGATAACACGAGGTTGTATGTCATTAGACATCTTGTATGATAGTGACAAAACATCATTCCAAGTTAAATTCACCTCACCCTCAACATCTATAGACCACCACTCTATTCCCTCGCTATCCCCCGCTCGACCCAGCTACACTTTTATTACACGAAAGGAATTGTGAAACAAAAGGGTGAGCACAACTAGCTCAGTAAAGAATATTATGACTAAAGATAAATAAATTATCAATAGTCTTCATCAGTAATAAATCAGAGATTTAGAACATATGGTAGATGATAAAACTTTTCAACCATAGTTGCGTGGAATGAAGCGATCCATTAGAAGAGTCAAATAGACTATAAAGTCTATTGTCTTCTCCCATGTTAAAAATCCACCAACAATGTTTTATCCCTGTAACATCAATCAACAATTCCTGTCCACAATCACGTGTATAACTCATAATCGTAATTGTAGTTCTAAATTCCTTTCCTCATCCAAGACAAAGATAATTTTCATCACTTGTCTTTACCCTTTTTTAGACAATAAGTGGGTCAGTCCAGTGCATTGTGTGCCGAAAAAGGGAGGAATGACCGTGGTTCAGAATGATGACAATGAGCTAACTTCGACAAGGACAGTGTGTGACGCCCCCAAAATAGGTATACATCACCCATTCTGAGTCGCCACATACATGGTATAAAATTCAAATACAACTTAATTATACAGCTATCGTGTAAAATACGACAGAACATAAGCTGAGAGTTTTAATACGAATATTGTCTTCTAGACAGTATTCAAACTCAAATGGAGTTTTTATTACATTTATTATCACATTATTTCACTGAATAGTGAGGACTACTAATGCAAACACCTGGACCGTCACTCTGTTCCCCGACTAGTCCTAGCTATATTCTCATTTCCTGAAGAGAACAATGAAAACAAAGGGTGAGCTCAACTAGCCCAGTAAGAAATATTATGACTAAGATAATGCAGAATAAATTATCGTTAGCATTCAACAGTGTTAAACTGATAAAATATAATAAACATCAAGTTTAACTACAGCGAAACAAGCAATCCATTAGAAGAGTCATGTAGAGCATGATATCTACTATCTTCTATGATTTAAAAAGTTTATCATCAATTTTATCGCTGAGACTCAGCTTAATAAATAAACCACATCATCGAATCATCCCTGCACTACGGGCCAAGGATATTCATGTAATCATCAATGGTCATGATTATACCGAATAATCCCTGGCCATAATCATACCAACCACTATCCATCAATGCACTACAGACCAATGAGGATTTTTACACATCATTTGTAACATTACGGTCATGATTATACCGAATAATCCCTGGTCATAATTATACCAATTAATAGTACATCTATGCACGTAAGCTTCAGATGACTTTCATCACAATATAAGCATGAGGATGATGAGGATGATATATGAATTCAATTAAATGAAAGAAAAGGATAAATTTTAAAGATTTATAATTTAATTTATCCATAATTTAATAATATCCAAATCGTCAACATGATACTGCTTTGTGGAGTAAAATTCAAGAATAATATTGTATCAAAAATGATTTGGATAACAAAGAAGTCAATTTTTGTCATGAATAATTCCCCGGGTGAATAGTACCCGAGTGAATAGTACCACGTGAATAGTGCTTCAGGAATATTACCCCATGAATAGTATTTTGTGAATAGTACTCGTGAATAGTACTTTGTGAATAGTACCCGTGAACAGTGCTTTATGAATAGTACCCGTGAATAGTACTTTATGAATAGTATCATAAAAATGAATACTACTCATAGACAGTACTCCAGTATAAAAAGCTTAAAATTTAACAAGAATATGCAGAAAATATCCTTGTGAAACGATACTAGATGAAACGCAAATTTTTAGGATATTCTACTAATTTCACTGAGTATAGAAGCAATACTTTAACAAAATGAGGGTATAATCAGGAATACGAGATGAAATAATATTACTCACATACTGCAGAGTATGGAAGAAAATATTATTCCTATGAATACTGAATAAAATAATATCCCTTACCTCAGAAGAATACTAGATGCTGAAATAGTGAGGTAGCAGACTTCTCTTCTACTTTCTCTCTATAGCTTCTCTCTCTATAATTGCTCTTGTGAGTCTTAGTGAATTGGCGAGAATGAAAGAAGAATGAGCTTCTATTTATAGGAAAATATAGTTTCGATAATTACACGTTTTGGGGTTCAAAATATTACAGTATAATACCTTCAGCTTTTCCTTTATTTTTAATTTAGTCCTACAAGTATTATCAAACTTGCACCACCTCCCCTAATAGTACATCATGTAAATCAATAGTACATTCATGTGAATCAATAGTACACACATGTGAAAAAATAGTTACGGTATAGTACCTTCATCTATACCTCTATTTTTAATTTAGTCATGCTAGTATTATCAATCTTGCACCACCTCCCTTAATAGTACATGCATGTGAATCAACAGTACATACATGTGAACAAATAGTTATAAGCATGTGAATTAATAGCAATTAATTGCTCATTTATCCGATTAATTACCATATTGGTCAATATAATCTCCGGACATCAATTATTATCGAAATAGATGTCGATTTCTATTAACACTAATAATCCCAACACAATAAAAATATCAATTTCATCTTTAATCAACACGAACTTATTCATCATTAATATTATAACTCATAATATTTAATAACCATATCGTTCCCAGGAAAGAAGGGGCTTTTCAATAAGGATTTCTATTTATTGGCGCGCAATTAGGTGACCAAACCTCTCATTGACAGAACTTTCTCGACATCGTCAATATTACAAATAATAATATGAATAACTTTTTTCGTCTCAATTATTGATTTAATAATAATAAATATTATGCAGATGATGCTGTGACAATAATTGAATCAATAATATGAGAGATATTATGAAGCAATTACTGTATCAATAATTGAGTATAACTGAGTGACTTCTCACGTAAGCATCAATAATCAATACCGTGTGCTACTATGCAACCACGCGTATTACTGTACTTTTACCACCGGGTAGTTCAATAGTTTAACGGTAAAACTTTCGCCGTTATATTTATAAAAAGATAATTATGTCATTTTTTAACTACGACAATACTTCCGTTCTGACAACCCCAAAATAGGTCCATTCCATCCAACTCATTCTGAGTCGCCAAATACATGGTAAAGAAAACAACTACAACTTTATTATAACAATTGTCGTGCAAAATACAACAACATAAATGCTGTGAGTTTTGATACAAATATATACCAACTGTGACTCATGTCCCAACCTTGGATAGCACGTCACAATGACACCTTACATAAAGGTACAGTCAAAAACTGTTTTAGAAATTAGAATCTTTGGAAAGTGCTCAAGGAAACCTTCGTACATGGGAGGCCATACGTCTAGGTTATGATAGATATCATATGCCCACAAAATTATCCTTGGTTGACCCAATAGACCCCAAAGAAAAACGAGAAGATTACTATCATCTTCTTTCCAATGGTGAGTCTTCTGTTGACATATAATTATTTCCACTGTCTCTAATTGAGAATTATACTCCAAACAAACACCAAGATTATATAGGTAGTGCTCGTAGATATACTCCGCAAGTGGATGTGCACAACCCTGTCTTATGATAACATGAGTTTGTATGTCATTAGACATCTTGTATGATAGTGGCAAAACACCCTTCCAAAATTAAGTTCACCTCACCCTATTCGGTTCACCAAAATTAAATATCAAATGACGATATAATACACACACTTATCTAAAGTCTCAATAAAATTATTTTTATACTATTTAGGAGAACCTCAACAACTATAGACCACCGCTCTATTCCCCTCATTATCCTCGCTCGACCCAGCTACACTTTTATTACCTAAAAGAATTGTGAAGCAAAAGGGTGAGCACAACTAGCTCAATAAAAGAATATCATGACTAAAGATAATTAAATTATCAATAGCCTTCATCATTAATAAATCAGAGATTTAGAACATATGGTAGATGATAAAACTTTTCAACCATAGTTGCAGCGGAACGAGCAATCCATTAGAAGAGTCAAATAGACCATAAAATCTATTATCTTCTCCATGTTAAAAGTCCACCAACAATGTTTTATCCATGTAACATCAATCAACAATTCCTGTCCACAATCACATGTATAACTCATAATCGTAATTGTAGTTCTAAATTCCTTTTCTCATCCAGGACAAAGATAATTTTCATCACCTGAAACATCAAAGATCATGGTTATACCAAATCACAGTTCATGTTCATAATCATACTAATAAATTTATCTTTGCACTACGGGCCAAAGATATTCATCAACCAGTCATCTTTGCACTACGGGCCAAAGATATTCAACAACAGGTCATCTTTGCATTACGAGCCAAAGATATTCATCAACAAATTATCTTTGCACTACAGGCCAAAGATATTCAACAACAAGTCATCTTTGCATTACGAGCCAAAGATATTCATCAATAATTCATCTTTGCACTACATGCTAAAGATATTCATTATCATTTCATCTTTGCACTACAGGCAAATGATATTCAACAACAGGTCATCTTTGCATTACAGGCCAAAGATATTCAACAACAGGTCATCTTTGCACTATGGGCCAAAGATATTCATCAATAATTCATCTTTGCACTACAGGCCAAAGATATTCCTCAACAGTTCATATTTGCACTACAGGCCAAATATATTCATCAACAGTTCATATTTGCACTACAGCCCAAATATATTCATATCTCAAAGAAATATATAATCATTTCAGAATTTATATAAACAATAATTATAACTATGTTAATCAATTCATCTTTACACTTAAGCTAAAGATATTCAATTATAAATTCAATGGTCATGATCATACTAGTTAACAATTCATCTTTGCACTACTGGCCAAAGAGAACCCATAGTCACGATCATACCAATAATCTACCCATCTTTACACTCAAGTGAAAGAGAAATTCAACATCAGGGTTATAAAAATGTTATATATGATAATAAAAATAATATGATCAACAACTGCATTTATTTTCAAGAGCAACAATCATAAATCAACGATAATTTGGTCAAAAAGAGAAACCAATTTTTGTCGTGAATAGTACCCGTGAGTAGTAACTCGTGAATAGTAACTCATGAATAGTAACTCGTGAATAGTATTTCGTATTTGTACATAGTACCGTATACGTAAATAGTGTCATATACGTAAATAGTGCCATATACATGAATAGTCTTGATATCGTGAATAGTAACCCCACTCAAAAAGGTAGAAATTCCACAATAAGATCCATAACAATATGTCAGTATAATGATATTGAAAGAATAACATCATTATGAAGAATATAACATCCCTTACTATCCCTTACCTCAAAAGAGCAGCACTTCTGACTGGATGTCGGATATGACGTTGAAGGAAACTTGCAGTGATGAATAGCAACTCACCAAGTATCTAAATACCCACAAAATACACTCGATAATCTAGAGAGAAAAAGAGAGAAAACTTATGAATTCCGTGTGTGTTTTCAATTCTAACTTAGCCCTCTTTTTATAGGAAAATGTTAGCACGCCAAAAGCGGACTTGACTGCTTTACTACCCACGATGGCTTTACACCGCTACTATTCCACCCACCAAAAATCACCATCTTCCACAACAACCAAAAAGTGGGGCCCACCCATTTCTAAATTTTTCCAACAAAATCATTTATAAACCTAATTTCCTAATCAGTCCACCTCTTAAAATTCATAACAAATCATTCGCTCATTTTAACGGTTCAAAATTTGTGAACATATACTCAACTTATATATGTATAACATATCCAAAAATCACAACGATCCAACTATCGATTAAAAATTATAACTCGAATAATAAAGTCAGTAAGAACACCGATTTGATCTTTTAATACCTCCAATCCGACAAAATCTTGATAAAATACCTCAACATTAATTCCTTCATTTATAACCACATAAATAAATCCATCATTTATATCCACATCAAATAAATATTTCCTTATCATATAAATCAATAATTAATTATTCACAAATAATATCACGTAATCATAATAATGACAACCAGTGCGCTTCGAGGAAAGAGGGGCTTTCAGATAAGGATTTCTCCTTCTTTGGTGCGCTTAATTAGGTGACCAAACCTCTCCTTGACAGAACTTTTTAGACATTTCCAATAATGCTATCTAATAATATTATTCAAATAATATGAATTATTGATCTGATAATGGAGATATTGTGCAGTGACAATTATTGAAACAACAATAATATAAAATATCAACGCCGCAATTATTGATTCAATAAAATAAAATATTAAACAGTAATTACTGTAACAATTATTGAGTAGCGCATTCTCACGTAAGAATCAATAATTAAAAAAATACTGTGCAATACCGTGTGCTACTGTACAACAACACGTATTACTGTATTTTAACCACCGGGTATTCCAACAGTGTTAACGATAAAAAACTCAAACTTGTCATTTTCTTCATCCGACAGTTATTCTGTTATGGGGCCCGTAAATGGTTGCGCCATTGTTCGAATATTCCTCGACAGAAAGAATATTCCACGACTAAACGAATATTCCCCGACAACAATGAATATTTTATAACCACTTGTTTATTTAAAAAAAAATTCATATATCACCCTTAACTTTAACCTTTTATCAATTTAACCATTTACTGAATAGTAATTATAAGAAAAATTGAATACTTTTATTTCATAAAATTCGGGGTCTTACATCCGTTGTGGGGTCTACCATTGATTGTGTCGTCGTACGAATATTCCCTGTTAAAACAAATATTCCCCGACCAATTGAATATTATATAACCACTTGCTTACTTTGCAAAATTTATAAATAATACCCACAACTATAACATTATATCAAATCCACACCATAATATTCAAAAATATATTTCGAGTAAAATTAATCTTTATTCATAAAAGTTGGGGTCTTACAACCTCCCCTTCTTATGAAATTTCATCCTCGAAATTAGGGTGCGTACTTGGTATGTCGAAGAGGTTTGGATACCTTGACTTCATTTCAGATTCTAACTCCCAGGTCATTTCCTTAACATCGTGGTTTCTCCACAAAACTTTGACTTGAGGTATAACCTTGGAGCGTAGAATATGATTCTTCTTATCCAAGATTTTAACAGGTACCTCTTCATACGTTAAATCTTCCGCTATCTCATTCAGTTCTAATTCAATAATGTGTTTCGGCTCTTTCACATACTTACGTAACATAGATATGTGAAAAACGTTATGAACACGAGACATACTTGGCGGTAAGGCGAGTCTATAGGCCACAATTCCTACTCGATCGAGGATTAAAAATGGGCCAATGAATCGAGGATTGAGCTTTCCTCTCTTTCCAAATCTCATAACTCTTTTCCATGGAGCAACACGTAACAACACATGATCTCCAATATTGAATTCCACGTCCTTTCGATGAAGATCAGCATAACTCTTTTGTCGATCTTGTGAGGTTTTTATACTTTATCGGATCGTTTGAATCTTTTCGGTAGTCATACATACCAATTTCGGTCCCAACAACGTTGCTTCATCCACCTCATCCCAACATACTGGAGAACGACACTTTCTTCCATACAACGCCTCAAATGGAGCCATGTTAATACTTGTTTGATAACTGTTGTAGGAAAACTCCACCAATGGTAAGAACTTGTCCCAACTTCCTTTGAAGTCAAGGACACATAGTCTTAATAAATCTTAAAGTGTTTGAATAGTCCTCTCCGACTACCCGTCCGTTTGAGGATGATATGCTGAACTAAATTGTAAATCCGTGCCCATATCTTTTTGCAAACTAACCCAAAATCGTGAAGTAAATTTTGGGTCTCGATCAAAAACTATGGATACTGACATACCATGCAATCTTATAATCTCATTTATGTACATATAAGCAAGACGTTCAAGTGTATAAGTTTCTTGTATCGGTAAGAAATGAGCAGACTTGGTCAATATGTCAAGAATGACCCAAATCGCATCTATGCCTTGAGATACCTTGGGAAGACCAGTAACGAAATCCATGGTAATGTGCTCCCACTTCCATTCTGTAATTTCAAGTGGTTGCAATGGACCTTTTGGCACTTGATGCTCCGCCTTGACTCGTTGAGAAGTTAGACACCTTGAGATAAACCCCGCTATCCCTCTCTTCATATTGCTCCACCAAAATGTATGTCGAAGATCACGATACATTTTGGTACTACTAGGATGGATTGCAAACGGTGTGTTGTGCGCCTCCATCATGATTTTATAATTTAAGTCAGAATCGTTAGGAACACAAAGTCTGGAGTTGACTCATAGTATTCCTTCTTCATCGATTCTTGCTTCCGGAATAGCACCTTCTTGCACTTTCTTCCTTATACGCATCAGCTCCAGGTCTGTAGCTTGAGCAGCTTTAACTTTATCGATTAAAGTTGGTTCTACTCGTATATTCGCCATCACCACATGGGTCCCTGAAGTCTTTAACTCTATCTCCATCCTTTGTATCTCATACAAAATGGGCCTTTGTGTTGACAATATCGCACTCATACCGGCATATAATCTTCTACTCAATGCGTCAGCTACTACGTTCACTTTTCCAGGATGGTATTGAATGGTATGATCATAATCTTTCAATAGTTCAAACCATCGTCATTATCGCATGTTGAGTTCCTTTTGAGTGAAGAAATATTTGAGGCTTTTATGATCCGTATAGATCTCCACCTTCTCTCCATACAGGTAATGCCACCAAATCTTAAGCACAAAAACGACAGCTGCCAACTCTAGATCATGAGTAGGATAATTCCTCTCATATTCTTTGAGTTGCATGTTGCATGAGAACACATCCTAACCCTTTGCCTGAAGCATCACTGTAGATGGCAAATCCCTCCGAACCAGATGGTATTGTCAGAACAGGTGTTAAAATGAGTCTCCTCTTGAGTTCTTGAAAACTCTTCTCACATTCCTCGCTCCAATCAAAATTTGTATCTTTCCGAGTCAGCTGAGTTAATGGAGTAGCGATTCGAGAAAACCCTTCTATGAATCTCCGGTAATAACCAGCTAAGCCGAGAAAGTTACGTACTTCGGTCACTGAATTTGGTTGCTCCCAGCTTTGAATTGCTTAAATCTTTGCCGGCTCAACAGGTATTCCGTGATTTGATAGTATGTGCCCAAGGAATGCTACTTCCTCAAGCCAGAACTCACATTTCTTTAAATTGGCATATAACTTGTTTTCATGAAGCTTTTGGAGTATCATCCTTAAGTGTTTCTCATGATCTTCACGGATTTTGGAGTAAATGAGGATGTCATCAATAAAGACGACCACAAAGTGATCCAAATATTCCTTGAATACTCGGTTCATCATATCCATAAAGGCAGCAGGAGCATTAGTCAATCCAAAAGACATGACTAGGAATTCATAATGCCCGTATCGAGTTCCGGCGCGTCTTTGGAATGTCATTAGTTTTAAACTTCAACGATGATATCCGAGCGAAGATCGATCTTTGAAAAGAAATTTGGCGCCTTGCGCAATCGGTCAAACAGATCATCAATACGAGGTAATTGAATACCTATTTTTAATGGTGACATGATTCAACTCCCGATAATCAATACAAAGTCGCATACTCCCATCTTTCTTCTTTATGAATAGAATAGGAGCACCCCAAGGAGATGTACTAGGACGAATGAAACTGATGTCTAACAATTCCTGTAGTTAGGTTTTTAACTCCTGAAGTTCAATAGGAGCCATTCGATATGGGGCTTTGGAAATGGGTTTTGTACCTGGTTCAAGATCGATACAAAATTTGATTTCACGCTCTAGGGGTTTGCCAGTAAGTTCTTCATCGAATACGTCAGGAAATTTATTAACAATAGAAATATCATTCAAATTTGACGTATTTTTGTTTAAATCTGTGACATGGGTAAGAAATCTTGACCTCCGTTTTTGAATAAATGAATAGATTTATGGCTTGATATGATAGTGATTGACTTTAGTGGTTTGGTTGCTTGAATTCGCATAATAGGTTGGTTAAGAATATGAAAACTAACAACCTTACGAAATAATCAATTTTAGCATGATGAGTAGTTAACCAATCAATCCCTAAAATCACATCAAACAAAAGTATTTTTAAGGAAATAAGATCGACAGGTAATGTGCGAGTACCGATTTGAATCAAACAAGACTTATAAACAGTGGATGTAATGAAGGTTTCTCCCAACGGAGTTTCAACAGATAAGTCAAAGTCTAATTTCTCCGAAGAAAAATTTAAACATTGAGCGCAAGTAGGAGAAATAAAAAAATGGGTAGAACTGGTATCAAATAAGGTATAGACTTCGCTAGAGTTTATGATTAGCCTACCCGTGATGACTTCATTCGGGTTCCTCGCTTTTTGGGTGGTTATGACAAACGCTCTCCCTTGAACTACCAGCTTTGACTTCTCTGGGATGGCATTTGGTGCTCCATCTCAGCTGGACTTGGCTTTACTGCATGACAAAATCGGGCTAGGTGACCTTCTCTTCCGCAATTATAACATGCTTTGGATTACTGCGTACAGTTTGGACTGATATGTCCCTCCCCTATGCATTTATAACATACGATTGGTTGCCGTTCCCATTCCTTAATAAAAGGTGTTTGTGATGACGTCTTTCCATCATTGTTGAATCTCCTCTTCTTGAAATTTCCACTTCTATTATCTTAGCCATGATTTCCACCGAAGTGGTTACCATTTCTGGCATGTTGATTCCCTCCACGTTTGTTGTCACCGCTTCGATGACTGCTACCACTGGTATTATCATTTTGTCGGTTGCTCTCTCTTGGTTGGGTTGACTCGTTATCGCGCTCCAATAACTGAGCCCTATTTACAACATCTGAATACAAACGCAGTTTGTGAGAAATTAGGTATTGATGTATCTCGGGTTTCAAACTTCTTAGAAACATCCGCGTCATTCTCTCCTCATAATCAACTAAGTGGACGCAAACCGGGACAACTCGGTAAACTTAGCTTCGTACTGTGACACAGTCATATTTTTTTGCTCCGGCTTGATAAACTCTACCTCCTTCATGTGACGAATACTTTCGGGAAAGCACTTGTCGTTGAATATTTCTTGGAACTTCTCCCAAGACATCTTCATGCTGGCGGAGTTGAGTATCTTCTGGATTCCCACCAATGTCTCCTCTCCTCGCAACAACATAAAGGTGGCAAAGGGAACCTTTTGCTCCTCAGAGCATCCCAAGACATCAAATATCTTGGTGATCTACTTTATCCACGTCTCCGCCTTAAGTGGTTTTGGCTCTCCAATAAACTCCGGTTGTCCCAGCTCCTTGAACTATTTAGCGGTGACCGTCCGAGAGTTGCCAGTGTTTCACCTGCATTTTGAACAGGAGTCATTCTCTCCTGATGTTGCATGAATTGCATAAAGCCTCTGAACATCCCATCGTTCATCATTTGGTCAGCGTTGTTGTTTTCCTGAGGATTATTGCCATCCTGATGCATATTATCCTTGGTATTGATCGTTGGTGAGTCAACGGTCTCATGTGCTTCATTTTTTATCTTAACATTTTTGGATGCCATTATCAAATACTGCCACAAAATAAGGGTTAAATAACATGTCACATATTATCCCTATACTCTGACCGACCAATTAAATACCAAATAAACTTAGGTAGGTTATACTAGCGAAGAAATTTCCCGTCTCTTCCCTCCTAATTCTAGTCTCACATCTCAGCCAGGGATCATATCCCTAAGCTCTGATACCAACTGTAACTTCCCCAAAATAGGTATACATCACCCATTCTGAGTCGCCAAATACATGGTACAAAATTCAAATACAACTTTATTATACAACTGTCGTGTAAAATACGACAAAACATAAGCTGAGAGTTTTAATACAAATATTATCTTCTAGACAGTATTCAAACTCAAATGGAGTTCTTATTACATTTATTATCACACTATTTCAATTTGAATAGTGAGGACTACTAATCTGAAACACACAGTCACACTCCGCTTCCCAAAGCGGTCCCCAACTATATTCTCATTTCTGAAGAGAACAATGAAAACAAAGGGTGAGCTCAACTAGCCCGATAAAAAATATTATGACTAAGATAATGCGAGAATAAATTATCGTTAGCCTTCAACAAATGTTAAACCGATAAAAATAATAAACATCAAGTTTAACTGCGGTGAACAAGAAATCCATTAGAAGAGTCAAGTAGAGCAGCGATATATCTACTATCTTCTATGATTTAAAAAGTTTATCATCAATTTTATCGTCGAGACTCATCTTAATAAATAAACCACATCATCGAATCATCCCTGCACTATGGGCCAAGGATATTCATGTAATCATCAATTTTCATGATTATACCGAATAATACCTGATCATAATCATACCAACCACTGTCCATCAATGCACTATAGGCCAATGAATATTTTTACCACATCATTTGTAACATTACGGTCATGATTATACCGAATAATCCCTGGTCATAATCATACCAATCAATAGTACATCTATGCACGTAAGCCACATATGACTTTCATCACAATATAAGCATGAGGATGATGAGGATGATATAAGAATTAAATTAAATTAAAGAAAAGGATAAATTTTAAAGATGTATAATTTAATTTATCCAGAATTCAATAATATCCAAATTGTCATCATGATACTGCTTTGTGGAGTAAAATTCAAGAATAATATTGTATCAAAAATGATTTGGACAACAAAGAAATTAATTTTTCTCATGAATAATTCCACGGGTGAATAGTACCCGAATGAATAGTACCCCGTGAATAATGCTTTAGGAATAGTACCCCGTTAATAGTACTTTGTGAATAGTACTCGTGAATAGTACTTTATGAATAGTACCCGTGAATAGTACTTTATGAATAGTACCCATAAATAGTACTTTATGAATAGTACCGTAAAAATGAATACTGTAAGACCCCAACTTATTATAAATAAAATCAAATCTCCTCTAATTATATTTGTGAATAATAAGGTATTAATTTGATATAATTCTCTGGTTATGGGTGAAATGTGCAAATTTTGCAAAATATGCAAGTGGTTATAAAATAATCATTGTTGTCGGGGAATATTCGTTTGGTCATGGAATATTCTTGTTGTCCAGGAATATTCGTATGACGGCCACAGCCATCATTATATGGCCCCATAATGAATAAGCATTGAATGAAGAAAATGACAAGTTTAAGTTTTTATAAATAACGGTAGTTAGTTATTGCGGTTAACATTTGTTGGAATACCCGGTGGTTAAAATACGATGTCTGGCGTGGATGCACGATATTGATGAATTATTGATCCTTACGTAAGAAGGCACTACTCAATAATTATTACACATGAATTCTTTATTCAATATTTTATTTTATTGATTCAATAATTGCTTTGCGTTGATATTTTATATTATTGTTGTTTCAATAATTGTCAACGCACATGATATTTCCCATTATCAGATCAATAATTCATATTATTTGAATAATATTATTAGATAGCATTATTGGCAATGTCTAGAAAGTTCTGTCAAGGAGAGGTTTGGTCACCTAATTACGCGCCAATAAGGAGAAATTCTTATTGGAAAGCCTCCTCTTTCCTGGGAATGGCCTGATTGTCATAAATGTGATTCTGTAATATTATTTGTGAATAATTAATTATTGATTCATATGATAAGGAAATATTTATTTTTTGTGGATATAAATGTTGGATATATTTATTGTGGTTAAAAATGAAGGAGTTAATGTTGAGGTGTTTTATCAGTATTTTTGTCGGAATGAAGGTATTAAAAATTAAACCAGTGTTTTTGAGATATATTGTGTGAAATATAATTTTTAATCCGACCGTTGGATCGTTGTAATTTTTGGATATGTTATACATATATAAGTTGAGTATATGTCCATAAATTTTGAACCGTTAAAAATGAACGTATGATTTGTTATGAATTTTAAGAGGTGACTGATTCAAAAATTAGGTTTATAAATGATTTTGGTGGAAAATTCTAGAATTGAGTGGGCCCCACTTGTGGTTGGTGAAGAAATGTGCTAAATTTATTTCAAATGTGGTGGGTGGGAATAGTAGCGAGTAAAGCAATCGGGGTTGCGGTCGAGTCTCGCTAACATTTTCCTATAAATAGAGGGCTAAGTTAGAATTGAAAATCACACGAAAACAAGTTTTCTCTCTTTCTCTCTAGATTATTGAGTGTATTTTGTGAATATTTAGATACTTTGTGAGTTTCTATTCATCGATGCAAGTTTTCTTGACCTTATCTACCGATATTCCGATCGGAAATCTTGATATTTTGAGGTAAGGATGTTATTTTCTTCATATATGATATTATTTCTTCAATATCATTATCTTAGAAGTATTGATCTGAATTTTTATCAAATTTGGAACTTTTTGTGTGGGTTACTATTCACGTATCTGCACTATTCACGTATACTGACACTATTCACGAATCACGGCACTATTCACCTAAAAATGAAATTTTCTTCTTTTGTCCAAGATGTCTATTATAGTTTACTATCTTTGATTGCATCCATGTTTTGATCTTTATTTTTGAATTATGCTTCAAAATTGGTATTTATGAAGTATTATTGATCTTGGATAAACTGTTATACGAATCCCTACTATTTGTCCTTTCGTTTCACTGGATTCATTTTCTTTAAAATATTTTTCATCATCCTCAGTCCTAAATGATGATATTACTAAATATCTTCGGCCTGTAGTGCAAAGATAAATGATTAACTGATGAATATCTTTGGCCCATAGTGCAAAGATGAACAGGTGTTGAGATGAACATGACTAACTGGTGATACAAATGAATATCTTTGGCCTGTAGTGCAAAGATGAATATTTGATTAAAGATGTATATTGATTGTTGTTACAGGGATAAAATATTGACGATGGACTTTTAAATCTTAGAAGATAGTAGAACTCATTCTCTATTTGACTCTTCTAATGGATTGCGGTTTCCGCTGCAGTTGTTGATCTAAAACTTGTTGGCTATTATATTTTATCAGATTTTTCCCTGTTGTGTTGTATATTATCTTAGTCCTAATATTCTTTACTGGGCTAGTTGAGCACACCCTTTTCCTTTTTGTTCCATTTTTCTCAAGAGGTGAGAACATAGTAGGAACTAGTCGGGGTACGGAGTGATGGTTCTAGAAAGATGTTTTAGCAGTCCTCACTATTTCTGTAAAATAGTGTTTGAATAATTGTAACGAGGACTTATTTGAGTGTGGATATTGTCTAGAAGACAATATTTGTATTTAAACTCACAGTATGTGTTGTCGTATTTTGCACGACAATTGTATTATTGAAGTTGTAGTTTGGTTTCTGTACCATGTATTTGGCGACTCAGAATGGGTGTTGTATACCTATTTTGGGGGCGTCACAAATACTACTCATGGACAGTACTCCGACATGAAAAGCTTAAAATTTAACAAGAATGTGTAGAAAATATCCTTGTGAAACGATACTAGATGAAGCGCAAATTTCAAGGATATTCTACTAATTTCACGGAGTATAGAAGCAATACTTTAACAAAATGAGGGTATAATTAGGAATACGAGACTAAATAATATTACTCACATACTACAGAGTATGGAAGAAAATATTATTTCTATGAATACTGAACAAAATAATATCCCTTACCTCAAAAGAATACTTGATACTGCAATAGTGAGGTAGCATACCTCTCTTCTATTTTCTCTCTATAGCTTCTCTCTCTATAATTGCTCTTGTGAGTCTTAGCGAATTTGTGAGAATGAAAGAAGAATGAGCTTCTATTTATAGGAAAATATAGTTTCGATAATTGCACGTTTTGGGGCTCGAAATATTACAGTATAATACCTTCATCTTTTCCTTCATTTTTAATTTAGTCCTGCAAGTATTATCAAACTTGCACCACCTCCCCTAATAGTACATCATGTGAATCAATAGTACATTCATGTGAATCAATAATACACACATGTGAAAAATAGTTACTGTATAGTACCTTCATCTATACCTTTATTTTTAATTTAGTCATGCAAGTATTATAAATCTTGCACCACCTCCCCTAATAGTACATGCATATGAATCAATAGTACATACATTTGAACAAATAGTTATAAGCATATGAATTAATAGCAATTAATTACTTATTTATCTGATTAAATACCCGATTGGTCAATATAACCTCCAGACATCAATTATTATAGAAATAGATGTCGATTTCCATTAACACTAATAATCCCAACACAATGAAAATATCAATTTCATCTTTAATCAATACGAACTTATTCATCATTAATATTATAACTCACAATATTTAACAACCAGATCGTTCCCAGGAAAGAGGGGGCTTTCCGATAAGGATTTCTTCTTATTGGCGTGCAATTAGGTTACCAAATCTCACCTCGACAGAACTTTCTAGACATCGTCAATATTGCAAATAATAATATGAATAACTTTTGTTGTCTCAATTAGTGATTTAATAATAATAAATATTATGCAGATGATACTGTGACAATAATTGAATCAATAATATGAGAGATATTATGCAGTAATTATTGTAGCAATAATTGAGTATAACTGAGTGACTTCTCTACGTAAGCATCAATAATCAATACCGTGTGCTACTATGCAACCACGCGTATTAATGTACTTTTACCACCGGGTAGTTAAATGGTAAAAATTTCGCCGTTATTTTTATTAAAAGATAATTCTGTCATTTTCTAACTACGACAATACTTCCGTTGTGGGGTCCACCAATGATTTTGTCGTCGTACGAATATTCCCTGTTAAAACGAATATTCCCCGACCAATCGAATATTATATAACCACTTGTTTACTTTGCAAAATTTGTAAATAATACCCACAACTATAACATTATATCAAATCCACACCATAATATTCAAAAATATATTTCGAGAAAAATTAATCTTTATTCATAATAGTTGGGGTCTTACACAGTGACTGGTTGGAGGGTTTGCATGGACTACGGGAAGTTGAATAAAGCGACCCGCAAAGATCACTTCCCTTTGCCCTTTATCGATCAGATGTTGGATAGATTAGGGGGACATGAGTACTATTGTTTGTTGGATGGATATTCGGGTTATAATCAAATCGTAATTGCTCCTGAAGACCAAGAGAAGACTATATTCACGTGCCCATACGGCACATTCGCATTCAGGAGAATGTCGTTCGGCTTATGTAATGCACCCGCTACCTTCCAGAGCTGTATAATGGTCATCTTCTCGGACATGGTGGAGAAAAATGTGGAAGTCTTCATGGACAACTTCTCTGTCTATGAGGATGACTTTGATACATGTCTGGAGAATTTGGTGATGATATTACAAAGATGTACTGACACGAATTTGGTCCTTAACTGGGAAAAGTTCCACTTCATGGTTGAAGAAGGCATAATTTTGGGGCACAAGGTCTCGGCTCAAGGATTAGAGGTTGATATTAAAGCGAAGTTGGAAACAATTGAAAAACTTATTCCACCGAGTTCAGTTAAGGGAATTCGAAGTTTTCTGGGACATGCTGGATTCTACAGGAGATTCATAAAGGACTTCTCTAAAATTCCAAAACCTCTGTGTAGTCTTTTAGAGAAGGATTCGGTTTTCAAGTTTGATGAGGAGTGTAAATTGGCATTCGAGTTGTTGAAGAAGAAATTGACCATCACTCTCGTAATCGTCGCGCCGGATTGGACAATGCCCTTCCAGTTAATGTGTGATGTAAGCGACTATGCGGTTGGGGCTATTTTAGGTGAACACCGAGAGAAGGTATTTCATGCCATATATTATGCAAGTAAAACACTCACAGAGACTCAAATGAACTACACAACTATGGAAAAGGAATTCCTTATAGTGGTGTATGCCTTCGATAAATTCCAGGCATACTTGATCGGGACAAAGGTAGTAGTTTATACAGATCACTCGACCATTCAGTATTTAATTTCGCAAAAAGATGCTAAGCCACGCCTTATCAGATGGATTCTCCTTTTACATGAGTTTGATTTAGAAATAAAGGATAGAAAGGGGACAGAGAACTAAGTCGCAGATCATTTGTCTAGGTTGGAAAATTAGAATAAAAAGGAAGAGGACAAGTGTGTAATCAGCGAGTCATTCCCGGATGAGAAACTGTTTGAGATAAATACAGAATTTCCATGGTATACGGACTTCGCGAATTATCTAGTGAGAAACATTTTTCTACCTGATCTTACACGACAACAGAAAAAGAAGTTTCTTCATGACGTCAAGTGGTATATGTGGGATGAGCCTTATTTATTCAAACAGTGCGCCGACAAGATGATTAGAAGGTGTGTGCCCTACAGTGAAGTGAAGAACATACTGCATGAATGCCACTCATATGCATATGGGGGACACTATGGTAGTGAAAGAACAGCGGCAAAAGTGTTTCAAGCCGGGTTTTATTGGCCTACATTATTCAAAGACGCCCACGTATTTGTTAAAACTTGCGATAGATGTTAACGGGTGGGCAACATATCGAAAAGGAATGAGATGCCACTTCAAATAATTTTAGAAGTTGAGATTTTTGATTTATGGGGCATAGATTTCATTGGTCCATTCCCTTCTTCATTTACAAATCAATACATTTTACTTGCGGTAACGAAGTTATGGCGAATTTTGCAAAAATAGACGTTAAACGTCGAAAACATAGAAAGCCCGGATTAAAGGTCAAAAGTTGTCGTGTGACTTGAAAACGTTGGTTTCCAATGTCAACACGTGAGATAAGGTAATTAAGAGTCGTTGGCGAAAGAATCGTCGCATTCCGACTTATAATGAAGAACACGAGTATTGAACGGACGAAAACATTAATCGAACGCTTAAAAATGAACTTAAAGGTGAATTCCGAGTTAACAGATTCGGAAATGAGAAATTCTTATATGAAAACGTAAAGGATGTGATTTGTGACTTGTAGGCTTTCGAATGGGTCAATTTGGATTTAAAACGAACAAAATAGGAAGTTGGGAGTTTCGTTTAGAAACCAAACTGCTTTTGGCTGGTGCATTGTGGTGCAGTCAAGTAGCCATGACACCAAACCTAGTGTTTTTGCCATGCTTTGCGCATTGCCGTGTATGGCTTAGAGAAAAAATAAAAACATCCGGAGACTCATGCATGAGACTTATACATGGACTCAGTAAATACTAATCAGAAATGTATGGGATGCCGCAATACGGCGGTGAGAAAAATGTTTACCAAGTTAGGTTTTGTTCCATTTGAATGTAGACCTTATGTAAGGCAATGAAGATACTTAAGGTATGTAATCAAGCTAACCTTAAATCACTTATAAGGTGATAATGTTAGACAATTTAATAAGGTTTAATAGAAATTAAACGAAGAACACGAGAACGTATTAAGTAATCTATAAATGAGGTTCAACATTGGTAATTCACCAATGATGATCGCATAACGGTTAGTGACGTAAGAACGTTAATAAGACGTAAAAAAGTATAGGAAGTCGAATTAACTTTAGTAACGAAGTTAATTCAAATAAGACACAGAAGAGAAATAAGTTGGTTAGAACCGTAAATTTAGTTTGTTTGATAACTAATTACAGTGTGCTATGTGAATATCACATGTAGATCCTGTATAGACTGAGAATAGTTGAATTGTATATTCGAAGACGCTTGAAGGCAAGTCTTTCTTAAACTCTTGTTTAACCTTCGTGTTAGCCAAGTTGTACGTGATGCATGTTATACAATGCATGAATGATTTTAAAGAAAGAGTCGATGCCTGTTTTAACTCGGCTAGACTAATACTGAAGAGTTAATTGATTTGTTTACAAGTCTTTCAATATAGAACTGTTAACGCTATCATATGCCAAATATTTGGTACGGATGTAAAGGTAAGTTTGTCTATGTACAAACAAAAGTATTTTTCATCGATTATTTGATGGGCACGCGAGGTTGCCAAATGTTGAACGTAAATACGTTTAACGTAAGAGTGTTGATCAACATAGAGTACGATAGGTTGATCACCTAGAAGTGCTCATAAGTAAAGACGAGTGGATGGCCTTAGTGCCGGATATCCTTTTCAAGTATGAAAACGAAAAGAGTATGTTCATGGTCTATTGACCGGTTCATAATTCCTAAGCCATTATATATACTTTGGAATTGTTGTTATGAGAAGTACTAGTCAAATGTTTCATAGTGCTTCATAGTTAATTGTTCAGATATGGAATTAAAGCATGTAATTGTTAGTGTGATATTCATATGATTCTTTGTGAAGACTTGCTGAGCTAGTTATGCTCATTATTTCTTGAACCATATGTTTGCAGCTAAAATCGAACGAACTGAGAGTTCTGAGAGAGATAAAGGCAAGGCTAAGATGGACAATTAATCGTCCTATAATAGACTAGAGTATTTGTATGTAATATACTCATGAAGAAAAACGAATGTATTCTATTAATGAACCTAGAAAAGGATTTATTAAAAATGTAATATAAAGATAGTAATTACACTCATTTTGTTGTTATCTCAATGGAATGGTTGTATGGATTGTAGTATTGTGGAGCACCATCTGTCTGGTTGGAAGATAACCGGGTTTGGGGGCGTCATAATGGGAGAGAAAGGAATTGAGGCGGAACCATCTTCTGGCGCCATATCTAACCCTCAGTTTCTTGCGTTCCAACGACAAATGGAGGAACACAACAAGGAAGCACGCGGGGAGATGAGGCGGCTCGCAGCAAAACAAGACCATATGTTTGATGCAATGAACTTGTCATTCACGTCATTGAACATGACACTCCAAAGCTTCAATCCTATTGCTAAATTTCCATACAAGCAACCGGGTCCAATGCCACGATTTCCACCAAGTGATTCTGAAGAAGAAGAAGAGCACAACACACCACCACCCCAGGCCTAAAGTGATTACAGGGAAGTCCTCAGATTTTTACTGTTATATCTATACAATGAGGGCATTGTAATTTTTAAGTTTGGGGGAGTAGATTATTTTTGCATTTTATGTTTGCATGCATAATTTCATTAGTTAGAGTTGCATTTAGTATTGCACTTTAGTTTTGTATATTAGTTTTCAGCATTTATGTAATCATATAGTTGCATAGTAGCTTAGGGGCATATTTAGTTTTTATTTATGTTGTTTTATGTTTGCATTCATGTTATGTTTGCGGTATTAAAAAAAATAAAAAAATAAAAAATTATTTTAGTTAGAATTGTGTTATTTTGCATTTAGCAGTCTTTGTAGTTCATGTTTATTATGAACAATGATGAAATTGAGATTAAGGAAACAAATACAGTATTCAGTATTAGAACTATGATGTAGTTTTGAATCATGACTCGGATCTTATGCTTGTTTGAAATTGGTATAAAAAGGGTAGCACGTAATAACGTATGTGTTGACTGATTAGTTTAAATCGATACATAAATAGTTTCTAAAGGATAATGCTAGTATAGATAAGAGAATGACAAGAATAGGCAGTGAAGACAACAAATTAGGCAAGAATCTAAGTTTGGGGGAAAGAGTAGGGTATATAAGCTTCAGAAATCTATAAAAAAAATAGAAAAAGAAAAAGAAAAGAAAACAATATATATCGTGACTAGTCTTGTTTTGGGGCCGTTGTTACTTGAACAAGTACGCCCGTAGGGGTGTCTTATCACCTAGCGCCCTAAGGTCTTTTATGGTCTGGGAGTTATTGGTTGAAAGCTCGCTAAGGGGTAGCACTGTTAGCCTAATGGAAAGAGGCATTGCACAGTCATTTTTTTAATAAAAAAAAGAGAAAAATAAAAATAAAGAGAAGACTGGGAATAAAGGCAAAGAGCCCCCGTAATTGGAAAAAGAAAGCATGAATACCCTATTCGAACCCCTAATCTTGGTAAATGTTTGATTTTTGTTAGAACTTGTTTATTTTTTGAAATTTTTGAGTTTATTATGTATGATTCCTATTAAGAGATTGGTTATGTGTAGAATTTTAATTAATTTCAGTTAGCATAGATGTTGATCACGCACACACTATATCAGTGATGACAGTCTAACATTCGAGGATTGATAAGAAGTTATTTATGGGTTTTATTATGAAGTGTTGTACTGTTTGCTTGATTGTTCTGAGGCCGAAGGAATAAATTTGATTCTATGATATTGTTGGATTCGTAGACACATAGTTAGATACATTACATCGCATTGCATTGCATTGCATTGTATAGCATGTTAGTTTGTTTGATTACATGTGCTCGAGGACTAGCACATTTTAAGTTTGGGGGATTTTGATAAGTGGATTTTATATCCACGATTTGGTTCCTAATCCAAGCTTAATCGGTGTTAATTACTCGTGTTGATGTTCTATTTTATTTGTTTATTGTATTTAATGTGTAGGTGTGGTGGTGTGGCGTTTGAGCATCAAAGAAGTACATTTGTGGCAATAATGTGGCAAGGAAAAGAGAAATCAAGAGCAAAAACTAAGGCATGTGATAAAAGGTACCCCGTAAAGGACCTCTTTTAACCTTGTACCCCGCAAAAGCTGGGGTCTTCATGTCTGTGGTGACAGGTGTATGTATGCGCTGCGGGCTATTCCTATACAAATACCCCCGCCAAGGCCGGTGTGCCGAAGCTGGACAATCCTGAATGGCTTCAAACACTGTTGGAAAGAGGATTGTGAGACTTGGATAACGTATTGACTCTATTTATTGAGGGATTTCGATCAAAGCTTATGTGCTGCATAAAGAACGATCATATCGATTACGGATAATGGCTAAAGTGAAGGGTGTTATGCATTATTCTTCTACTTTTGTTTTATATTTGTAATTGAGAAGATGTTATCTTTAATTTATTCAATTATTATTTCATTTATTATGAAATAATTACTTTTGAGGCTTAAGACGGATCTTTAAGTGGAACGATGATTATGTAATCTTTGAATTCAGTTTAATAAGCTATTATCCAGTTTATCTATATTAATTTGAACGTAAATTTATGAATTGCCTGATCAACGATTCTTTGTGGACTTGTATGAACTCGGGAGATGAAATACGAGACTAGACTTAGTTAATATAGCATGTGTTCTTGATTTATGTGAATGAACAGAATCCTGATGAATGATAGGGTAGAGATATGCTTGACATCGCATGTAATCAGATAAAGAACTTGGACTAAAACTGTGACACCCCCAAATCCAGGTACTTAAATTCCACGGGATTTGGTGTTCACTGTACAAATATTATCTATCTATCTACCCATAATAAATGCAAACCATGCAATAGATAGAAATAAATCCTCCCCTTATGGGGTTACAATATCTAAATAATATATACAATCCCAGGTTAAACTAACCTTAACTATATGTGCGAAAACATGAACAAATAAGTCTTAACAACATCAAGTCTTTACAATAACATTCTAAAAATTCAATAACAAGTCTTCATCACTTATTAGCTTTGCCCTTGCCTTTGCTAGTAAAAGGCTCATCATACCTTTCGTTCTTAACTGCAATGTTATTATTACGCAAGAGTGAGCATGATTGCCCACAAGTATAAAAATGAAATAACAATATATAATAACATGCGAGTGAATCAAAGACTTCTGAAATAAAAGCTCAACTTTTGAATCAGGAATGAATAACAAGAATTCAAAAGATTTCTGAGGGTCATAAGACCTTGAACTATGTCCTAGGTTATCAAGGGTTATACTTGAAACCTTTAATCGTAAGACTATGGATTCTTCTACTGTACTTAGGGGATCAACCCTTAGTACCATACATCGCCTACAATATTTTAACGCTAACGCATAAGAAATCCCTATACAGGGTTGTTCATCTCAGTTTGACATTAGAGTCCGCACCAAAGGAAGTTTGGTTTGGATAAATCAATAAAGGTTCTGAAATTTAGAACGTTTATGAACTATAGACTAGTCGAATCAAATAGGGGTTCACTAGTCTAACAAGGTTCAACAATAAATGGTAATTAAATTGAATAATAATCTCAAGAGGTATACTATAGAACAATTATTGTATAACAGAATTATACTTTGAAAAGATAATTAATCTTTAATATAACAATTGAACTTGATTAATAATAATGAGAATAACTTGAATAATGATAACTAGTAGGGTTAGGAAACTTGCCTCGTGCGTAGATTACACGTTAATTAAACACGTTCCTTTAATTAATCCTACATATCATTTCCATTCACAACTATAGTCAATTATAACGTAACTTGCCCGGACTCCGTGTATCACTATTCCATTTCCTTCCAAACATACCTCATTATATAGATAAATATAACAACATATATTCTCAAATCCCAGGTTCTCGAAACCTTAGAACCTCTTTCATTACAAATAATGATAATTACATTATTCTTTACATCTTACATGAGTGACTTTCATCCGCCACCAAGGATTCATAACTGTTCATTAAACTAGTCTATAGTTTAATTCTATCATTCTATATTACAAGTCTTCGCTTGCTCTTCACGCACATTTATATACTGAATGGCACTTCATCTGGATACCGCTCAGCTTGATCTTTACAGGATCCTTAAGTTCTTTCTGACATCGTTCGCTGAAAATGTTTTTCATTTAAAACAAGTGTGAGCATTCAATTGCCCAGCAAGTCATAACAGTTGAACAAACAACTTCAAGAGTTTAAACATTTTTTAGAACTTTGATAACCGAACAAAGGTTATGAAGCAGCTTAAATAATAGGAATAGTCTCGATTTCTATCATCTTAAAACATTCATGACATACTCTTTACACTACTTTCATTCTTCTACCTTTTTCCATACATATCCTGTCTGGCTAGAATCATTAGCACAGACTTAACAATAACGGTTCATGTATAAACCGAGCATACTTGTATTGAATAGCTCAATCATAGAACATTTCATCTCAAATAAACACCGAAGTGTTCAAATTTTGGCACAAGGCCTCATACGTTCTACCACCTTGTACAAATATTACACATTCGCACATAGACATAACTTCTCAAGACCAACATCTGAGAAGTTTAAGAAACTAGCATTTGTTGGTGAAAATCAATACGCTTAAAAACACGCAAGTGCACGTGGTCAACAAATAATATAGTAGTGAATAGAGTATCGTTCCCACGAGGACAAAATATCAAGAATCTTAACTTCACAAGTATCAATTTTGTATTAACCCTAATTTTATTAAACTAATCAATTCAATGATTTTAAATTTTATAAAAAAAACTAAATTAATAAAGAAATTAACTATCACAAAACAATCACCAATAACGAAATCGGGAATTTCAAACAATTAATGGAGAATTAGACTTATGATTTCACCTTGAGCTTCACTCTGATTTTCAAACCATTATTCCAACTCCATTCAATATTCCAGTTTATTAATCAAGAACACGAACGTAGTAAAAGCCACCTCTCGATGCACTAATACCATATTAACATCAATCCACAATTAAGATAGAAATCCGTTAAACACCTAAATTAACCAACTCACTATATCTCTATGTGAACTACAATCAAAGAAGGTTGAAGTTTAAGCCCTCTATACAATTACATGCGATGTCAAGTGTATCTCTACCTTAACAATAATCACAAATCTGCTATCGACAAAATTCATGACACATGCTATATTAACTAGGTCTAGATTCGAATATCATCTTTCCATTCCTTTCAAATCCACAAAGAACTGTTGATCAGGCAATTCATAAATTCACGCTCAAATTAACATAGATAAACTGAAAATATCTTATTGAATTGGAAATCAAAGTTATAGAATCATCGTTTCACCCACGGATCCATCACAAATCTAATAAGTAAATTAGTTCATAACTAATGAATTAAAAACTGAATAATTTGTGGAAAACATCATCCCAATTACAAATAAGACTAAGGAGAAGAAGAATAAAGAAAACCCCTTCACGTAGCCTTGATTCGTAACCATCGTGATAATATCTAAAAATTAATCCTCCAACATTCGCTCTTCAATCCTTGAAATCGCTCTTGAATTCTTGCCTTAGTGTTGTATGATTGTTCTTTTTTTTACGTAAAAGCAAGCTCTTTTTTATGTTCTGGCCGAAGTCTCCCTTTTGTAGAGTCCAAACGCTTAACAAAAACATCTCAAACCATGTTGCATCAGAGTCCAAACAGCAACAGGAAAGCTCAGGAAACGGGACCCCCGCCCCGGCGGGGGGTACAAGCACAAACAGGCCCGCCCCGGCGGGCTAGGCTACTGTCTTCAAAATTTTCAAGCTCCAACTTTTTTCCACTTTTGCTCCAAAAAGTCCGCCTTTCCTCACCAATTACATCCATGACCACCCTA
This sequence comes from Panax quinquefolius, assembly GCA_020205615.1. Lineage (NCBI taxonomy): Eukaryota > Viridiplantae > Streptophyta > Magnoliopsida > Apiales > Araliaceae > Panax > Panax quinquefolius. The sequence goes on from CM035166.1 coordinate 81,166,493, forward strand.
CACATAAAATATCACAAAACGAGTAAAAACGAACACAAAACATGAAGATAACTATGAATTTAAACTTGAAATGAATATCAATTTGTGTATATAAAATCCACTTATCAAAATCCCCTAAACTTAAACCGTGCTAGTCCCCGAGCACAAAACAAACTACATGCTATGCAATGCAATGAAATACAATAACAATCTAAATGCCTAAAAATCCAACAACATCGCATAAACTAACTTATCCCATCGACCTCAGAGAAAACAAGCAACTTTACAATACAAAATATTAAAACCAATCCACAATTACGTATTAATTCTCAATTCTTGAACAACTATTACTGGTATAGCGTGCGTGTGTGAACATCTAAGATAACTGATACGGACCCAAATTTAATACATAAACAACTTCTTAGAAGGAATCATACAGTTCAAACTTAAAAATCTCAAAGATAGGCACGATTCAACTAAAATTAAACTCAACCAAATTCAAGGGTACATGCAGGATACTCATACTTTCTTTTCTTCCTTCTCTTTTTTTTCCTTTTTTTTTACACGGGGTCTTTCTGCTCATTTCCCGTTTTATTCTTATCTCTCTTTTTTTCTAAATATACAAAAAACGACTGTGCAATGTTTCATCCCATTAGGCTAACAGTGTTACCCCTTAGCGAGCTTTCGACCAACGACTCCCGCACACCATAGAAGACCTTAGGGCGCTTAGGTGTAAAAGACAATCCCCTCAAGCGTTCTTGCTCAAGTAATAGAGGCCCCGAAACAAGACTAGTCACCATGTATACCCTATGTATTTTTCTTCTTTTTTTATGCTTATATACCCCACATTTATTCCCCCAAACTTAGGTTCTTGCCTAATTTAAGCCTTCACTACCTATCCTTGTCATTTTCTGGTTCACCCTAGCATTATCCTTTAGAAACATTTTATGTATCGATTTGAACTGACCGGTCAACAAAGATGTTATTAGTGCTACCCGTTTTATAACAGTATCAAATAAGTCCAAGATTCAATTCATAACAGTAGTTATATCACAGTTCTAATAATCCATACTATATTGGTTAACTTGTTCACAATCTCATCATTGGCCAGAATAACCTGTAGAATGCGACACCATTGGACATATGCAAACAAACTATTTAACTAAAACTTTTTTTTTCTTTTCATCAATTTTTTTCCTTTTTTTTCTTTTATTTTTAAACTGAAAATCAAAATCCTATTCTATAATGCAAAACTAGATATTAAAACTAAAATATAAAAATGCAAGCAACTAAACAAATAATTAAATCCCCCAAACTTAACTAAGACAATGCCCTTATTGGATAAAAATAAAATGCGAGAGGACTTCCCTGGAATTGTCTAAGTCTGAGGCGGTGGTTGGTGCTCTTCTTCATCAGAATCACTAGGTGGAAATTGAGGTAATGGACCGGGTTGTTGATACGGAAATTGGGCCGCCGGGTTAAAACTTTGGAGCGTTGTGTTGAATGAGGCAAAAGACGCGTTCATGGCATCGAACATGTGATCTTGGCGCATTGCCAATCGCCGCATTTCCCGGCGTGCTGGCTATTATGCGCATTCATTTGATTTTGGAACTCAAGGAACTAAGTACTAGAAAATGCCTCAGTCTGCGGAACCTGCTCGGTTCCTTGATCTCCCATCGTTTCATCCTCATCCCCCGAGGTATCTTCGGCGTCGACTTCATCTTCCGACGCCGATGGAAAAATAAAACCCAAACCCCGTGGATGTGACTCTCCTCCACCCACACTGAATACCGCGCAATCATGCGTGAATCAAGCAAAGCAAGCGGTGGTAAAGTTGGCTCATCATCAGAATAACGCACCCCGGCGTTGCGGCACAATGCACATATAAGTGAAGGGTGTGGCAAACCGCCCAAAAAATTCCCACGTAAGCACCGGCGGATAGAGAAAACTGATGATGGCCCCGACGTCGATAATGAAGTCCTGCACAATGGCGTATAACAGTAACGCCTTCTCTTTGGTGACGTCCGAAGTGTGTTGGGACGGAAGAAATTTTGCACATAAAAATGTGTACCATATCTTTCCATACCGGCTTAAGTCCTTGCTATTGAACACTGTTCCTCCCTTCCTCCCTTTAGTCCAAGATGTGCCCGGCTTTATCAAATTTTTAATAACCTCCTCATAATCCGGGTCAAAATCCCTCATTTGGACATACTGACAATGGCATGGCACCCGCAACTGATAGTAAGCGTTGATTGCATCGTCACTGAACGGAACCATTTGACCCCGCACAAACACTTTGAAAAGAGCTTTGTCTTCGGCGTTTGCATAGAATTCCTTGACAATATTAACCACTGCGGGTGTTAGATGTTCGGTGAATTTGATCCACCCCTTTTGGCGAATTTGGGACATCATCTCCCCATCGTTCCCCTCGGGGGCCAAACCACGCTCTAGCGTAAGTCCCTTAGATTGCATGTACTCGTAACGGTCGGCGGCGGTGGCACTCACAAATTTTCGGCGGTCATAGGTGGTTGGCGGTGGAGCGGCGCTTGAACTCGCCCCCCGTTGGCGTTTGGGTGTTGGTTGAAATGCCATTAAGTTTCAGCAGTGAACTCTTGCTAGTAACCACTTCATCTCCCGAAACTTGGTTCAGTCAATCTGTCAAACACTTAGCGTGTACAGCTCGTTCGGATCCCCCAAACTCGGTTGGTTCTATGTAGGTGAGAAAAGATGAAGACTTGATACTATGGTAACTTACCCTCAAGTGTGTGTATCCCAATTTCTTGAAGAATTCAGGTTTAATGGTGTGGAATATGGGAAGTATGAGGTAGGATTTATATAGAGTGATGTGCGGAAGATGAAATGGTGGACGGGATTGACGTCATGTGGAATTCGTGGGGTAGAAGGTGGGTTAATTTGATTTAGGTAGTGGTAGTGGTGGTAGTAGTTGTTTAGTGTTCTGGGTTGTGTTTAGGAGATGAAGACAAATATGGTAGCAGGTTTTAAGTGAGGGGAAATGGTCAAGGCGTATTTTTAAATGAGCAAGTCTCGCCTAAGATTTAGGACCCACTTCCCGGGGTGCTAGTTAAAAGCAAAACATTTTGGCCAAGCTAGTCCACTGCTAAAAAATTTTGGCAAAAAATTTGGAGATGCAAAATTCTCCGATTTTCCTCCTTTTCGTAGTCGTTGTTGCTCTGACTCATGTTGGACCTCTCCTGAAACCAAAAACATGCAATATGTTAGATTAAGCACGACTTGGAGATTCAATGAGATTTTTATTACTTTTCAGAGATTTTTAGCAAAAATTAATAATTGACAAGTCCTAACTACTGCTTCATAAACTATATCCTAACAAATTAAACATGAACATTGAAAAATAATGAAAGATTGGGTTGCCTCCCAATTAGTGCTTGATTTTAAGTCGTTCAAATTTCTACTCCCCTGCTTTTCTCGTGTATCGGCGAGGGTAATGTTGTCGGCGTCCCAGTTCGACTCGCCACCCCAGTAATGCTTTATCCGTTAACCATTGACCTTGAACGTTTATAATGAATTCCGACTGTAGAGTTCAACGGCGCCATGTGGAAATACTCGTTTTATTGTAAATGGTCCCGACCATCTCAACTTAAGCTTTCCGGGGAACAAACGCAGCCGTGAATTTAACAAGAGGTCTGCTTGACCCTGCTCGAATGTTCGTTGCACAATTTTCTGATCGTGCCATCTTTTAACTTTTTATTTGTATAGCTTGGCATTCTCGTAGGCTTGGAGGCGGAATTCGTCGAGCTCATTTAGTTGAAGTAACCTCTTTTCTCCTACCGCGGCTTGATCAAAATTCAATTTTGTATGGCCCAAGAAGCCTTGTGTTGTAGCTCCACCCCAAGTGACATGCCTTTCCGCATAAGAGTTGATAAGGTGACATCTCGATTGGCGCTTTTGTATGCGGTCCGATGACGCCCATAATGCGTCGTCCAATCGAGTGACCAATCTTTCCGACTCTTCATTTATGACTTTCTCCAATATCCTCTTAACTTCTCTGTTTCGATACCTTCGGCTTGCCCATTAGTTTGAGGGTGATACTGTTGTAGCCACCTTGTGATTGACCCCATACTTAGCCAAAAGAGTCAGAAATGACTTATTGCGTAAGTGACTGCCTTCATCACTGATTATTGCTCTTGGCGTGCCAAACCTCGTGAAAATGTTTTTTTACAGAAACTCGAGGACCACCTTGGCATCATTAGATGGTAATGATGCAGCTTCAACCCATTTTGAGACGTAATCCACCGCGAGCAGAATATACTGATTGCTCAAAGACGACGGGAATGGTCCCATGAAATCGATGCCCCATACATTAAAGATTTCCACTTCAAGAATTGTTTGTAGGGGCATCTCATTCCGTTACGATATGTTTCCCACCCTTTGGCATCTATCACACTTTTTCACAAATTGGTGGGCGTCTTTGAACACCGTAGGCCAATAAAACCCGGATTAAAGAACTTTCTCCGCGGTGCGCTCACTCCCGTAATGTCCACCGTATGCCGATGAATGGCATTCTTATAATATGATGTGGACTTCACTATATGGGATACATCATCGAATCATCTTATCGGCACATTGTTTGAATAAGTACGGTTCATCCCACATATACCACTTGACATCATGCAGAAACTTCTTTTTCTGTTGTCGTGTAAGATCTGGTGGAAGCATCTTGCTTACCACATAATTCGCTAAGTCTGCATACCACGGAAATTCTGCATTCAACCCAAATAACTGCTCATCCGGGAATGTCTCATTGATCACGCATCTATCTTCATCCTTTTTTTTCGGATTTTCCAGCCTTGACAAATGATCGACAACTTGATTCTACGTCCCCTTTCTATCTATAATTTCTAAATCAAACTCTTGAAGTAGGAGAATCCATCGGATAAGGCGTGGCTTAGCATCTTTTTCGCTATTAAGTACCGAATCGTCGAATGGTCCGTGTAGACTATTACCTTAGTCCCGATCAAGTATGCCCAGAATTTGTCGAACGCGTATACCACTGCAAGTAATTCCTTTTCCGTAGTAGTGTAGTTCATTTGAGTCTCTGTGAGTGTTTTGCTTGCATAGTATATGGCGTGAAACACCTTGTCTCGTCTTTGGCCCAAAACAGCCCCAACTGCATAATCGTTCGCATCACACATAAGTTTGAATGGCATTTTCCAGTCTGGTGTGACTATCACGGGGGCTGTAGTTAATTTCTTCTTCAATAGGTCAAACACGGACTTACATTCCGCAGTAAAGCTAAAAGTGGCATCCTTCTCTAAAAGACTGCATAGAGGTTTTGCAATCTTAGAGAAGTCTTTTATGAATCTCCTGTAGAACCCAGCATGCCCCAGAAAACTTCTAATTCCCTTAACTAAGCCCGGTGGAGGTAGTTTCTCGATCGTGTCCAACTTTGCCTTATCCACCTCCAATCGTTGAGCCGACACCTTATGTCCCAAAATTATGCCCTCTTCAACCATGAAGTGGCATTTTTCCCAATTCAGTATGAGGTTTGTATCCTTACACCGCTGCAATACCATGACCAGATTCTCTAAGCAAGTATCAAAATTGTCCCCATAGACCGAGAAATCGTCCATGAAGACTTCAACGTTCTTCTCCACCATATCCGAGAAAATAGCCATCATACATCACCGAAAGTTGTTTGGTGCATTGACAAATTCGAATGACATTCTCCTGAATGCAAAGGTTTCATAAGGGCAAGTGAATGTTGTCTTTTCTTGATCCTCAGGAGCGATAGCAATCTGATTATATCCCGAATATCCATCCAATAAGCAGTAAAACTCATGTCTCGCTAACCTGTCTAACATTTGATCGATAAAAGGTAGCGGGAAATGATCCTTCCGGGTTGCCTTATTCAATCTCCTATAATCGATGCACCCTCCTCCAACTCATTCTCGTCTTTGTTGGAATTAACTCGTTGTCCTCATTCTGAATTACCGTCATTTTCCCTTTCTTAGGCACACAATGAATCAGACTTACCCATTTACTGTCGGAAATTGGATATATGACACCGAAATCCAATAATTTCAGAATTTCCTTCTTGACCACTTCCTTCATGATTGGGTCAAGTCGACGTTGATGTTCCACCGATGGATTTGCATCATCCTCCATCAGAATCTTGTGCATGCAAAATGATGGGCTAATGCCTTTTATATCCGCAATCGTCCATCCAATCACTGATTTGTGATCCCTAAACACCCTCAGTAACTTTTCTTCATGCAATTCGTTAAGTGCAGCAGAAATAATTACAGGTAAAGAATTTAAATCGCCTAAATATGTATACCTGAGATGTTTAGGGAGTAGCTTAAGTTCTAATGTCGATGGCTCCTCCAATGATGCTTTCAATTTTTCTGTAACTGTTTCCTCGGTGTGCAAAGGTTCAACCGGTGCTCTGAATCGGCTAACTCGTGGCAACGAGTCTAGCATCTGTAATAAGTCCACAAATTCCGAGTCGTCTTTTTCCTCGTCCCCCAGTAAAGTTTTTTCTAACAGATCGTTGATCAAACTCTTGCCCATATCTTCGCTGGTAATTTGCTCAATTAAATCCATTCGATTACACTCTTCCTCGTCCGTGGGGTATTTCATGGCCTTGAACACATTGAATTTTACTTCTTGATCTTGGACCCTCATTGTCAGTTCTCCTTTTTGCACGTCTATGAGTGTCCGTCCCGTGGCCAAGAAAGGTCTCCCTAGGATGATCGGGATGTTCTTATCTTCATCGAAATCCAGTATGATAAAGTCCGCAGGGAATATGAACTTATCCACATTTACCAAAATGTCCTCTACAATGCCTCTCGGATATGTGACTGACCTATCCGCCAACTGCAATGAAATGTTCGTAGGCTTTGGCGCGGGCAAACCCAATTCTAAATATACCGATAATGGCATCGTTTATACTACTTCAAATCACATAAGCACTTGTTAAAAGACATCTTCCCAATCGATGCAGGGATAGTAAAGCTCCCCGGGTCTTTGAGTTTTGTGGAAGCTTTTTTCACAATACTCGCACTACACTCTCTCGTTAGTGCCACTATTTCAAGTCTTCCCATTTCTTCTTCCTCGACAGAATTCCCTTCATAAACTTCGCATAACTCGGCATTTGTTCTAGGGCCTCTCCGAATGGGATGTTAATCTGGAGTTTCTTGAACACATCTAAAAACTTTTCGAACTGCTTATCTGATTTCTGTTTTTGGACCCTCTGCTGAAACGGCGGTGGAGGAAAAATAATTGGCTCACTGTTTAACTTGGGTTCCTCGGTTTTGTTCCCCTCCACTGCGTTACTGTCGTCGACCTTTTCCTCCGGTGTTGCTGAATTTTCTACACTATTCCCACCGAGGTGTTTTCCACTTCTCAACAAAACTGCTTGACATTGCTCATGATTACCCTTCGGATTTCTTTCGGTGTCGCTAGGTAATGTTCCTTGTGGTCTATTCTTCAATGCCAATGCAATTTGACCTATCTGATTCTCTATATTTTTGATAGCAATAGCTTGATTCTTCATAACCATATCGTTGCTAGTCATGTACCTTGCCCATGATTCCTCCCCATCGAATTTCTTGTCCTGCTGTTGAATCTGTTGTGGATGACTATGAAAACCAAGGGGATATGATGGTCGTGGAGCTTGAGTTTGCTGATTATTGCTCCATGAGAGGTTTGGGTGGTTCCTATTCCCTTGGTTGTAGGTGTTTTGGTAGGAATTTTGTGGAATTCTCATTGTAGAATTGCCTATTTAACCTAATGGATCTTTGGATTTATTGCACACATCGCTTCCGTTGGATGATCCCCGTACACAATTCATATACTACCATAACCTGCTGAACTTGAGCCCCTGCTATCGTATTCACCCTCTCATTCATCGATCGAACTTCAAGGATAATGCAGAAAAGTTGTGCTTTAGTATAGTCGTTGCTGCTCCATCTAATTCCAAGATCCCAGCATTTTGCTGTGTCATTCTTCTTTGTGGGCCACTGGTAGTTATTTGCTGACATTGTTTCTATCAAATTGTAGGCTTCCTCGTAACTCTTAGCCATGAATGCACCACCCGATGCCGCATCAATGCTAGTTCTGACATTTCCATGTAGCCCGTTATAGAAGGTGTTCATTTGTAACCCCTTGGGCAATCCATGATGTGGGCACTTTCTGAGTAATTCCATGTATCTCTCCCATGCCTCATACAGTGACTCTCCATTCTGCTACTCAAACATTGTGATGTCATTCCTCATTTTCGCAGTTTTTCGCCGGTGGGAAAAATTTGGCGAGAAATTTTTGAGCCAAATCCTCCCACGTAGTGATCGAACCCAGCGGTAAAGAATGTAACCAACTCTTCGCCTTGTCCCATAAAGTGAATGGGAACAAGCGAAGTCTCACTGCCTCATCCGACACCCCATTGTACTTGAACGTGTCGCACATCTCCAGAAAACTAATCAAATGCTCATTCGGATCGTCGTTTGCCATTCCCCCAAACTGACATGAGTTATGCATCATCTGAATGGTCCCAGGCTTTATTTCAAAAGTGTTTGCAGCTATTGCAGGCCTAGTAATGCTCGACTGAAGATCAGTCACCCTAGGTGTGGCAAAATCCTTCAATGCTTTCTGGTCTTCGGCAGACATCATTTCTTCCTTATCAGAATTTTCGAATTCGTTCCTCATTTTCTCAATCCACCTACTCAACTTTTGAAATCGTCTGTCAATGTCGTCCTCAAAAGGAAGCAAGTCTGGATGTTTAGATCGTGTTTGTTTAAACCAATGTCGAAAACTTAAAATAGAGAAAACAAAAATAAAAATGTTTAAGTAAAACTGGACTAATTAAACTGATATTGTAAAAAAAATATTAAAATCACGGCTAAATTATCCCTGGCAACGATGCCAAAAACTTGTTGGTGAAAATCAATACGCTTAAAAACACACAAGTGCACGTGGTCAACAAGTAATATAGTAGTGAATAGAGTATCGTTCCCACGAGGACAAAATATCAAGAATCTTAACTTCACAAGTATCAATTTTGTATTTACCCTAATTTTATTAAACTAATCAATTTAATGATTTTAAGTTATGTAAAAAAAACTAAATTAATAAAGAAATTAACTATCACAAAATAGTCACCAATAATGAAATTGGGAATTTCAAACAATTAATGGAGAATTAGACTTATGATTTCACCTTGAGCTTCACTCTGATTTTCAAACCATTATTCCAACTCCATTCAATATTCCAGTTTATTAATCAAGAACACGAACGTAGTAAAAGCCACCTCTCGATGCACTAATACCATATTAACATCAATCCAAAATTAAGATAGAAATCCGTTAAACACCTAAATTAACCAACTCACTATATCTCTATGTGAACTGCAATCAAAGAAGGTTGAAGTTTAAGCTCTCTATACGATTACATGCGATGTCAAGTGTATCTCTACCTTAACAATAATCACAAATCTGTTATCGACAAAATTCATGACACATGCTATATTAACTAGTCTAGATTCAATATCCTCTCTCGATTACTTTCAAATCCACAAAGAACTGTTGATCAGGCAATTCATAAATTCACGCTCAAATTAACATAGATAAACTGAAAATATCTTATTGAATTGGAAATCAAAGTTATAGAATCATCATTTCCCCCACGGATCCATCACAAGTCTAATAAGTAAATTAGTTCATAACGAATGAATTAAAAACTAAATAATTTGTGGAAAACATCATCCCAATTACAAATAAGACTAAGGAGAAGAAGAATAAAGAAAACCACTTCACGTAGCCTTGATTTGTAACCGTCGTGATAATCTCTGAAAATTAATCCTCTAACGTTCGCTCTTCAATCCTTGAAATCACTCTTGAATTCTTGCCTTAGTGTTGTATGATTGTTCTTTTTTTTATGTAAAAGCAAGCTCTTTTTTATGTTCTGGCCGAAGTCTCCCTTTTTTAGAGTCCAAACGCTTAACAAAAGCAACTCAAACCATGTTGCATCAGAGTCCAAACAAAGAACAGAAAGCTCAGAACGGACCCCACCCCATGGGTAAGGTACAAACAGTTCGCCTTTGGTGAGGGCTAGGCTACTGTCTTCAAAATTTACAAGCTCCAACTTTTTTCCACTTTTTCTCCAAAAAGTCCGCCTTTCCTCACCAATTTCATCCATGACCACCCTACACATAAAATATCACAAAACGAGTAAAAACGAACACAAAACATGAAGATAACTACGAATTTAAACTTGAAATGAATATCGATTCGTGTATATAAAATCCACTTATCAGCATTCATATAGCATGAATGAAGTTAGAAAACTTGCCTTACGCACAGCTACAGCTTACAGTTTATGTTGAACTGCTCATTCTAAATCCCTATATAACACATAAGGAAATCACACGTACACCAATTAGTCATATACTTAACTTACACATTGGTTTACTTAACTTTATTTCTTAATGTTCGCGTTCTTACAATTTAAGTTTACGCGACTAACTTCCTTTACTACTGGTTTATGGCTTCATGACATACGGAGATGTCTTACTCAAAATGTTCATCATCTTTGATGATTTTACCTTCTTATCTTCTTCTTATAACTTCTATATTACTCAGCAAACATCGTTTCTCTGCTAGTAGTCCATATGGTACTCTGAGTGGTTTCCCACAAACAACCAACAAACAAGTTCCCGTCTCATCTACACTGCCCACACAGTGAGTTAGATCGGTTGCCAGTTTTGTATATACCTTCGCTCTCTAAAGGAATTGTTTAGCCCAGTTCCCATATGTCAACTATCAAAGTTACAATTGTACCACAATAGAACTTCTCTTAACTTATCCGAACCATTAAACCATAACGTTCGTTAAGTCAATTCTTATTCCTTATGGCTTTCTGTCAACTAAATGCCATACCTCAGGATTCATTCTTTTATCGTCTAAGTCATACAGTTTTTTTATACTCGGAACGATCATTCAATGCCAATACTATGAGACCATAGCGTTAAACATTTCATATAAACTTATTCATATCTTACAACGTCCGGTTCCCTCAACTCGGAACGTTGTCCAAGTTATACTTATTAACTCGGCTTCTAAACGTTATACGTTATTGTCTTCAATTTAGTTTCTTCACCGTTCACGGTTAAACAACATTCTTCATTACCTTACGGTCAAACCATACACGGAGTGTAGGTTTTACCCATTTAATAATCGCGTACACTCAGCCCTCACTTCGGCTACAGTGTTTAACGCTTACTTCATTCCATCTTCTTTATCCGACTTACATGTAGACTTTCATTACTCTCATTACCGCTCGCTACGGCTTTTTACGATAAGTCATATCTTACTTACTACCTTCGTCAACGTCTAAGTTATACAATTATTGTACCCTAAAAATGTTCGTCTTACTCAAATATGATTCACAAAGATCGTTTACGTATTCGACGTTCACGTTGCTCGTCTCTTAATCGCTCACTCAACCATTACTCAAGGTTTCACTTCATTCAATCATTATTCAACCCATGAACCCCATGTTCATTATTCGTGCTTAATGTCAAAGCCATATGATTCGTTGTATTCTAAGACCGATCGTTCATCGCAACTGCGTTGCGTTCATAGCGTCTAAACACCTTATACTTATCTCTCATTACCATGACATAACATCGGAATGTTATTCATTACCCTCTCCACTCAACATCTAAGGAATCACAATCACAGCAATCCCTCACGTTCGTTCATTATGAGTACGGTCCCCGGCTATCGGTTACGTAATATAGCTCTTACATTCTCTATCTTTTAATCTCGCTAAATCTTTCCGTTCAACCTTCACTAAAGGTTTAAAACACTTGCTTGAGTGTTACATTACGTGAACTACATGTTCATACTTCTTTCTTGAACATCATCCAGTAATTGAGAAATAAAAATCTCATTTCTGGGCATTGCTCTCTGCCAAGCGCCGGCTACTTCTTCCTTTTCCTCTTCCTTTCTCTCGTATGCTGCTGTACGACCTATATCTCTCTCTTCCTTTGTCTGCAGCCATGCTGCGCCTAAACCCTTTGTTACCACTTCATACTGCGGCTTTCCTCTCTCGGGGGGTTTATGGTAGGAGTTAAATCTTTGCAAGCCACTTCTCACAAATCTGTCCGTGACTGCTGCCGTCGAGACAAAACCCTAGAAATTTTTCTAAGTCTTTCATCAAGTTTGAGACGCGTACTTTACGATCTCATAACTTCTTCGTTATAACTCGGAACGAGATCGTTCCTAAGCCATTCTCTTCTTTATCTTACGTACTTTAATACCCCTCAGACAGAACTTTGTTCTGAATCCGTTAACATGCCATTCGATTGGCTTGATCTTAACCCTTCGTTTATTTTTACGCTTTTAACGTTCTTTGCTCGTTCGTCCGTAATTCGGTCATCCAAACTCGGAACTCGTTCGTTCTTGAGTCCATGACTCGCGTTTTCTACGTTCTCTTACTTTCTTATGAAATCCTACATGTTCGGGTTCATTTACTAAGCTTCTAATCCTCGTTCGTCTTTTACGAAAATTTCGCCATAACTTCGTTATAGCTAAGTTTTAATTCGTTCTTCATGAACGTTTCTACCATTCCTAACCAAGCAATATGCAACTAACTTATACACGATAGTTTTAAACTTGTCCATCAACAACATTTATCCTACGATGGTTTTAAATTTGTCCATCAACAACATTCTTCGTGTTCTTCGCGTTCTTCGTTCGTTCTTCATTTTAATCGATATTTTGGATTACGATTCTACTTTTTCTTGGAATTTAATGTTATAGAACATCATTCCTTACTTAATTCACCTACTCGTTCATAATATTCATCCGGATCGCACAAAATCCTCACGAATCTTATACTTGCTTAAGAAATTTATAAACTAAATTTCTAACTCTTATTTCTTCGTTTTCTCATGATTTCAACCATATGAAATCATTACTAATCTCTTTTATTTATTATTCTCATTAAGCTATGTTTTGACATAGAAAACTTAAAGAAAATATTAGAAGAAACTAGGGTTCAGATTACCGTTCTTCTTTAATCCTCTTCCATTATACAAAGTCGGCGATTCGCTAGCTTTTCTATTTCACGATCACTTTTGATCCGAGCATTCATGCTCACGCTCTTCCTCTTCCTCTTCATCCGAGCTCTCTCTCTCTCTCTCTCTCTCTAAAGTTATAGGATTTTCAAAATCCTAGAAAATAAAAATTTAGCTTTCTATTTATAGATTTTCAAAGCTAAGGGCAAATTAGTCATTTCGCCCCTAAAGTTACTATTCCCACCTCCTCCAACAACTTAGCCACCAAGTTTACTTGGCCACCACCCTTACTTGGTGGCCAAGTGGCCGACCCACATGCCCATGGGTCACCCCATGGGTTGCCCCAATGGTTCTTACCCATCCGTTTACCCATCGGTTCGATCCGCGGTTTCTTTTCTTGGTTTGGGCCTTAACCCTAATTCTTATTGGGCCTAACTTGGGCTTAACTTCACAAAGCATTGGGCTTGACATAATCTAAGTCCAATTGGATTCTACAAAGTCCATGAACAAAAAGTCCATTTAGACTCATCGTATTCTACGCATTCTATTCTCGTATTTCATTCGTACGATATTCATATTATACGTCATACTCTTCTTCTTTCTATACTCGTATCATACTCGTATTTCTCACGCATAATAACCCTAGTTATTATACGTACTCATTACATTCTCGAAACTCACTTTTCTTAACCCTTAGGTTTTGAGTTCGCAGGCAAAAACTTCATTTTTACCATAACTGAAATAATATTGAATATTCCATCACGTCTCAACATTTTACGTAATAAATAACTTCTCGAAATTTCAAAATCAATTTCCGAGAAGAAACGGATGAATAGTGCCTATTTCGTCTTTTTCCCCGAAAAATATTTTGTTCCCGGAAAACTTTCATTTTCGTCTTGAAAATTCTTACTTGCTCAGACTAGCTCGTAGCTAGAATACTCCCGACTTATAATCATCCTAGGTTATAGAACGATTAATAAACACATAGCACAGAATAGTATTAATAAAAATTAATTTTATTAATAACTAATTCTTTAAACCTAAATTCTGGATAATCCAAAATTTCGGGTTGTTATATTCTTCCCTCCTTATAAAAATTTAGTCCTCGAAATTTCTTAAAACCAAACCCTTACCCGGGTTCTCACATTCTCTCCTTCTTCACAGAATTTCGTGCTCGAAATTTTAGCTTACTCTTCTTCTCAACTTCTCTTCAAAGAAGTTCTTATCTTTCCATCATTCCTAACCTCCATAACCTATCAAGAATCATGAAGTAGAAGAAATAGCGAGGAATATAAAATTTCCTTTAAAACATTTCATACTTTTGCTGAGGGGTCAAATTGACCATGAACTCTTACTAGGTTAAACAACATGACGTCGTAACCTTTCTTTCCACGGCAAGTTTACAATCACAAAGAAGGTAAACTACCTCTTTCCATACGTAGGTGATCAACCTATCGTATAACCCCATTTCGGGATATGTTCACCTCAGACTTAATGCCAAAAATTTTGGATAACACTTGAAACATTCGTCTAGTCAACTCAATTGACATCGACTACTTCTTTAAATTCTTTTCACAATACATCAAAACGTTTTATGACGTCATGATACCGTACTCTTCACAGTACGTTGAAGACTTCGTCAATTTATGACTTTATCATTATACATCATACCATAGCGGTTTGTTGATCCTAAGATCACATCCCACCAGGTTCAATTGCATTAACAACTCCATCTTTTTACCATCCTTGCATTAAATGCACGGATGATATAAAATTCATTTTGATCTTTTAAATCAATTTCTGTCTAGCCGAAGCAATTGGCATAGACATACAAAGCATAGCTCTTTTAAAATCCATTGGTTCCAAAAGTTGAACCAATTCTTTTCTTTTTGAAATGTACACATCAGCACGATTTCAATAAACTTTGAAATCTAGCATAGCTAGAGGATTTGGAATATCCTATTCTCCATCTTCCTTCATTGCCTTACTGCGACAATACTTAATCTTCTATAGCACCTTCAATGCTAAGCATACTGAAAATACTTTGTTTTTAGTCTAAACATTCATATACCTTAGTACAGTCCATCAACTTACCACACATTATGAGTTCAGGAACTTTCCATAATAGTATGAGTTTAAGAACATCCAGACAGATCTTAGGCATCCATTCGCTGAGACGTTCAAAAACATACCATATTATTATGAGTCACGAACTTACCATAAGTGTGAGTTTCAAGAACTCGTACCTAACTTATCGTTCTCTACCTATCAAGTATATACATGAGAAAAGATTCACCTTCTCATCATATACATCTTAATAACGCGACCAATTCCAATGATTATCACTGTAATAAACTGAGCAGTTGTTACACCAAGCACAAACCTCTGACCATACAAAGGTTCATACAACACAACCATCACATGAGTCCTCAATTGAAATCTTACAACTTCCAAATTTCTCTTTACTTAATACGAATTTTCTTTAATTCGTATGTTATCCTTCTCAACTCCGTCTGAGTTCTTCTGTCCGTACTACTTCGTAGTACCATTCATTCATAGCAATTCCTACAAATCATTCATCGTTTCACAGAACAACTGTTACTACGATTTACTATAATCACGTGGTGATCTTCTTCCTTAATTGTTTAATTGAACGATTTTCTTATCCTCTTCTCTACGATTATAGTCTTAGGTACACATACCTAAGAGTTATAATCTATAGCTTTGATACCAACCTGTGACGCCCTGAAATTTGGTCCACCTTCAGACCCGGACTCCGTGTATCATTATTCCATTTCCTTCCAAACATACCTCATTATATAGCTAAATATAACAACATATATTCTCAAATCCCAAGTTCTCGAAACCTTAGAACCTCTTTCATTACAAATAATGATAATTATATTTTTTACATCTTACACGAGTGACTTTCATCCGCCACCAAGGATTCATAACTGTTCATTAAACTAGTCTATAGTTTAATTCTATCATTCTATATTACAAGTCTTCGCTTGCTCTTCATGCACATTCACATACTAAATGGCACTTCGTGTAAGACCCCAACTTATTATAAATAAAATTGAATTTTCTCTAATTATATTTGTGAATAATAAGGTATTAATTTGATATAATTCTCTAGTTATGGGTGAAATGTGCAAATTTTGCAAAATATGCAAGTGGTTATAAAATAATCATTGTGTCGAGGAATATTCGTTTGGTCGTGTAATATTCTTATTGTCGGGGAATATTCGTACGTCGGCGTAGTTATTTGTGGGCCCCATAATGTAATAACCGCTTTCGATGAAGGAAAGCGACAAGTTTGAGTTTTTATAAATAACGATGTAGTTATTCTGATTAACAACATTGGAATACACGGTGGTTAAAATACGATGTATATGCGTGGATGCACAAAGATTGATGAATTATTGATCCTTACGTGAAGAAGGCTACTTTCTAATTATTACGATGAATTCTTGCTCAATATTTTTTTATTGATTCAATAATTGTTTGCGTTGATATTTTATATTATTGTTGTTTCAATAATTGTCACTTTGCATGAAGATTTCCCATTATCGGATCAATAATTCATATTATTTGAATAATATTATTAGATAGTATTATTGGCAATGTCTAGAAAGTTACATCGAGGAGAGGTTTGGTCACCTAATTGCGCGCGATAAGGAGAAATTCTTATTGGAAAGCCTCCTCTTTCCTGGGAGCTACCTGGTTGTCATAAATGTGATTCTATAATATTATTTGTGAATAATTAATTATTGATTCATATGATAAGAAAATATTTATTTTATGTGGATATAAATGTTGGATATATTTATTGTGGTTAAAAATGAAGGAGTTAATGTTGAGGTGTTTTATCAGTATTTTTGTCGGAATGAAGGTATTAAAAATTAAACCAGTGTTTTTGAGATATATTGTGTGAGTTATAATTTTTAATCCGAATAGTTGGATCGTTGTAATTTTTGGATATGTTATACATATATAAGTTAAGTATATGTCCACAAATTTTGAACCGTTAAAAATGAATGTATGATTTGTTATGAATTTTAAGAGGTGATTGAAATTAGGTTTATAAATGATTTTGGTAGAAAATTCTAGAATTGAGTGGGCCCCACTTGTGGTTGGTGAAGAAATGTGCTGAATTTATTTCAAATGTGGTGGGTGGGAATAGTAGCGAGTAGTAAGCCATCAGTTGCAGTGTCAAGTCTTCTAACATTTTCCTATAAATAGAGGGCTAAGTTAGAATTGAAAATCACACCGTAAACAAGTTTTCTCTTTCTCTCTAGATTATTGAGTGTATTTTGTGAGTATTTAGATACTTTGTGAGTTTCTATTCATCGATTGCAAGTTTCCTTGACCTTATCTACCGATATTCCGATCGAAGTATTGATATTTTGAGGTAAGGGATGTTATTTTCTTCATATATGATATTATTTCTTCAATATCATTATCTTAGAAGTATTGATCCGAATTTTATCAAATTTGGAACTTTTGTGTCGGGATTACTATTCACGTATCTGGAACTATTCACGTATCTGGCACTATTCATAAAAAATGAAATTTTCTTCTTTTTGTCCAAGATGTCTATTATGGTTACTATCTTTGATTGTATCCATGTTTTGATCTTTATTTTTGAATTATGCTTCAAAATTGGTATTTATGAAGTATTATTGATCTTGGATAAACTGTTATACGAATCCCTAATATTTGTCCTTCCGTTTCACTGGATTCGTTTTCTTTAAAATATTTTTCATCGTCGTCAGTCCTAAATGATGATATTACTAAATATCTTCGGCCTGTAGTGCAAAGATAAATGATTAACTGATGAATATCTTTGGCCCGTAGTGCAAAGATGAACAGGTGTTGAGATGAACATGACCAACTGGTGATACAAATGAATATCTTTGGCTTGTAGTGCAAATATGAATATTTGATTAAAGATGTATATTGATTTTTGTTATAGGGATAAAATATTGATGATGGACTTTTAAATCTTAGAAGATAGTAGAACTCATTATCTACTTGACTCTTCTAATGGATTGTTGTTTTCGCTGCAGTTGTTGATCTAAAACTTGTTGGCTATTATATTTTATCGATTTTTCCTGTTGAAGACTAACGATAATTTGTTGTATATTATCTTAGTCATAATATTCTTTATTGGGCTAGTTGAGCTCATCCTTTTACTTTTTTGTTCCATTTTTCTCGGGAGGTGAGAACATAGCGAGAACTAGTCGGGAATGCGGAGTGATGGTTCTAGAAAGATGTTTTAGCAGTCCTCACTATTTACGTAAAATAGTGTTTGAATAATTATAACGAGGACTTATTTGAGTGTGGATATTGTCTAGAAGACAATATTTGTATTTTAACTCACAGATATGTGTTGTAATTATTTTACACGACAATTGTATTATTGAAGTTGTAGTTTGCTTTACATACCATGTATTTGGCGACTCGAGAATGGGTGTTGTATACCTATTTTGGGGGCGTCACAGTTAATATCGAGCTTAGGGATATGGTCTCTGGCGGAGATCGGGGAATAGAACTAGGAGGGGAGAGATGAGTAAATTCTTCGCTAGTGTGTCTTATCTAAGCTTATTTGTTGGTCAGTCATAATATAGGGATATTATGTGATATGTTAATTTCTTTAATTAACCCTTGTTTTATGGCAGTATTTAAGAATGGCCGCTGAGAACGTTAACAATGGAGTGTATGAGACTATGGAACAACCTTTAGTTATAAACTAGGAGAACGTCAACAGGAAGGCAATATTCCTCCTGTAAACAACACTACCGAGCAAACGATGAATGATGGAATGTTTAGGTGCTTTTTGCAGTTCATGCAAAACCAAACGAGGGAGACTCGTGCAAAAAATACGGGTGGAAATGATAACAATGCGCGGCTTGTCATAGCCAAGCAGTTCAAAGAGTTGGGACCACCAGAATTTAAGGGAAAGCCGGATCCGATCATGGCGGAAACGTGGGTCAAGCAAATTACCAAGATATTTGATATCTTGGGATGTACGAAGAAACAAAAGGTTCCATTCGCCACCTTTATGTTCCATGGTGAGGCGACATCTTCTTGGTGGAGATCATGAAGCATACCCGACCAGCCACACTTTCGGCGTGTCTTGGGAAACATTTGAAACTATTCATTGACAAGTACTTTCACGAAAGTATTAAATCATATGAAGGAGGTGGAGTTTATCGGTTGGAACAAAACAACATGGCGGTGTCCCGTGATGAGGCGAAGTTTGCGAGTTATCGGTTTGCACCTCATTTGGTCGAAAATGAGGAGCGAATGACGAGGTTGTTTTACGAGAGGTCTAAAGCCCGAGATTCGACAATATCTTATATCTCATAAATTTTCTTTATATTCGGATGTTGTAAAACGAGGCTCAATTATTAGAGCGAGATAATGAGTATGTTCAACCGAGGGGACCACAACCGTGGTCATCTGGGGTGACAACAATCATCGAGGCGATGATAACCAATGAGGAGGAAAAAAATATCTGAACAAAGGCGGTAACCACTTGGGTGGTCATCGTGGCCATGATAATAGGAGAGGAGAGTCAAGTGGAAATTTTAGAAAGAGGAGATTCAACAATGACGGGAAGACATCGCGACACTTACTAGCACAACAAAAATTCTAGGGAGGAGAAGGACCGCCAGGTTAGATGTTACAAATGCGGGAAAGAGGGACATATCATTAAACTGTCCCACAACAATCCAAGGTATGTTACAACCGTGGAAAGGAAGACCACATAGCTCGGGATTGTTCTGTAGCAAAACCAAGTTCAACGGGGATGGTGACTCCAAGGGCTGTTCCGGATAAGTCGAAATTAGCGGTTCCTGGAAGAGCGTTTGTCGTGACTGGCCAAAACGCGAGGAACCCGAACGAGGTGATTACGGGTAAGATAATCTTGAACTCTTGCAAAGTTTATACCTTACTAGATACCGGTTCTACCCATTCTTTTATCTCTCCTGCTTGTGCTCAACGTTTAAACTTGACTACGGAGAAATTAGACTTCGATTTATCAGTGGAGACTCCGTTGGGTGAAACTTTCGCTACATCCACAGTTTATAAATCTTGCATGATCCAAGTTGGCACTATCACATTACCTGTTGATCTTATCTCTTTAAAGATACTTGCTTTTGATGTGATTTTAGGAATTGATTGGTTAACCACTCATCATGCCAAAATTGATTATTTTAAATAAGGTTGTTAGTTTTCATATTCCTAACCAACTTTCATAAATACAATTCGAATAACTAAACCACTAAAATCATCACTATCATATCAAGCCATAAAGCTATTCGTTTATTAAAAAACGAATGTCAAGCTTTCTTAGCCCATGTTATGGATTTGAACAAAGACAAGTCAGATTTGAATAATATTTCTGTTGTTAGAGAATTTCCTAATGTATTTCCTGAAGAACTTCCCGGTCTACCCCCAGAACGTGATGTTGAATTCTTTATTAACCTTGAGCCGGGTACAAAACCCATTTCTAAAATCCCATATCGAATGGCTTCTATTGAACTTCAGGAGTTAAAAGTCCAACTACAGGAATTGTTAGACATAGGTTTCATTCATCCTAGTACATCTCCTTGGGGTGCTCCTATTTTATTCGTAAAGAAGAAAGACGGGAGTATGCGACTTTGTATTGACTACCGAGAATTAAACCATGTCACCATTAAGAATAGGTATCCGCTACCTCGCATTGATGACCTGTTCGACCAGTTGAAAGGAGCAAAATTCTTTTCAAAGATCGATCTTCATTCTGAATATCATCAGCTGAAGATTAAAACTGAGGATATTCCAAAGACTGCCTTCAAAACTCGGTACGGGCATTATGAATTCTTAGTCATGTCTTTTGGATTGACTAATGCTCCTGCTGCTTTCATGGATATGATGAACCGTGTATTCAAGGAATATTTGGATCAGTTTGTTGTTGTCTTTATTGATGACATCCTCATCTATTCCAAATGCCGTGAAGATCATGAGCACCATTTGAAGCTGATACTTGAAAGGCTTTGTGAAAATAAACTTTATGCCAAGTTGAAAAAATGCGAGTTCTGGCTTGAGGAAGTAGCATTCCTTGGGCACGTGGTGTCAAAACATGGAGTATTTATCGACCCGGCGAAGATTGAAGCAATACAAAGCTGGGAGCAACCAAAGTCGATGACCGAAGTGCGTAGCTTTCTGGGCTTAGCTGGTTAATATCGGAGATTCGTGGAAGGATTTTCTCGAATCGCTACTCCGTTAACTCAGTTGACTCGAAAATATACAAAATCTGTATGGAGCGAGGAATGCGAGAAGAGTTTCCAAGAGCTCAAGAGGAGACTCATTTCGGCACCTGTTCTGACAATACCATCTGGTACGGATGGATTTCTTATATACAGCAATGCTTCAGGCAAAGGGTTAGGATGCGTTCTCATGCAACATGAGAAAGTCATAGCATATGCCTCACGATAACTCAAAGAATATGAGAGGAATTATCCTACTCATGATCTAGAGTTGGCAGCAGTCGTATTCGCATTGAAAATTTGGAGACACTACTTGTATGGGGAGAAAGTGGAGATTTATACGAACCGTAAAAGCCTCAAATATTTCTTCACCCAAAAAGAACTCAACATGCGGCAACGACGTTGGCTTGAACTATTGAAAGATTATGATCACACTATTCAATATCATCCTGGAAAAGCGAACGTAGTAGCTGACGCATTGAGTAAAAGATCATATGCGAGTACGAGTGCGATATTGTTAATGCAAAGGCCCATTCTGTATGACTTGCAAAGGATGGAGGTAGAATTAAAGACTTCAGGGACCCACATGATGATGGTGAATATACGAGTAGAACCAACTTTAATCGATAAAGTTAAAGCTGCTCAAGCTACGGACCTGGAGCTGTTACGTATGAAGAAGAAAGTGCAAGAAGGAGCTATTCCAGAAGCGAGAATCGATGAAGAATGAATACTTAGATTCAACTCCAGACTTTGTGTTCCTAACGATTCTGACTTGAAGCATAGAATCATGATGGAGGCACACAACACCCCGCTTTGCAATCCATCTCAGGAGTACCAAAATGTATCATGATATTCGACATACATTTGGGTGGAACAATATGAAGAGAGAGATCGCGAGTTTATCTCGAGGTGTTTAACTTGTCAACGTGTAAAGGCGAGCATCAAGTGCCAAAGGGTCCATTACAACCACTTGAGATTCCGAAATGGAAGTGGGAACACATTACTATGGATTTAAATTCTGAGGTCTTCCCAAAGTTTCTCAAGGCATAGATGCGATTTGGGTTATTGTTGATAGATTAACCAAGTCTCGCCCATTTCTTCACCGATCGTGAGACTTATTCCCTTGAACGTCTTGCTCGTATGTACGTGAATGAGATTGTGAGATTGCATGGCATGCCAGTATCCATAGTTTTGGATCGTGACCCAAGATTCACTTCACGATTTTGGGTTTGCTTGTAGAAAGCTATGGGCACGGATTTACGATTTTGTTCAGCATACCATCCTCAAACGGACGGACAATCAGAGAGGACTATTCAAACTCTTGAAGATCTAGTAAGACTATGTGTCCTAGATTTTAAAGGGAGTTGGGATAAGTACCTACCATTGGTAGAATTCTCCTACAACAACAGTTATCAAGCAAGTATAGGCATGGCTCCATTTGAGGTGATGTATGGACGAAAGTGTCGTTCTCGCGTATGCTGGGACGAGGTGGAAGAAGCAACGTTGTTGGGACCAAGTACGCATGACTACAGAAAAGATCCAAATGATTCGATAATGTATACAAACGGCACAAGATCGACAAAAGAGTTATGCGGATCTTCATCGAAAAGACGTGGAATTTAATATTGGGGATCATGTATTGTTACGTGTTGCACCATGGAAGGGAGTTACAAGATTTGGGAAGAGAGGAAAACTCAATCCATGATTTGTTTGTCCATTTGAGATTCTTGACCGAATAGGAAATGTGGCCTATAGACTCGCATTACCTCCAAGTATGTCTCGTGTTCATAATATTTTTCACATATCCATGCTTCGTAAATATGTGAAAGACCAAACATATTATTGCGTTAGAACCGGACGAGATAGCCAGAAGATTTAACGTACGAAGAAGTACTTGTTAAGATCTTGGATAGGAAAGAGCATGTCCTACGCACCAAGGTTATACCACAAGTTAAGGTTTTATGGAGAAACCATGCTATTGAAGAAATGACCTGGGAGTTGGAATCAAAAATGAAAGCAAGCTATCCTCACCTTTTTGAAACACCAGGTACGTATAACAATTTCGAGGACGAAATTTCATAAGGAGGGGAGGTTGTAAGACCCCAACTTATTATAAATAAAATTGAATTTCCTCTAATTATATTTGTGAATAATATGGTATTGATTTGATATAATTCTCTGGTTATGGGTGAAATGTGCAAATTTTGCAAAATAAGCAAGTGGTTATAAAATAATCATTGTTGTCGGGGAATATTCGTTTGGTTGTGGAATATTCTTGTTGTCGGGGAATATTAAATGCACGACACAATCATTTATGGGCCCCATAATAGAATAAGCATCGGATGAAGAAAATGACAAGTTTGAGTTTTATAAATAACGGCGTAGTTATTCCAATTAACACTGTTGGAATACCCTAATTGGTTAAAATACGATGTCTGCGTGGATGCACAGATTTGATGAATTATTGATCCTTACGTAAGAAGGCACTACTCAATAATTATTACGGTGAATTCTTGCTTCAATATTTTATTTTATTGTTTCAATAATTCTTTGCGTTGATATTTTATATATTGTTGTTTTTCAATAATTGTCAACGTGCGTAGTATTTCCCATTATCGGATCAATAATTCATATTATTTGAATAATATTATTAGATAGCATTATTGGCAATGTCTAGAAAGTTACATCAATGAGAGGTTTTGTCACCTAACGTATGTGTCAAGATGGAAAAATTCTTATTGAAAGCCCCTCTTTCACGGAACGGCTGGTTGTCATAAATGTGATTACGTAATATTATTTGTGAATAATTAATTATTGATTCATATGATAAGGAAATATTTATTTTATGTGGATATAAATGTTGGATATATTTATTGTGGTTAAAAATGAAGGAGTTAATGTTGAGGTGTTTTATCAAGATTTTTTTTGCCGGAATGAAGGTATTAAAAATTAAACCAGTTTTTTTGAGATATATTGTGTGAGTTATAATTTTTAATCCGACCGTTGGATCGTTATAATTTTTGGATATGTTATACATATATAAGTTAAGTATTTGTCCACAAATTTTGAACCGTTAAAATTGAATGTATGATTTGTTTTGAATTTTAAGAGGTGACTGATTCAGAAATTAGGTTTATAAATGATTTTGGTGGAAAATTCTAGAATTGAGTGGGCCCCACTTGTGGTTGGTGAAGAAATGTGCTGAATTTATTTCAAATGTGGTGGGTGGGAATAGTAGTAGGTCAAGTCTGCTAACATTTTCCTATAAATAGAGGGCTAAGTTAGAATTGAAAATCACACCAGAAACAAGTTTTCTTTCTTTCTCTCTCTAGATTATTGAGTGTATTTTGTGAGTATTTAGATACTTTGTGAGTTTCTATTCATCAGTGCAAGTTTCCTTTAGCCTTATAATTGATATTCCGGTCGAAATCTTGATATTTTGAGGTAAGGGATGTTATTTTCTTCATATATGATATTATTTCTTCAATATCATTACGCCAAGTATTGATCTGAATTTTATCAAATTTGGAACTTTTTGTGTCGGGGTTTACTATTCACGTGTACGACATTATTCACGAATCTCAATCACTATTCACCGAAAAATGAAATTTTTTTTTTTTGTCCAAGATGTCTATTATGGTTACTATCTTTGATTGTATCCATGTTTTGATCTTTATTTTTGAATTCTGCTTCAAAATTGGTATTTATGAAGTATTATTGATCTTGGATAAACTGTTATACGAATCCCTACTATTTGTCCTTCTGTTTCACTGGATTCGTTTTCTTTAAAATATTTTTCATCATCCTCGGTCCTAAATGATGATATTACTAAATATCTTCTACCAGAAGTCAAAAGATAAATTATTAATCGATGAATATCTTTGGCCCGTAGTGCAAAGATGAACAGGTGTTGAGATGAACATGACCAACTGGTGATACAAATGAATATCTTTGGCCTGTAGTGCAAAGATGAATATTTGATTAAAGATGTATATTGATTGTTGTTACAGGGATAAAATATTGATGATGGACTTTTAAATCTTAGAAGATAGTAAAACTCATTCTCTACTTGACTCTTCTAATGGATTGATGTTTCCGTTGCAGTTGTTGGTCTAAAACTTGTTGGCTATTATATTTTATCAGATTTTTCCCTGTTGAAGACTAACGATAATTTTTTGTATATTATCTTAGTAATAATATTCTTTACTGGGCTAGTTGAGCTCACCCTTTTCCTTTTTGTTCCATTTTTCTCAGGAGGTAAGAACGTAACAGGAACTAGTCGGGGTACAGAGTGATGGTTCTAGAAAGATGTTTTAACAGTCCTCACTATTTCTGTAAAATAGTGTTTGAATAATTGTAACGAGGACTTATTTGAGTGTGGATATTGTTTAGAAGATAATATTTGTATTTAAACTCACAGTATGTGTTGTCATATTTTGTACGACAATTGTATTATTGAAGTTGTAGTTTGCTTTCTGTACCATGTATTTGGCGACTCAGAATGGGTGTTGTATACCTATTTTGGGGGCGACACACTTCGTCTGGATACCGCTCAGCTTGATCTTTATGGGATCCTTAAGTTCTTTCTAACATCGTTCGCTGAAAATGTTTTTCATTTAAAGCAAGTGTGAGCATTCAATTGCCCAGCAAGTCATAACAGTTTAACAAACAACTTCAAGAGTTTAAACATTTTTCAGAACTTCGATAACCGAACAAAGGTTATGAAGCAGCTTGAATAATAGGAATAGTCTCGATTCCTATCATCTTAAAACATTCATGACATACTCTTTACACTACTTTCATTCTTCTACCTTTTTCCATACATATCATGTCTGGCTAGAATCATTAGCACAGACTTAACAATAACGGTTCATGTATAAACAGAGCATACTTGTATTGAACAGCTCAATCATAGAACAGTTCATCTCAAAGAAACACCGAAGTGTTCAAATTGTGGCACAACGCCTCATACGTTCTACCACCTTGTACAAATATTACACATTCGCACATAGATATAACTTATCAAGTCCAACATCTGAGATGTTTAAGAAACTAGCATTCATATAGCATGAATGAAGTTAGAAAACTTGCCTTACGCACAGCTACAGCTTACAGTTTACGCAGAACTGCTCATTCTAAATCCCTATATAACACATAAGGAAATCACATGTACACCAATTAGTCATATACTTAACTTACGCATTGGTTTACTTAACTTTATTTCTTAAGGTTCGCGTTCTTACAATTTAAGTTTACACGACTAACTTCCTTTACTACCGGTTTACGGCTTCATGACATACGGAGATGTCTTACTCAAAACGTTCATCATCTTTGTTGATTTTACCTTCTTATCTTCTTCTTATAACTTCTATATTACTCAGCACACATCATTTCTCTACTAGTAGTCCATATGGTACTCTGAGTGGTTTCCCACAAACAACCAACAAACAAGTTCCCGTCTCATCTACACTGCCCACACAGTGAGTTAGATCGGTTGCCAGTTTTGTATATACATTCACTCTCTGAAGGAATTGTTTAGCCCAGCTCCCATATGTCAACTATCAAAGTTACAATTGTACCACAACCTAACTTCTCTTAACTTATCCGAACCATTAAACCATAACGTTCGTTAAGTCAATTCTTATTCCTTACGGCTTTCTGGCAACTAAATGTCATACCTCAGGATTCATTCTTTTATCGTCTAAGTCATACAGTCTTTTGTATACTCGAAATGATCATTCAATGCCAATACTATGAGACCATAGCGTTAAACATTTCATATGAACTTATTCATATCTTACAACGTCCGGTTCCCTCAACTCGGAACGTTGTCCAAGTTATACTTATTAACTCGGCTTCTTAACGTTATACGTTATTTGT
The DNA here is from genome assembly GCA_020205615.1 of Panax quinquefolius. Taxonomy (NCBI): domain Eukaryota; kingdom Viridiplantae; phylum Streptophyta; class Magnoliopsida; order Apiales; family Araliaceae; genus Panax; species Panax quinquefolius. The sequence goes on from CM035166.1 coordinate 81,193,667, forward strand.
GAGACCCCAGATTTTATCAATAAAGATTTAAATTTTGTCGAAATAATTTTTAATATTATGGTGTGAATTTAAGATAATATTATAGTTGTGGGTAGTATTTATAAATTTTGCAAAGTATGCAAGTGGTTATATTATATTCGATTGGTGGGGAATATTCGGTTTAGCGGGGAATATTAAATACAACGGCTCAATCATTGGTGGACCCCATAGCGTAATTATTGTCGGATTGAGAAAACGACAAAAATATTTTATTGAAATAACGGCGGAAGTTTTACCGTAATTCTTGTTGAACTACTCGGTAGTAAAAAAAAGTCGATGTCGTGTGGTTGCATAGTAGCACCCGGTATTGATTATTGATGCTTATGTGAGAAGTCACTCGGTTTGATTCCATTATTGTCGATTAATAATATGAATTATTATAATGATAATGACGTTTTGTTTTATTCATATTATTAACGTAATAAAAGCGAAACATCTTTTATATAAAATAGAATACTTTATTAAAGTTATTCTATAAATAGAATATATTATATTTTATTATGCATAGTGTTGCGTAGTGTTTTTTATAGTGTTTTTTGCATAGTGTTGCATAGTGTTTTGCATAGTAAAATGTTTTTATATAAATAGAATATATTATATTTTATTTAAAAGATTTTTCTTTAAATATGGACCGTCAGATTAAAGTAAATCAATCTGGACCGTTCATGGATTAGTTACTATGCATTCCATTTTCCTATAAATAGAAGCTCATTCCTTCATTATTTTCTTACGAATTCATTGAAACTCTACAGAGAGAAATTATAGAGAGAAGCTATAGAGAAAATTATAGAAAGAAGAAGAGTATTCTGCTACTTCACTACTTCTATATTCAGTTCTTTTACTGTAAGGGTGTTATTCTTTCTTCTTGAAGAGAACTTCTGTTATTCCATTCATTATCATTCTGTTGGAATAACCTGTAAAAGTGGCATACCCTATACATAACCTGTATACGCGGCATACCCTATACTTGGTGAAATCCTTATGTTATTCCATTGCTTATTATTCTGTTGGAATAACTCAGATCACGCTGTTTACCTATACTTGGTGACATTCTTCTATTATTACATTGGAACATCCTCATCATGTGTTTTACACCGACTCGTTCCGCTTTTTATTATTCTTGTTGAACATCACATGCATGTGTTTTACACCGGACTGGTTAAAATCTTTATCATTCTGCATTGGAATATCCTATCATGTGTTTTTACACCGGATCCGGTTCCATCTTTATTATTCATGTGGAACATCCTGCTTGGTGTGAATTTCACCCGACCGGTTCCGTTATTATTATTACATTGGAATAACTTGTCTATCTAAGCACGCATGCATGGTGATTTCTTTTGTTATTCCATTCTTTATTATACCCAATTGGTTAAAACTTTGACTTCTATACTCCATGAAATTAGTAGAATATCCTTGATATTTGCGTTTCATCCAAATCTTTTTTCATGGAAATATTCTTCCGATCATTCTTGAATTTTACTCTCTGAAACAATGATCATGTTGACAATTTGGACGTTAATAATTCATGGATTAAATAATTCTTGAACTTGTTTTATTGAATTATTATGTCATTGTCATCATCCTCATGATATATTATGTTATCTTTGGCTTACGTGCATAGATGAACTTAGTATGATTATGACAAGGATCATTCGGTATAATCATGGCTTGTTATAAATGATGTGATAAAAGTCCTCAGTGGCCTGTAATGCAGTGATGGATAGTTTTTGGTATGATTATGACCAGGGGTGATTCGGTATAGTCATGACCATTGATAATTTGATGAAAATCCTTGACCGTAGTACAGGGGATGATTAGATGTGGTGGTTTATTTATTGTCGAGTCTCAAATAAAAATTGATGAAAACCTTTTAAACCTAAAAGATAGTAGATTTTATTCTCTACTTGACTCTTTTAATGGATTGCATATTCCTTGCAGATTAAACTGGTTGTCTATTGTATTTTATCGGTTTAACATTTGTTAAAGGCTAATGATAATTTATTACGCATTATCTTAGTCATAATATTTCTTCTTGGGCTAGTTGAGCTCACCCTTTCTTTCACTTTGTTCTCTTGGAAATGAGAACATACAGGACGAGTCGGGGAGCGGAGTAATGGTCGAGAGGATAGCATTAGTAGTCCTCAATATTACGTGAAATAGTGTGATAATAGTTGTAATGAGGACTCCTTTTGAGTTTGTATAATATCTAGTAGATAATATTTGTATTCAAACTCATAGTTTATATCGTATTATACCACATGCTTATATTAGTAAGTTGTATTTGAATTTATGTACCATGTAAGTGGCGACCCAAGATGGGTGACGTATACCAAATTTTGGGGGCGTCACATTATTGTCTTCAATTTAGTTTCTTCACCGTTCACGTTTAAACAACATTCTTCATTACCTTACGGTCAAACCATATACGGAGTGTAGGTTCTACTCGTTTAATAATCGTGTACACTCAGCCCTCACTTCGGCTACAGTGTTTAACGCTTACTTCATTCCATCTTCTTTATCCGACTTATATGTGGACTTTCATTACTCTCATTACCGCTCGCTACGGCTTTTTACGATAAGTCATATCTTACTTACTACCTTCATCAACGTCTAAGTTATACAATTATTGTACCCTTAGAAATGTTCGTCTTACTCAAATACGATTCACGAAGATCGTTTACGTATTTGACGTTCATGTTGCTCATCTCTTAATCTCTCACTCAACCTTTACTCAAGGTTTCACTTCATTCAATCGTTATTCAACCCATAAACCCCATGTTCATTATTCTTGCTTAATGTCGAAGCCATACGATTCGTTGTATGCTAAGACCGATCGTTCATCGCAACTGCGTTGCGTTCATAGCGTCTAAACGCCTTATACTTATCTCTCATTACCATGACATAACACCAAAATGTTATTCATTACCTTCTCCACTCAACATCTAAGGAATCACAATCACAGCAATCCCTCACGTTCGTTCATTATGACTACGGTCCCCGGCTATCGGTTACGTAATCTAGCTTTTACATTCTCTATCTTTTAATCTCGCTAAATCTTTCCGTTCAACCTTCACTAAAGGTTTAAAACACTTGCTTGAGTGTTACATTACGTGAACTACATGTTCATACTTCTTTCTTGCACATCATCCAGTAATTGAGAAATAAAAATCTCATTTCTGGGCATTGCTCTGCACTGGCACTACGGCGCCGTGCCTCTTCCTTTCCTCTCGCCTTGCTCATGCATGACTTATGTCTCTCTCTCCTTGGTCTCGGCAGCGCAATCACGCAAAACCCTTTGTTACCACTCGCATCATGCAAGCCCACTCTCAAGGGGTTTATGGCCGAGTTCGCGCTATGGCGCCACTTCTCACAGTCTATCCGGCGCTGCGGCGCTGAGACAAAACCCTAGAAATTTTTCTAAGTCTTTCATCAAGTTTGAGACGCGTACTTTACGATCTCATAACTTCTTCGTTATAACTCGGAACGAGATCGTTCCAAAGACATTCTCTTCCTTATCTTATGTACTTTAATACCCCTCGAACAGAACTTTGTTCTGAATCCGTTAACGTGCCATTCGATTGGCTTGATCTTAACCTTTCGTTCATTTTTACGCTTTTAACTTTCTTTGCTCGTTCGTCCGTAATTAGGTCATCTGAACTCGGAACTCGTTCATTCTTGAGTCCACGACTCACGTTTTCTATGTTCTCTTACTTTCTTATGAAATCCTACATGTTCGGGTTCATTTACTAAGCTTCTAATCCTCGTTCGTCTTTTACAAAAATTTTGCCATAACGTCGTTATAGCTAAGTTTTAATCCGTTCTTCATGAACGTTTCTACCATTCCTAACCAAGCAATATGCAACTAACTTATACACGATGGTTTTAAACTTGTCCATCAATAACATTTATCCTACGATGGTTTTAAATTTGTCCATCAACAACATTCTTCGTGTTCTTCGCGTGTTCTTCGCGTTCTTCGTTCGTTCTTCATTTTAATTGATATTTTGGATTACAATTTCACTTTTTCTTGGAATTTGATGTTATAGAATATCATTCCTTACTTAATTCACCTACTCATTCATAATATTCATTCGGATCGCTCAAAATCCTCACGAATCTTATACTTGCTTAAGAAATTTATAAACTAAATTTCTAACTCTTATTTCTTTGTTTTCTCATGATTTCAACCATATGAAATCATTACTAATCTCTTTTACTTCTTATTCTCATTAAGCTATGTTTTTGACATAGAAAACTTAAAGAAAATATTAGAAGAAACTAAACTTCTTATTCTCATTAAGCTATGTTTTTGACATAGAATACTTAAAGAAAATATTAGAAGAAACTAAGGTTCGAATTACCGTTCTTCTTTAATCCTCTTCCGTTATACAAAGCCGACGATTCGCTAGCTTTTCTATTTAACGATCACTTTTGATCCGAGCATTCATGCTCACGCTCTTCCTCTTCCTCTTCATCCGAGCTCTCTCTCTCCCTCTCAAGTTATAGGATTTTCAAAATCCTAAAAAATAAAATTTAGCTTTCTATATATAGATTTTCAAAGCTAGGGGCAAAATAGTCATTTCGCCCCTAAAGTTACTATTTCCACCTCCTCCAACAACTTAGCCACCAAGTTTACTTGGCCACCACCCTTACTTGGTGGCCAAGTGGCCAGCCCACATGCCCATGGGTCACCCCATGGGTTACCCCAATTGTTTTTACCCATCCGTTTACCCATCGATTCGATCCGTGGTTTCTTTTCTTGGTTTGGGCCTTAACCCTAATTCTTATTAGGCCTAACTTGGGCTTAACTTCACTGGGCTTGACATAATCCAAGTCCAATTGGATTCTACAAAGTCCATGAACACAAAGTCCATTTAGACTCATCGTATTCTACGCATTCTATTCTCGTATTCTCTTAGGTATTTCGTTTAAATACGATATTAAGTATTATCGTCATACTATTCTTCTTTCTATACTCAGTATAATAACTTCGTATCATACTCAGTATTTCTCACGCATAATAACCCTAGTTATTATAATGTACTCATTACATTCTCGGAACTCACTTTTCTTAACCCTTAGGTTTTTGAGTCCATGAAAAAAACTTCGCTTTTGCCATAACTCAAATATTATTGAATATTCCATCACGTCTCAACATTTTACGTAATCAATAACTTCTCGGAATTTCAAAATAAATTTCCGAGCAGAAACGGATGAATAGTGCCTATTTCATCTTTTTCCCCGAAAAATATTTTGTTCCCGAAAAACTTTCATTTTCGTCTTGAAAATTCTTACTTGCTTAGACTAGCTCGTAGCTAGAATACTCCCGACTTATAATCATCCTAGGTTATAGAACGATTAATAAACACATAGCACATAATAGTATTAATAAAAATTAATTTTATTAATAACTAATTCTTTAAACCTAAATTCTGGATAATCCAAAATTTCGGGTTGTTATATAACTAGTCATCACAAGTTCATTCTCTTTGTCTAACTTTGATTATGACCATACTTAGTCAAATTACTACATTCATTGTCACATAATTTACATCTCACGAACAATAAGCTAACTATGCATTCAATCATTCAATTTACACATAATTGTGTTGTTGACATGTTAAGAATTTATTTTAACACGTCATTATAAATTTAACCTAATTTTATGTTTATTAGATTAAGTTACTATCACACTAGACTTGAACATTTTAAAAATTCATTTTTGGACCATTCTGCTAAGTGGTGCTAAGCTTATTTCACGGTTATCTAGATCTTGGTCTTTGCTGTTATGCAGTAGTATTCTTGATCTTGCCAAGGCGATCTTGACTTGGTATCTGCCTGCGCATCATGCATGTAGCCTTCATGACGAGAGTCCTAGGCACGAGTTAGCAGCCATGGCCAGAGACTCGATTCGATTCTGCAATTATAAAAAAATTGCAGAACATGGCCAACAAAACTCTAATCAACTTATTTGTACACGAATTTAATTATACCCAAACATTATAATACACATATAACTATTACTTAACCCTTCTAGCATGCTTTTAACAAGTTATAACACATAATTTTGCATAATCAAAACATATAATTTACTGTTCTTGATTTTCTTGAGAGTTTTCAATACAAAACATGAAAATCAACATTAAGGGTTCATTATAACACCAAATCTGTTTATTTAGAGTTTGATTTCTTCGTTTTAACATGCATAATCATATATGAGTGTCAATTTTACAAACCAATTTATGTTTGGCATATTAAAATCACGTATAAGGGCCATATAGCCATATTCCATACTCTGTAAATTTTGAAGCAATAATATACGTTATAATATTATGAAACTGATGATATGGGAACCTATAATATATAGTAAAACATGCTATGCTAACATATTATCACATATATCCACATAAACAATACAATTTTCCAATTTACATTGACTTTACAAAATTTTGAAAGCCATATTCATAAAACTCCAATAACGTAATTAACAATTGGGTTGAAGAGATTACCCTTAAAATAATTTCTCTGACTTTCACGTTCTTCTAAAATACCACAATAATTCACACTGCTTCTCTCTATTTCACTGAAATTCTCTCTTAATTCTCTCTCAGATAACTCATAAAAATAATACGTCTTCTCAACATAACACTGATTAATAAAGAAGGAGGCATACGTGTGTGGAGGTCAGTTACCCATCATGGGATAACTACTATAACTCCCCTTAGGGCCTTGTTTGGCTTGAACATAAATAACCCTTCTAATTATTTTAATTAATCTCTTATACTATAGTTTAAATCATGTCACACCCAATTGTACAATAAATCAAATATCTTATTTTAGTTTAATTTAAATAATATAAGATAATTTCTCGTTAATTCACATAGTCACGTAATTAATTTTCTCATTTATTAATAATGTCAAATTATTAGATCTCAAATTAATTATTACATTAATTAAAATGACATTATGCCTAATTAAATATTTTATTTAATTCAATAAGCTCACATAAATACATACTTGAATAATAAATATCCTCCACATTAATCTAATAAGTATAACACATATAATTAATCTATCACAATTGCATCAATTAATTATTTAATCTAATAATTAAATCATCGAAAATATTTATTTAATTCAATAAATATTAAAATTGAATTACAAAATCTCGTTTGTCACATATTCCCCCCTAAAAGGATTACATGCCCGAATCACGACTCAATTATTTCGACCGAATTACATTCTCCCCTTACAAAGATTACATCCCCCGAATCGCTATACACAAAATTAAGTAAATAAATTAGGGTAATTCTTCATCATATTCTCTTCGAGTTCCCACGTAGCTTCTTCAGCGTTGTGGTTCCTCCAAATTACCTTAACAGAAGGTATTACTTTATTTCTGAGAACTTATTCTTTTCTGTCGACAATTTGAACAGAAATTTAATTATACCCAAACATTATAATACACATATAACTATTACTTAACCCTTCTAACATGCTTTTAACAAGTTATAACACATAAGTTTGCATAATCAAAACATATAATTTACTGTTCTTGATTTTCTTGAGAGTTTTCAATACAAAACATGAAAATCAACATTAAGGGTTCATTATAACACCAAATCTATTTATTTGGCGTTTGATTCCTTCGTTTTAACATGCATAATCATATATGAGTGTGAATTTTACAAACCAATTTATGTTTGGCATATTAAAATCACGTATAAGGTTCATATTCCGTACTCTGTAAATTTTGAAGCAATAATATACGTTATAATATTATGAAACTGATGATATGGGAACCTATAATATATAATAAAACATGCTATGCTAACATATTATCACATATATCCACATAAACAATACAATTTTCCAATTTGCAAAGACTTTACAAAATTTTGAAAGCCATATTCATAAAACTCCAATAACGTAATTAACAATTGGGTTTAAGAGATTACCCTTAAAACAATTTCTCTGACTTTCACGTTCTTCTAAAATACCACAATAATTCACACTGCTTCTCTCTATTTCACTGAAATTCTCTCTTAATTCTCTCTCAGTTAACTCATAAAAATAATATGTCTTCTCAACATAAGACTGATTAATAAAGAAGGATGCGTACGTGTGTGGAGGTCAGTTACCCATCATGGGTTAACTGCTATAACTCCCCTTAGGGCCTTGTTTGGCTTGAACATAAATAACCCTTCTAATTATTTTAATTAATCTCCTATACTATAGTTTAAATCATGTCACACCCAATTGCACAATAAATCAAATATCTTATTTTAGTTTAATTTAAATAATATAAGATAATTTCTCGTTAATTCACATAGTAACGTAATTAATTTTCTCATTTATTAATAATGTCAAATTATTAGATCTCGAATTAATTATTACATTAATTAAAATGACATTATACTTAATTAAATATTTCATTTAATTCAATAAGCTCACATAAATACATACTTGAATAATAAATATCCTCCACATTAATTTAATAAATATAACACATATAATTAATCTATCACAATTGCATCAATTAATTATTTAATCTAATAATTAAATCATCGAAAATATTTATTTAATTCAATAAATATTAAAATTGAATTACAAAATCTCGTTTGTCACATATTCCCCCATAAAAGGATTACAGACTCAATCACGACTCAATAATTTTGACTCGTTACATTCTCCCTCACTTACAAAGATTTTGTCCCCAGAATCACTTACACAAAATTAAGTAAATAAATGAGGGTCATATTCTCTTCGAGTTCCCACATAGCTTCTTCAGCGTTGTGGTTCCTCCAAATTACCTTAACATAAGGTATTACTTTATTTCTGAGAACTTGTTCTTTTCTGTCGACAATTTGAACAGGAATTTAATTATACCCAAACATTATAATACACATATAACTATTACTTAACCCTTCTAGCATGCTTTTAACAAGTTATAACATATAAGTTTGCATAATAAAAACATATAATTTACTGTTCTTGATTTTCTTGAGAGTTTTCAATACAAAACATGAAAATCAACATTAAGGGTCCATTATAACACCAAATCTATTTATTTGGAGTTTGATTCCTTCGTTTTAACATGCATAATCATATATGAGTATAAATTTTACAAACCAATTTATGTTTGACATTTTAAAATCATGTATAAGGGCCATATTCCATACTCTGTAAATTTTGAAGCAATAATATACGTTATAATATTATGAAACTGATGATATGGGAACCTATAATATATAGTAAAACATGTTATGCTAACATATTATCACATATATCCACATAAACAATACAATTTTCCAATTTACAGAGACTTTACAAAATTTTGAAAGCCATATTCATAAAACTCCAATGAAGTAATTAACAATTGGGTTGAAGAGATTACCCTTAAAACAATTTCTCTGACTTTCACGTTCTTCAAAAATACCACAATAATTCACACTGCTTCTCTCTATTTCACTGAAATTCTCTCTTAATTCTCTCAATTAACTCATAAAAATAATACGTCTTCTCAACATAAGACTGATTAATAAAGGAGGCCTACGTGTGTGGAGGTCAGTTACCCATCATGGATTAACTGTTATAACTCCCCTTGGGGCCTTGTTTGGCTTGAACATAAATAACCCTTCTAATTATTTTAATTAATCTCCTATACTATAGGTTAAATCATGTCACACCCAATTGCACAATAAATCAAATATCTTATTTTAGTTTAATTTAAATAATATAAGATAATTTCTCGTTAATTCACATAGTCACATAATTAATTTTCTTATTTATTAATAATGTTAAATTATTATATCTAGAATTAATTATTACATTAATTAAAATGACATTATGCTTAATTAAATATTTCATTTAATTCAATAAGCTCACATAAATACATACTTGAATAATAAATATTATCCACATTAATTTAATAAGTATAACACATATAATTAATCTATCACAATTGCATCAATTAATTATTTAATCTAATAATTAAATCATCGAAAATATTTATTTAATTCAATAAATATTAAAATTGAATTACAAAATCTTGTTTGTCACGTAAACCTTCTTTAATTGTAATTCACATAGAGATATAGTGAGTTAGTTAGTTAAGGTGTTTAACGTAATTCTATCTTAATTGTGGATTTGGGTTAATACGGTATTAGTACATCGAGAGGTGGCTAGTTCTACATACGTGTTCTTTATAAATAAACTAGGCTAGTGAGTTAAACTGTAATAAAGATGTAATAATCTGAGTGATACTTAGAGTGAAGTCGAAAGCCTAATTCTCCATTATTTGTTTAAAAATTCAGTTTTTAGTGTTTATTGATTGTTTGGTGATTTTACTATTTTTAATACTTTTAGTTATAAATTGGAAATTGATTAGTTTAATAAAATTAGGATTAATAGAAAATTTGTAATTGTGAGGTTAATTTATTGTTAGGTCTCTGAGGGAACGATACTCTACTTACTATTATATTACTTGTTGACCACGTATACTTGTGTGTTGTGCGTAATTAGATTTTACACAATATTAGGCTTAGGGACGGCACAGCTGTGCTGTCCTTTGGTCAGACCAGAGTTGAGCTTATGCTCTCTTGGTTTCAGTCCAACTTTTAGCATACCAAGACATTAAAAGTTATCATTCACACATATTAAAGGACTTTGCATACTCTAATGACCATTTCAAGTTCAACTTTACATGTTATGGCCTTAGTTTAGGATTTCTAAGGAATTAAGGCCAAATAGGGTCATGGAATCACAAGGCCTACTAGGTTAATGATATATATATATATATATATATATATATATATATATATATGAGAGAATGTAATATAATCTATAATATACATGCTCACAATTGTTCACATCATTTATGCATAGCTAGCATCATTTATCACTTTAAAACATGCCTAAACTCATGCTTGGTTAACTTTCATTATGTCTAACACATATGAATCATGTTTAGATATAAAAAGAACATCAACGTGTCATCTTAAATGTCCATAACATAACTACTCTAGACATATGCAACTTATTTTGAAAAATATTCGAGTTTGCTTTTGAAATCATTTTAAACTTAAACAATGCAATCCAACACATACAAAACATCTTTAAATCTCTTTTCATGTGTAGTTAAGTCATGTTTAAATACTCACAAAGTTAGAACAAACTCTATGTTGTATTCATGGATATTAGTTTCAAATATGTCAAGTTTTCCTTGAAAAAGTCATTTAGCTCAAAGCCAAACAAGTTGGTCATGAACAAAGGGACCTTGAATCACAATTCATGCTCATTAATGTTCATAAATCAGTTATATATGTATACTATCATGCTCAAAATTTGGAGAATACGAGTTTCATCAAAGTTTGTTTTTGAAACTCTAAGTTTTTGTTATAAAACTCCTACTAAATCATGTTTGAACAATTCATATCTCTTAAGAAAGCTTTATATGATAGGTTATACTTCTTTTCATGCATGTATAGATCATAATACAATGACAGAAAAAACTCATTATAGCGAAGTCGAACACGGTTACGGGATCAGCCTTGATGCTACAAGACCTTAATACAAACTAGGCGCAGTTGCGCTTTTCCTAGATAGAACCAAGAAGGAGATCTGTTCTGCAAAAATTTAAAACCTAATTTTGATTTTCTCTCAACTAAGCATACTTAAACTCATTCTTAAAGGTTTCATACATGCATATACACTTAATAAACACATTGATATCAATTCATAAATTAATTCACAGAATACTTTATAGAAATTCTAAAAATTTGTCAAGTTGGAAATTTAGAACATAAAACAAGAAACGTTGCCTCTTAAAGCTTAAATGGTTACTCCTTACAATCTCAAACTCCTTCTTACTCAACAAAGCAACTCACACTCTCAATATATACTTATCAAGGAAATCACAGCAACAAGAAAATGTAGAATAGAGCTGCTATTTATAGAGGAGTTGTTATCTAGTTAATGAATTTGCTCAAAGGTTAGACTTCATGAGGTAGAAGAAGAAGACAATGCTTATTGGAGAGTTTCTCAACCACTCCCTCCTCCACCATCACCATAGCTATCATCACCCAGCTTTGTAGCTGTTGTGTTTTCACGTAAAGGAGGCATATGGCACTGTTTGGCCACTAAATTTGGGACAAGGTTTTAAAAAAACTCAGTAACTTGGTTATATAATGCTTAGTTTGGTTTATTTGGTTTCCAAAATGTGATTTTAATGTGTTAATGCTACTAAATAATGAAAAGTTAGGGATTATATATGCACACATAACATATAATCCATGTACATTAGGTTTACATAAAATAATATTTAATTTAGATAAAATAATGCAGTTGAGTATTATTAACCCAATATGCTCCATAAACTTTATTAGTAAACTTACACTTCAATATTATAATGGCATTAAATATAAAGTGTTTATTTAACTTTCTTCGAATTTTTGAGTTACAAAGTTAATTAACCCTTTCTGTATTAGAATTCCACCCAGGATTCTATTTTACTACTAATTAATTTATACCATTCAATTTACTCTTAACACATGATTTTAATAATGTCACACATTAAAATAATGTTCCATATTGTTTCCAAAGCAGTTAAATTAATTTTTCCAAGTTTGACCATTATGCATGCTATCGCTTAATTTATATCATGCAGAAGGGCACAACAGGTGTCGCTTCTGGCGATGTCAAACTAGGTTAGCTACTTTCCAGTTCTAGTTTCCATTTCCCATGTGATTTCACATAGCCCATAATGTAAGACCCCAAATTTTATGAAATAAAAGTATTCAGTTTTCTTATAATTATTATTCAGTAATTGGTTAAATTGATAAAAGGTTAAAGTTAATGGTGATATATGAAAATTTTATAAAATAATCAAATTGTCATAAAATATTTGTTTGGTTTCAGAATATTCTTTTTTCGGGAATATCCGCATAACTACTTAATCATTAGTGGACCACATAACTAATAACCGCTTGATATAGAAAGTGACAAAATAACATTTTATAAAAATAACTAAGTAATACTTTTCTTTGTTAAACTATTGAAATATCAAAGCGATAAAAGAACGAGAATACGTTGTTTGTTGCAAGAGTGACACCAGTATTGCACATTATCTCTGATTATTGGTGCTTACGTAAGAAGTCACTCAGTTTTGTTCAATTATTGTCACAATATCATCTGCATAATATTTTATATTATTAAATTAATAATTGAGATGACACAATTATTCATATTATTATTTGCATTATTGACAATGTCTAGGAAGTTCTGTCGAGGAAAGGGGTTTGGTTATTTAATTGCGCGCCAGTAAGGAGAAATCCTTATCGAAAAATCCCCTTTTTCTTGGGAATGATTTGGTTGTCAATATTGTGAGTTATAATATTAAATGATGAATAATTGTTGAAAGATTAAAAAGGTGTTGATTGAAGATAAGTGATTTGTGGTAAATATTTATTCAATTTTTTGATATAAATAGAGGGGTTTGTCATGAGGTGTTTGTTGTAAGTTTGGCTTAATTATTATTCCATGGGGAGATGTGTTAATTTTTCATAATAAATTAATATGGACTGTTGGTTGAAGTTATAATAGTAAATCAATATGGACCGCTGGTTGAAGTTATAATAGTAAATCAATATGGACCGTCAGTTGAAGTTTTAATAGTAAATCAATATGGACCGTCCATTTTAATAGTAAATCAATCTAGACCGTTCGTGTACTAGTTACTATTTAGTCAATTTTCCTATAACCCTTCATTATTTCTTACGAATTCACTAAAACTCTAAAGAGAGAAACTATAGAGAGAAGAAGAGTATTCTATAACTACACTATTGCAGTATCCAATCTTCTATTAAGGAAATAAGAGTGTAGCTAGGTCAAGCGGGGATAACAGGGGAGTAAACTGATGGTCTATGACTGTTGAAGCTTCTCAATATATTATAAAATAGCATGACAATTTATAATTGCATTGAGGACTTAAAATGTGTGTGTCGTATTTTATATGTTATTTAATAATTGATTTTGGTGAACAACAATAGGGTGAGGAGAACCCGACTTTGAAAGCGTTAAAAATACACCCCATTAGAATGAGGAGGACAGAAATCTTCTCGTGTTCCTTTGAAAACTTGAAATATTAGTTGTTGTATTTTATATGTCATTGTAATAATTTGGGTGTGTATATTGTTGTATTATATTCAGTATAATATTTGTATTGAAACTCACAACTTATGTATTGTCGTATTTTACACGACAATTAATAATTTTATAAATGAAGCTTGTATTTAGATTATGTACCGCGTATTTTGACGACCCGAAATGGGGTCGTGTGGACCTATTTTGGGGGCGTCACACATAATCAATCCCAAATTAAAATACCACTCGTTAAACATCTTATTAAATCCTTCCTTCGTAATTTTAATTGGATGGTCACGACGTTCATTCTCATGCCGCACAAGGCTTATCACACAAACTTATATTAAGCTTTTCATTAAAATTTCCATATCACATAGTTGTCACATACTTAACTTAATTACTAAATCCCTCGTCACAACAATATATAAATTTTAAAATAAATATTCAAATTTTATTAATTTAATTATTAATATTATTTATAAAATTCTCGATTATTACAGTTTTCATGGGGGCCGCTAATTCCATGTCATACTTCTTTAGTAAGTCTTTAATATACTTGGCTTGGTTGATGAAGATGTCTTCATTAGTTTGCTTCACTTGAAGCCCGAGGAATAAGTTCAGTTCACCCATCATGCTCTTTTCAAATTTGCTCTACATAAGCTTGACAAATCTCTCACGTAGCTTTTCATCAGTAGAACCAAAAATAATATCATCCATATAGATTTGAACAAATAGATTTTTATCTTTGTGTTTTCTAAGAAAAATGTGGTGTCTACTCTTCCTCTAGTGAATCATTTTTCAATAAAAAAAACTAGTCAGTGTTTCATACCATGCCCTAGGTGCTTATTTTAATCCATATAATATTTTATCTAATCTATATACATAATTAGTAAAGGTTGGATTGATAAAACCTGGAGGTTGTTCCACAGACTTTTTCTTGAAGTTCTCCACTGGGAAATGCACTTTTAACATCCATTTGGAATACTTTAAATTTCATGCGAGCAGCATGTGCAAGAAATATTTTGATGGCTTCCAATTGAGCAACAAGAGCAAAAGTTTCATCATAATGAGTCCTTTCTTCTTGTGAATATCCATTAGGCATAAATCTTGCTTTGTTCCTTGGGATCACCCCATCTTTATCTATCTTATTTTAGAAAACCCATTTGGTGCCTATGACTAGATGATGCTTTGGTCTTGTAACTAATCTCCAGACTTTTATTCTTTTAAACTGATTCAGCTCTTCTTGCATAGCTTCTATCCATCTTGAATCTTCTAAGGATTCTTCTATCTTCTTAAGCTCCATTTGAGAGAGAAAACTTAGAAAGAAGCATTCATTTTGTTTTTCTAACCTTGTCATGATCTTGGTATTGGGATCCCAAATGATTAGATCTTAAGTGTGATCTTTTGCCCCTTTTCTTCCTTTTGGTACATCTATCCTTATGCCTTCTTGTCTGAATTCCTCTAGAATTTTTTCTGCTTCAGCTAAGTCTTCAGGTCATAGAGTCTAAATGTTTGGTATAATAGACTTTACAGTTTCCTTCTCTTGCTCTACAATTTTTTGCTTCTAGCTCTACGATCGTGCTATCTGGTTTAAAGTCTTTAGACTCTTTGATCATAGAGTTCTTCTGTTCCACGACCGTTGTGCCTCATTGAGTGATTTCGTTCAGTAGATCAGCTTTCCTTTCTGAGTCAGATTCATCGAAGGTGACATAAATAACGACTTCAACATTTAGATATTTCTTGTTGAATACTCTGTAAGCTTTGCTATTTTCAGTATATCCAAGAAAGATTCCTTCATCTGACTTAGGCTGGAATTTGGTCAGATATTTCTTTCCATTATTGAAGATGAAGCATGTACAACCAAAAATATGGAAGTAACTGATATTTGGTTTCCTTCCTTTCCACAATTTATAGGGTGTCTTCTTGAACGTAGAGTGAGTCAGTGATCGATTTTGTATGTAGTAGGCAGTACTAACAGCTTCTGCCCAGAAGTATTTAGGGAGTCTGGATGCAGCTAGAAGTGTTCTTCTTGCATGGATGAGAGTTATGTTTTTTTCTCCTAGCTACTCTATTTTGTTATGGAGTTCTTGGAGATGAGAAATTATGGTTACTATCATTCTCTTCACATAAATTGTCTACCTCAGTGTAATCGAATTCCCTTCCATGATCACTCCTTATTGCTTTAATCTTTTCGTCATTCTCATTCATGACAAGCTTAATGAATCTGATCAGCTAAGAACATGTTTCATCTTTAGAGCTTAAAAATAATACCCATGAGTATCTAATGTAGTCATCTACTATCACCTATTAGTATATTTTTCCTCCAAAACTAGCAGTTGGGATAGACCCAAAGAGATCCATGTGATATAATTGTAGGGGCTTATCATGGTAATTGTCTGCTTTGCTTTTGAATAAGATATGTGTTTACTTTCCCAACTAGCATGCTTTGTAGGGTTTCACTATGATGAAGTTGAGCTTTGGTAACCCTGTTACTAGATCTTTGGAGGCAAGCTTTGACATACTCTTGTATTTCAGATGGGACAATTTTCTATGTCATAGCCAGCCTATATCTTCTGATGTTTTCGCCAGGAAACAGACTGTTTTATCATAATTCAACTCAGTAAGGTTCACTATATAAACATAGCCTTCTCTGGTTCTAGGTAGCTTTAAGAATTAGATTCTAAGTCTCGAACTTGACATTGATTATTGAGGAAGATGATCTTATATCCTTTGTCATACAGTTCGCTGATGCTCAATAGGTTGTCCCTTCAATATATGCTACTTTGCTGAATAACACAACATCATTTCCAATTGAGCCATATCTTCGAGTCTTTCTAGAGTTTTTATCTCCAAAGATAACTGTAGGACCATCTTTTTCTTTAAAATTTGACAGTAGAGCCTTATTTCCTGTCATGTGCCTTGAGCATCCACTATCGAGGTACCAAGTATACATAGTGGAGCTTTGTACCTGCAGTAAGGTTCAACTTTTATTTTGGTACCCAGACTTGTTTGGGTTCTGATTTTTTAGTTTCTTTAGGGACCCAAATCTGCTTGATTTTAGGTCTGTTTAGTACAAGATAGTGATCATTGAAATGACATTCTGCAGTTCTATGACTATATTAATTTATGACATTAATAACATTTAGTATGATACATGTTTATGTGTGTGTGGATTCCTACTTGTCAAGGACATGTGTGGATAGTAGTTGTTTACAATCTTTTTCTTGGACTAATACTCTTTCTGCTTCCATACTACTCTACGATTCTTAGGTTTCGTATGGTGAAGGTCAATTTTACGATTCTTGCCTGGTTGGTTTGTAGAGTAAGTTCTGCTTGACTCTACAACCCTTCGAGGTTTGAATGTAGTAGTTGACTTACCCTTTGATTTCTTGAATCCTAGATTATTATGAGATCCATTGTTTTTAGGAACAATAATTTGATTAGCAGAAATCGAGCAGCTTGGAATAATTGGCTAACCATTCTTTGTGAATTTTACTAACACAATTCTTCTATGAAGATTAGAAGCACTATCTTTGTTTGTTTCCACTAATCTGTCCACACTTGGTTATAAGGAGAAATCCCAGAAACCCAAGCCTGATATGTCAACCATTGTTCTTTGACAAGAGATCAGAGAGTCCATAGACGAAGAAGACTTGTTCCACATTGATATTTTCATCTCTAGCTTCTGAATGTTATAAACTAGAATTAACTCTCTCTTTGTGTTCATTTTGGTTATCTGTTTCAAATTCTCATTCTAACCTTCAAGGTTGGAGAGAGAGGAAGTATATCCTAGAGCTATTTCCAATTTTACTTGTATTTTTCTTTCTCCTTTTAAAGAATGGAATGATCCTTTGATAGAACCTTGAACCATTTCATGTATTGATGTAAATCAGAGGTTATATCATATAGTTCAGTTCTTAAATCATTAATGTCTACATTAGGAGAGTTAAAGTCAAATACCTCACTTATGTTAATTTCTTGAGGATTAGTGGTTTTGTTATTGTTTTCTTCTATGGCCATCAAGCATAGGTTGCCCATTTGAGGTTCCTCGTCTTCGATTAACTTAGAGCTTGAATCATTTTCTAAGTCACTCCACAATCCTTCAACTACAAAGCATTTATCTTTCTTCCAAAATTTCTAGTAGCCTTTGAATTCCTTCTTTGGGGCTAATTTCTTCTTATCCCTTTTCAGCTCATCTTATAGGGGTTTGTTACACTTTGTGATGAAGTGGTATGGCTTCTTGCAGTTGTAGTATAATTATTTGACTTGTTCTCGACTATTATTGTTGTTGTATTTCTTTGGTCTGTTGTTCCTGCCTCTATGCATGAACTTTCTTAATCGTCTAACAAGCAAAGCAATATCTTCATCGTCATCTTCTTCATCATCATCAGAAATATTATTGACTGGAGTTTTGTAGGTTGCTTCTGATACTCTAAAAGCAACACCTCTTTCTTTTTTTTCTTTCCTTCTGACAAGGTTTCTTCTCGTTGATTCAGCTCTAATTCGTAGGTAAGAAGATTACCGTAGAGCTTCTATACAATCATCTCATGAAGATTCTTTTATTCTCGAATAGCAGTGGTCTTAGTATCCCACTTGCTTTGCAGAGCTCTCTTGAATTTGATGGTCAGGTCTTTATTTGGGTAGATCTTCCCAAACACACGAAGAGAGTTTAACAACATATTGAATCTTTCATATGTGGTTGTTATGTTCTCCAAGGGACATGGGTGAAAATTTCATACTGATGTGTCAGTAGAAATTATTTGTTCTCTCTAACTTCTTATGTTCCTTCATGTATAATCAACAAGGCTGCCCTGACTTCCTTTGTTGTTTTACAGTTGATGACATTTTCAAATAGCTCATCTTCCAGAGCCATGAACAAAATGTTTTTGGCTCTCTTATCCAGCTGGGTTGACTTCTTCTCTATGTTTGTCCATTATGTTCTTTGTTTAACTGCTACTTTGTTTGGATCATCAGCTGTTGGTGCAAGCTTTGTTGGTATATAGGGACCATTGATTACAACATCAAACAAATCCTCGTCTATTATATCCATGTGAGCATACATACAAACTTTCTAGTTAGCAAATTTATCTTTGTTTAACTGGTTTTGTTCTATGTCATTGATCTACTCAAGCATTTTAAGCTTTAGTTTGTGAGAACCTGCTCTGATACCAATTGTTAGTTCTCAGAGGTACAAAAGAGATCTAGAATGGGGGTTGAATAGATCCTTTATGTGACGCCCCCAAAATAGGTATACATCACCCATCTTGAGTCGCCAAATACATGGTACAAAATTCAAATACAACTTAATAATACAATTGTCGTGTAAAATACGACAAAACATAAACTGAGAGTTTTAAAACAAATATTATCTTCTAGACAATACTCAACTCAAATGGAGTCCTCAATACAATTATTATCACACTATTTCATAGAATAGTAAGGACTACTAATGCTATCATCTGGACCGTCACTCCGTTCCCCGACTAGTCCCGGCTACGTTCTCATTTCTTGAAACGGACAATGAAAGCAAAAGGGTGAGCTCAACTAGCCCAGTAAGAAATATTATGACTAAGATAATGCAGAATAATTTATTGTTACCCTTCAATAGTGTTAAACTAATAAAATATAACAAACATCAAGTTTAATCAAGAATCTTAACAAGCAATCCATTAGAAGAGTCAAGTAGAGAATAAAATCTACTATCTTCTATGATTTAAAAGGTTTTCATCACTTTTATCACCGAGACTTAGCTTAATAAATAATCCATCATCATCCACGCACTACTACCAAGGATATTCATTAGTATCACGACCACAAATTATCCATGCACTACGGGCCAAGGATATTCGTAGTATTCAAAGAATGGTCATGATCGTAAACAACCATCCATCAATGCACTACGGTCCAATGAGGACTTTTACCACATCATTTGTAACATTACGGTCATGATTATACCAAATAATCCCTTGTCATAATCATACCAAGTCCATCTATGCACTACAGGCCACAGATGACTTTCAACATAATATAAACATGAGGATGATGACAATGATATAAGAATTCAATAAAACAAGTTCAAGGATAAATTTTTAAAGATTAATAATTTAATTTATCCAGAAATCAATAACGTCCAAATTGTCAACATGATACTGCTTTGTGGAGTAAAATTCAAGAATAATATTGTATCAAAAATGATTTGGACCGAAATGAAATCAATTTTTGTCATGAATAGTACCCCGGGTGAATAGTACTTGAGTGAATAGTACCCCATGAAGAGTACTTCGAGAATAGTAACCACGTGAATAGTACACTAGCATGAAAATGTTAAAACTTATCAAGAATGCTCAGAATAATATTTTCATGAAAAGATACTGGATGAAGCGCAAATATCAAGGATATTCTACTAATTTCATGGAGTATAGAAGCCAAAATTTTTACAAACGAGTATAGAATTTGAAATCTGAAACGAAATAATATTACTTACATACTACAGAGTATGGAAGAAAATATTATTTCAAGCGAATATTGGACAAAAATAACATCTCTTACCTTGAAAATAAGAGTATTCCAACTGGTATAGCGGGGATATCCTTGAAGAAAACTTTCACTGTTTTCTACACTCAAAGCTTTCTAAAACTCTAAATAAATACGCTCAAGATTATAGAAGAAGAATTCTCTGATTCTGGTGTGATTTTCAATTCTAACTTAAGTGCCTATTTATAGGAAAATACTAGAACGCCATAGGAGACTAAATAATAAAATAATATTATTATTTTTTTCTACACACACTTATTTGAAAACATTTCAGCCACCACAAGTGGGGCCCACTAAAATTAGCCACCTTTCCCAACAACCAAAAGTGGGGCCCACCCATATTTTTAATAAAAATATTTTAATTTCTGAAACTTCAATAATTCATAATAAATAGCCCTTTTATCAGAAAAATATGAATTTTATATTCATTCCACACAAAATCAAATTCTCTACAACTTTGCAGAAGAAAGTTTTTCCAAATTCCAAACAGAAAATATCGAATTTCACAAACGGACAATTTTCAACACCTCTTAAAATTTATAACAAATCATACGTTAATTTTTAACGGTTCAAAATTTGTGGACATAGACTCAACTTATATATGCATAACATATACAAAAATCACAATGATCCAATGGTCGGATTAAAATTATAACTCACGCAATAAAGCTTTAAGAACACCGATTTGATTTTTTAATACGTCCAATTCGACAAAATACTGATAAAACACCTCAACATTAATTCCTTCATTTATAACCACATAAAATAAATATTTTCCTATCCATCATTTATGTCCACATAAAATAAATATTTTCTTATCATATAAATCAATAATTAATTATTCACAAATAATATTATAAAATCACAATAACGACAAACAGGCCGTTCCCAGGAAAGAGGAGGCTTTCCGATAAGGATTTCTCCTTACTGGCGCGCAATTAAGTGACCAAACCTCTCCTTGACAGAACTTTCTAGACATTGCCAATAATGTTATCTAGTAATATTATTCAAATAATATGAATTATTGATTTGATAATGGGAAATACTATGCAGTGACAATTATTGAAACAACAATAATATAAAATATCAACGCAGCAATTATTGAATCAATAAAATAAAATATTGAACAGTAATTATTGTAACAATTATTAAGTAGTGCATTCTTACATAAGAATCAATAATTCAAAAATATTGTGCAATACCGTGTGCTACTGTGCAACCACGCGTATTACTATATTTTAACCACCGTGTATTCTAACAGTTAACGGTAAAACGTTCGCCGTTATTTTTACAAAAAGATATTTTTGTCATTTTCTAAATCCGACAATAATTCCGTTGTGGGTCCACCAATGATTGTGCCGTCGTACGAATATTCCCTGTTAAAACGAATATTCCCCGACCAATCGAATATAATATAATAACTTGCGTACTTTGCAAAATTTATAAATATTACCCACAACTATAACATTATATCAAATTTACTCCATAATATTCAAAATGATATTTATAGAAAATTCATCTTTATTCATAAAAGTTGGGGTCTTACAACTTTAAACTTTTTTACTTGTTAATAAAGAATGTATTATCAGATTGCTAATCAACAAAGTTAATTAAGCACAACAAAATATTAGTTTTAACAATCCCTTTAAAGATATAACATATATCACAGTTCTAATTTTAGCTTTAATGAAATCAGTCATATATGTCATATATGTCAGTTAATTGACTGAATGTATATAACACATGGTATTTTAAGTGGTTCGGAGTACAAATAACTCCTAGTTCCTCTTCTACTCCATGAGTAAGAAATCCAATAAGGATGATGGGTTAATCACTAAGATCTTTTACAACTCTAAATCACTAAGATTCCTCCAAGATACTTAATCTTGGCAAATTTCACTTAGACTAGTACACTAGGTACTCTTCAAGGTACTCAAACTTGGAATCTCTTTGGTCACTAAGACCAGTACACTAAGTACTCTTCAAGTCACTTAGACTTGGAATATATGTGGTCACTAAGACCAGTATACTGTATAAGAAGTGTTTGGTTAAGGTGCTACTAAGTGGCTTTAAGCTTGAGTTCTGAGGAACTTAGTAGCAAATCAATATATTATTTGTTTCGTAGAGTGAGGCTTTGGCAAATTATTCAATGCTTGATCGTACTTGCTTAACTATAATCTTTAATTTGTTTACCTTTTTATAGATGCCTCGTAATCTTCATGTTGAGAGTTTGTCATTGCATCAATTAATACTTTAATCCTTGAAGTCCTCAATAATGGATGAGTCAACTTTCATTAGCCCATACTGTGATAGTGACAGACATTTGTGCTGCTTTTGCTGTTGTAAATTGGTTGTTGGAACCCCACTTGATTTGTTTCTCCACTATTATCATTAGATTAATCAGCAACTAACTTGGGATCTTTAATCGAAGTGTTTGGATGGTTGTTAATCCATCTTGAACATCTAAGCACTCTATATTTGTTTGAATCACAGTCTTCAAAGGTAATCGTAGAGTATCTTACTGACTTTATGATTCTGCTCTACTATCTTGCTGGTCGTAGACTGTTATGGGAATCATAGAGTGTCTATTAGCACTTGCTCATTGATCTCGAATATGCTCTACGATCTCAGAGCAAACTTTGCGATCTTGCACAGTCTGTTATATGATTATATAACTAACTTTGTTATTTCCAACAGACTCTACAAACTGGCAGAGTAGCTTTACGATATCTTTAACATTGCTCTACGATATCTTTCTATTCTAAGTCCTTGTACATCATATTCATTTTAAGGACTTTACAAAACTACTAAACAAATATAATTTAGTAATATCACATCATCAAATTTAAATATACAATTCCTATGAGTTGGTGTTGCAGCAGTCTGATGTGATGTATCAGAGCAGAAAGTAAGCTAACACAGTTACCTTAAAAGTCAACATCAAAGATATTCTAGGATCGGAGCATTTAATGAAACAACAACAACTTTTTAGCTAGAACATTTTGAGACTATCTATAAAAAAAGTATGGTGATTCAAATCCAAGTACGAATCACGAATTAAAAAGCCGAACCTTTGCCTATGTCAAAATAACTTTACCCTAAAAAATTAGAACTACTTATTCTGCTACTAAATACTTCAAAAGTTGAGCTTAATGTCGTATAATAGCACTTCAGAAATCATATATTTTACTGTGAGTCGTTGGTCTAAGTGACCATTGTACCAAGTCTAAGTAACTTGAAGGGATCTCAGTGATTTGGTCTTAGTGACCTTATCTTAGTGACATCTGTCGAGACTAAGTGACTCGAATGAATCTTAATGATTCAATATTGTAATAGATCTTAGTGATATGGTCTAAGTTACCCCTACATCCTCAGTGGATTTTGTGATGCCCCCAAAATAGGTATACATAACTCATTCTGAGTCACCAAATACATGGTACATAATTTAAATACAAACTTAATTTATACAACATAAGTTGAGAGTTTTAACACGAATATTATCTCGTAGACAATATCCAAACTCATATAGTCCTCATTACAATTATTATCACACTATTTTATAGAATAGTGAGGACTATTATAGCCACCATCTCGGACCATCACTCCATTCCCTGACTAGTCCCAACTATATTCTCATTTCCTGAAGAGAACAATGAAAAAAAAGGGTGAGCTCAACTAGTCC
Source organism: Panax quinquefolius (assembly GCA_020205615.1). Classification (NCBI taxonomy): domain Eukaryota; kingdom Viridiplantae; phylum Streptophyta; class Magnoliopsida; order Apiales; family Araliaceae; genus Panax; species Panax quinquefolius. Next base: position 81,218,067 of record CM035166.1, read on the forward strand.
AGGAAAGAATATTATGACTAAGATAATGCAGAATAAATTATCCTTAGCCTTCAATAGTGTAAAACTAATAGAATACAATAGACAACAAGTTTAACTACAGCGGAACAAGTAATCCATTAGAAGAGTCAAGTAGAGCATGATGTCTACTATCTTCTACGATTTAAAAGTTTATCATCAATATTTTATCTCTGTAACACATCTCAATAAATAATCCACATCAACGAATTATCCATGCACTACGGGCAAAGGATATTCGTTAGTATCACATCCACGAATTATCCATGCAGTACGGGCCAAAGATATTCGTTATTATCACCAGTGGTCATGATCATGCCAACAACTCTCTATCAATGCACTACGGGCCAATGAGGACTTTTACCACATCATTTGTAACATTACATGTCATGATTATAACGATACATAACATTTATTCATCATTAATATTATAACTCACAATATTAACAACCAGATCATTCCCAAGAAAGAGGGGGCTTTCCGATAAAGACTTCTCCTTATTGGCACGCAATTAGATGACCAAACCGCTTTCCTTGACAGAACTTTCTAGACATTGTCAATAATGCAAATAATAATATGAATAACTTTGTCGTCTCAATTATTGATTTAATAATATAAATATTATGTACATGATACGGTGACAATAATTGAATCAATAATATGAGATACTATGCATCAACTACTGTTACAATAATTGAATAAAACTGAGTGACTTCTCACGTAAGCATCAATAATCAAAGATAATGTATATCTGGTAGTATCAGAATTAACAGATATCTTGTATTTTTTATCAATGGGTATTTTAACAGTTAATGGTAAAATTTTTGCCATTATTTTTATAAAAAGTTATTTCTATCACTTTCTAAATCCGACAGTAATTCGTCGTACGAATATTCCCTGATAAAACGAATATTCCCCGACCAAACGAATATTTTATGACAACTTGCTTACTTTGCAAAATTTGTAAATATTACCCACAACTATAACATTATATCAAACTCACACCTTATTATTCAAACTAACATTTAGAGAAAATTAAATCTTTATTCATAAAAGTTGGGGTCTTACAACCTCCCCTTCTTATGAAATTTCATCCTAAAAATTGGTGTACATACCTAATATGTAAGACCCCAAATTTTATGAAATAAAAGTATTCAATTTTCTGATAATTGTTATTCTATTTAGTAAATGGTTATATTGATAAAAGGTTAAAGTTAAGGGTGATATTTGAAAATTTTACAAAGAAAGCAAGTTGATATAAAATATTCGTTGTGTGTCGGGGAATACTCATTTTAACAGGGAATATTCGTACGACGGCACAATCATTGGTGGACCCCACAAAGAAAGTGTTGTCGTAGTTAGAAAACGATAGAATTATCTTTTTATAAAAATAACGACGAAAATTTTACCGTTAAACTGTTGAACTACCCGGTGGTAAAAGTACAGTAATACGCGTGGTTGCATAGTAGCACACAGTATTAATTATTGATGCTTACGTGAGAAGTCACTCAGTTATACTCAATTATTGCTACAGAAATTGTTGCATAATATCTTTCATATTATTGATTCAATTATTGTCACAGTATCATCTGCATAATATTTTATATTATTAAATCAATGATTGAGACGACAAAGTTATTTATATTATTATTTACAATATTAACAATGTCTAGAAAGTTCTGTCAATGAGAGGTTTGGTCACCTAATTGCGCGCCAATAGGGAGAAATCCTTATCGAAAAGCCCCCTCTTACCTGGGAATGATCTGGTTATTAAATATTGTGAGTTATAATATTAATGATGAATAAGTTTGTGTTGATTAAAGATGAAATTGATATTTCCATTATCTTGGGATTATTAGTGTTAATGGAAATCGACATCTATTTTGATAATAATGGATGTCTGGAGGTTATATTGACCAATCGGGTAATTAATCGGATAAATGAGCAATTAATTACTATTAATTAACATGCTTATAACTATTTGTTCATATGTGTGTACTATTGATTCACATGCATGTACTATTAGGGGAGGTGGTGCAAGATTGATAATACTTGCATGACTAAATTAAAAATGGAGGTATAGATGAAGGTACTATACTGTAATTATTTTTTTCACATGATTTTACTATTGATTCACATGATTGTACTATTAATTCACAAGATGTACTATTAGGGGAGGTGGTGCAAGTTTGATAATACTTGCAGGACTAAATTAAAAATAAAGAAAAAGATGAAGGTATTATACTGTAATATTTCGAGACCCAAAACGTGCAATTATCGAAACTACATTTTCCTATAAATAGAAGCTTATTCTTCCTTCATTCTCACCAATTTACTAAGACTTACAAGAGCATTTATAGAGAGAGAATCTTTAAAGAGAAAGTAGAAGAGAAGTCTGCTACCTCACTATTCCAGCATCCAGTCTTCTTCTGAGGTAAGGGATATTATTTTGTTCAGTATTCATAGGAATAATATTTTCTTCCATACTCTGTAGTATGTGAGTAATATTATTTTGTCTCATATTCCTGATTATACCATTATTCGGTTAAAGTATTGCTTCTATATTCCGTGAAATTAGTAGAATATCCTTGAAATTTGCGCTTCATCTAATATTGCTTCACAAGGATATTTTCTGCACATTCTTGTTAAATTTTAAGTTTTTTATGCCGGAGTATTGTCCATGAGTACTATCCATTGATACGGTACTATTCACAAAAGTACTATTCACGGGTACTATTCACGAAGTACTATTCATAAAGTACTATTCACAAAGTACTATTCACGCGTACTATTCACAAAGTACTATTCATGGAGCACTATTCACGGGGTACTATTCACTCGGGTACTATTCACCCTGAGTACTATTCATAACAAAAATTAATTTCTTTTAGGTCCAAATCATTTTTGATATATTATCATTCTTGAATTTTACTCCACAAAGCAGTATCATGTTGACAATTTGGACAATATTGAATTCTGGATAAATTAAATTATAAATCTTTTAAAATTTATCCTTGAACTTGTTTTATTGAATTCTTATATCATTGTCATCATCCTCATATTTATATTATGTTGAAAGTCATCCATGGCCTGTAGTGCATAGATGGACTTGATATGATTATGACCAGGGATTATTCGGTATAATCATAACTGTAATGTTACAAATGATGTGGTAAAAGTTCTCATTAGCCCGTAGCGCATTGATGGACAGTTGTTGGCATAATCATGACCATTGATGAATACACGAATATCCTTGGCTCGTAGTGCATGGATAATTTGTGGTCGTGATACTAAAGAATGTCCTCGGTCGTAGTGCAGGGGTGATTCGATGATGTGGATTATTTATTAAGCTGAGTCTCAGCGATAAAAGTGATGAAAAATCTTTTAAATCATAGAAGATAGTAGATTTTATGCTCTACTTGACTCTTCTAATGGATTGCTTGTTCCGCTTCAGTTAAACTTAATGTTTGTTATATTTTATCAGTTTAACACTGTTGAAGGCTAACGATAAATTATTCTGCATTATCTTAGTCATAATACTTCTTACTGGGCTAGTTGAGCTCACCCTTTTGCTTTCATTGTTCTCTTCAAGAAATGAGAACGTAGCTGGGACTAATCAGGGAACGGAGTGACGGTCTAGATGATAGCATTAGTAGTCCTCGTTATTCTATGACATAGTGTGATAATAAATGTATAGAGGACTCCATTTGAGTTGAATACCGCCTAGAAGACAATATTCAGACATAACTCTCGCTTTATGTTTTGTCATATTTTACACGACAATTGTATTATTAAGTTGTATTTGAATTTTATACCATGTATTTGGCGACTCAAGATGGGTGATGTATACCTATTTTAGGGGCGTCACAGTTGGTATCAAAGCTTAGGGATATGATCCCTGGTTGAGATGTGAGACAAGAACTAGGAGGGGAGAGACGCGGAATTCCTTCGCTAGTATGACCTACCTAAGTTTATTTGGTATTTAATTGGTTGGTCAGAGTATAGGGATAATATGTGATATGTCAATTTACCCTTGTTTTGTGACAGTATTTAAAAATGGCATCTGAAAATGTTGAGAACAGCAATAAAGCACATGAGACCGTTGAGTCACCAACGATCAATACCCAGGATAATGTGCAACAGGAAGACAATATTCCTCAGGTAAACAACAACACCGATCAGATGATGAACGATGGGATGTTCAGAGGCTTTATGCAATTCATGCAACATCAGGCGAGAGAGACTCATGTTCAAAATGCAAGTGGAAACACTGGCAACTCTCGGATGGTCACCGCTAAGCTGTTCAAGGAGCTGGGACCACCGGAGTTTTTGGGAGAGCCAGAACCACTTAAAGCGGAGACGTGGATAAAGCAGATCACCAAGATATTTGATGTCTTGGGGTGCTCCGAAGAGCAAAAGGTTCTCTTTTCCACTTTCATGTTGCGAGGAGAGGCAGATTACTGGTGGGAATCAGTAAACATACTCAGCCTGCCACACTCAAAATGTCTTGGGAGAAGTTCCAAGAGTTGTTCAACGACTAGTACTTTTCTGAAAGTATTCGTCACATGAAGGAGATGGATTTTATCAAGTTGGAGCAAAATAATATGATCGTGTCGCAGTACGAGGCTAAATTTGCGGAGTTATCCCAGTTTGCATCCCATTTGGTCGATAATGAGGAGCGAATGATGCGAATGTTTCTAAGAGGTTTGAAACCCGATATACGTCAATACCTCATTTCTCACAAACTTTGTTTATATTCAGATGTTGTGAATAGGGCTCAGTTATTGGAGCACGATAATAAGTCAGCTCAACTATAAGGCAATGACCAACAACACGATAATAATCGTACCGGTGGCAACTGCCATCGGAACAATGATAACCATCGTGGGGGAAATTATCATGCCAAGAATGGTAACCACTTTGGTGGTAATCATGGCCAAGATAATAGAAATGGAAAATTCAAGAAGAGAAGATTTAACGATGATGGGAAGATGTCGGCAGCAGCACCAACACCAGCAACAAATTATAGGGGATGAGAACGACCGCCAGTTAGATGCTACAGATGTGGAGAGGAGGGACACATAAGTCCAAACTATTCATAGCCTTCCAAGGTATGTTTTAGTTGTGGAAAAGACGGTCACATAGCTCGATTTTGTCCTGTAGCAAAATCAAGTTCAGCTAGGGCGGTGGCACCAAAGGCGGATACAGACAAAACAAAGTCCGTGGTTTCAGGAAAAGCGTTTTTCGTGACTTCTCAAAAAGCGAGTAACCCGAACGAAGTTAGCACAGGTTAGTTAATTATACATTCTTGCAAAGTCTATACCTTATTAGATACCGGTTCTACCCATTCTTTTATATCTCTTGCATGCGCTCAACATTTAAATTTGACCCTAGAGAAGTTAGACTTTGACTTATTGGTTAAAACTTCGTTAGTAGAAACCTTCGTTACCTCCACTGTTTATAAATCTTGTTGATTCAAATCGACACTTTCACGTTACCTGTCGATCTTATCTCTTTGAAAATACTTGCCCTTGATGTGATTTTAGGAATCGATTGGTTAACTACTCATCATGCCAACATTGATTATTTTCGTAAGGTTGTTAGCTTTCATATTCCTAACCAACCTGTTATATGAATTCAAGCAACCATACAACTAAAGTCAATCACTGTTATATTAAGCCATAAGCAAAAAGCCCTAAGCCTTTCGTTGGTGACTTCCTTGTGTGGAATGCACCGAAGCCAGACTTTCTGTAAGGGAAGCCATGAATAACGTTGGCAAGTTAATAGGTATCAATATGACATGCTATCCAAGTCTTGGGATGAGAGTCACAGCTTTTTTTTTCTATAGTTAATAAATTTCCTGACGTATTCCTGAAGACTTCCTGGCCTACCCCAGAGCGTGAAATCGAATTTTGTATTGACCCCAGTATAAAACCCATTTCTAAAAACCTTAAATATTTCTTCAACCAAAATGAACGTATAATGTGCCAAAGAAGTTGGCTCGAGCTGTTGAAGATTACAACCATACCATTCAATATTATCGTGGAAAAAGCGAATGTGATAGCTGATGCATTGAGTAGAAGATCATATGCATTTACGATTGTAACGTTGTTAACACAAAGACCCATTTCATATGACTTACAAATGATGAAGATAGAGTTAAAGACTCTAGGGACCCACGTGATGATGTCAAATAATACTAGTAGAATCAACGTTAATCGATAAAGTTAAAGCCGCTCAAGGTACACACCCGGAGCTGATGAATATGAAGAAGAAGGTTCAAGAAGGCATTATTCTAGAAGCAAGAATCGAAGAAGAGGGTAAATCTCAACCCTCGATTTAATTGGGCCATTCAAAATCCTCGATCGAATAGGAACTGGGGCCTATAGACTTGTTTTACCGCCAAGTATGTCTCGTGTTCATAACGTTTTTCACGTATCGATATTACGTAAATATGTGGATGACCCGAACCACATTATTGAATTAGAACTAGACGAGATAGTAGAAGATTTAACGTATGAGGAGATACGTGTTAAAATCATGAATAAGAAGGATCATATTCACACTCAAAGGTTATACCTTAAGAGTTAGAATCTAAACAAGGTATCCTCGCCTCTTCGGCATACTAGGTACGTACGTAAATTTTGAAAGTGAAATTTCATAAGGAGGGGAGATTGTAAGACCCCAAATTTTATGAAATAAAAGTATTCAATTTTCTGATAATTGTTATTCTATTTAGTAAATGGTTATATTGATAAAATGTTAAAGTTAAGGGTGATATTTGAAAATTTTACAAAGAAAGCAAGTTGATATAAAATATTCGTTGTGTCGGGGAATATTCATTTTAACAGGGAATATTCGTACGACGGCACAATCATTGGTGCACCCCACAACGAAAGTGTTGTCGTAGTTAGAAAACAACAAAATTATCTTTTTATAAAAATAACGACAAAAATTTTATCGTTAAACTGTTGAACTACCCGGTGGTAAAAGTACAGTAATACACGTGGTTGCATAGTAGCACACGGTATTAATTATTGATGCTTACGTGAGAAGTCACTCAGTTATACTCAATTATTACTACAGTAATTGCTGTATAATATCTTTCATATTATTGATTCAATTATTATCACAGTATCATCTGCATAATATTTTATATTATTAAATCAATAATTGAGACGACAAAGTTATTTATATTATTATTTAAAATATTGACAATGTCTATAAGGTTCTGTCAAGGAGAGGTTTGGTCACCTAATTGCGCGCCAATGGGGAGAAATCCTTATCGGAAAGCCCCCTCTTACCTGGGAATGATCTGGTTGTTAAATATTGTGAGTTATAATATTAATGATGAATAAGTTTGTGTTGATTAAAGATGAAATTGATATTTCCATTATGTTGGGATTATTAGTGTTAATGGAAATCGACATCTATTTTGATAATAATGGATGTCTGGAGGTTATATTGACCAATCGGGTAATTAATCAGATAAATGAGCAATTAATTACTATTAATTCACATGCTTATAACTATTTGTTCATATGTGTATACTATTGATTCACATGCATGTACTATTAGGGGAGGTGGTGCAAGATTGATAATACTTGCATGACTAAATTAAAAATGGAGATATAGATGAAGGTACTATACTGTAATTATTTTTTTCACATGATTTTACTATTGATTCACATGATTGTACTATTAATTCACAAGATGTACTATTAGGGGAGGTGGTGCAAGTTTGATAATACTTGCAGGACTAAATTAAAAATGAAGAAAAAGATGAAGGTATTATACTGTAATATTTCGAGCCCCAAAACGTGCAATTATCGAAACTATATTTTCCTATAAATAGAAGCTTATTCTTCCTTCATTCTCACCAATTCACTAAGACTTACAAGAGCATTTATAGAGAGAGAATCTTTAAAGAGAAGTCTTCTACCTCACTATTCCAGTATTCAGTCTTCTTCTGAGGTAAAGGATATTATTTTATTCAATATTCATAGGAATAATATTTTCTTCCATACTCTGTAGTATGTGAGTAATATTATTTTGTCTCATATTCCTGATTATACCATCATTCGGTAAAAGTATTGCTTCTATATTCCGTGAAATTAGTAGAATATCTTTGAAATTTGCGCTTCATCTAATATCGCTTCACAAGGATATTTTCTACACATTCTTGTTAAATTTTAAGTTTTTCATGCCGGAGTACTGTCCGTGAGTACTATCCAATTATACAGTACTATTCACAAATGTACTATTCACGGGTACTATTCACAAAGTACTATTCACGAGTACTATTCACAAAGTACTATTCACAGAGTACTATTCCCAAAGTACTATTCACGGAGTACTATTCACTCGAGTACTATTCACCCAGAGTACTATTCATAACAAAAATTGATTTCTTTTCGGTGCAAATCATTTTTGATATATTATCATTCTTGTATTTTACTCCACAAAGCAGTATAATGTTGATAATTTGGACAATATTGAATTATGGATAAATTAAATTATAAATCTTTTAAAATTTATCCTTGAACTTGTTTTATTGAATTCTTATATCATTGTCATCATCCTCATGTTTATATTATGTTGAAAGTCATCCGTGGCCTGTAGTGTATAGATGGACTTAGTATGATTATGACCAGGGATTATTCGGTATAATCATGACTGTAATGTTACAAATGATGTGGTAAAAGTCCTCATTGCCCGTAGTGCATTGATGGACAGTTGTTGGCATGATCATGACCATTGATGAATACACGAATATCCTTGGCTAGCTGAGCTCACCCTTTTGCTTTCATTATTCTCTTCAGGAAATGAGAACGTAGTTGGGACTAATCGGGGAACGGAGTGATTGTCCAGATGATAGCATTAGTTGTCCTCACTATTCTATGAAATAGTGTGATAATAAATGTATTGAGGAATCCATTTGAGTTGAATACTGTCTAGAGACAATATTCGTATTAAAACTCTCAGTTTATGTTTTGTCGTATTTTACACGACAGTTGTATTATTAAGTTGTATTTGAATTTTGTACCATGTATTTGGCGACTCAAGATGGGTGATGTATACCTATTTTGGGGGCGTCACATAGTACGTCGAAGAGGTGAGGATACCTTGATTTCATTTTAGATTCTAACTCCCAGGTCATTTCCTCAATATCGTGGTTTCTCCACAAAACTTTTACTTGAGGTATAACCTTAGAGTGTAGAATATGTTCCTTCTTATCCAAGATTTTAACATGTACCTCTTCATACGTTAAATCTTCCGCTATCTCTTCTGGTTCTAATTCAATAATGTGATTCGGGTCTTTCACATATTTATGTAACATAGATATGTGAAAAATGTTATGAACACGAGACATACTTGGCGGTAAGGCGAGTCTATAGGCCATAGTTCCTACTCGATCGAGGGTTTCAAATGGGCCAATGAATCAAAGATTGAGCTTTCCTCTCTTTCCAAATCTCGTAACTCCTTTCCATGGAGCAACACGTAACAACACATGATCTCCAACATTGAATTCCACGTCCCTTCAATGAAGATCAGCATAACTCTTTTATCAATCTTGTGAGGTTTGTATACGTTGCCGAATCATTTGAATCTTTTTCGTAGTCATGTGTATCAATTCTGGTCCAAACAACGTTTCTTCACCCATCTCGTCCCAACATACTGGAGAACGACACTTGCGTCCATACAACGCCTCGAATTGAGCCATGCCAATACTTGCTTGATAACTGTTGTTTTCACTAATGGCAAGAACTTGTCCCAACTTCCTTTGAAGTCTAGGACACAAAGTCTTAATAGATCTTCAAGAGTTTGAATAGTCTTCTCCAACTACCCATCGATTTGAGGATGATATGCAGAACTGAATCATAAATCCGTGCCCATAGCTTTCTACAAACAGACCCAAAACTGTGAAGTGAGTCTTGGGTCTCGATCAGAAACTATGGATATTGGCATACCATGCAGTCTTACAATCTCATTTATGTATATACGAGCAACACATTCAAGTGAATAAGTTTATCGTATAGGTAAGAAATGAGCAGACTTGGTTAATCTATCGACAATGACCCAAGTTGCATCTATGCCTTGAGAAACCTTGGGAAGACTAGTAACAAAATCTATGTTAATGTGCTCCCACTTCCATTCTGGAATTTTAAGTGGTTGCAATGGACCTTTTGGTACTTGATGCTCCGCCTTGACAAGTTGACAAGTTAAACACCTTGAGATAAAATCCGCGATCTCTCTTTTCATATTGCTCCACTAAAATGTATGTCGAAGATCACGATACATTTTGGTACTCCCGGGATGGATTGCAAACGGTGTGTTATGCGCCTCCATCATGATTTTATACTTCAAATCAGAGTTGTTAGGAATATAAAGTATGGAGTTAACTCGAAGTATTCATTCTTCATCGATTCTTGCTTCTGGAATAGCACCTTCTTGCACCTTCTTCTTTATACGCATCAGCTCCAGGTCTGTAGCTTGAGCAGCTTTAACTTTATCGATTAAAATCAGTTTTACTCGTATATTTGACATCATCACGTGGGTCCCTGTAGTCTTTAACTCAATCTCCATCTTTTGTAAGTCATACAAAATGGGTCTTTACGTTGACAATATCGCACTCGTACCCGCATACGATCTTCTACTCAACACGTCAGCTACCACGTTCGCTTTTTCAGGATGGTATTGAATGGTATGATCATAATCTTTCAACAGCTCGAGCCAACGTCGTTGCCGCATGTTGAGTTCCTTTTGGGTGAGGAAATATTTAAGGCTTTTATGATCTGTATAGATCTCCACTTTCTCCCCATACAAGTAATGTCTCCAAATCTTTAGTGCAAAAACGACTGCTGCCAACTCTAGATCATGAGTATGATAATTCCTCTCAAATTCTTTGAGTTGTCGTGAGGCATAGGCTACGACTTTTCCATGTTGCATGAGAACACATCCTAAACCTCTGCCTGAAGCATCACTGTAGATGACAAATCCTCCCGAACTCGATGGTATTGTCGAGCAGTCTTTGAAATGAGTCTCATCTTGAGTTCTTGGAAACTCTTCTCACATTCCTCGCTCCATCCAAATTTTGTATCTTTTTGAGTCAGCTGAGTTAATGGAGTAGCGATTCGAGAAAATCCTTCCACGAATCTCCGATAATAACCAACTAAGCCAAGAAAGCTACGTACTTCGGTTACTGACTTAGGTTGCTCCCAGCTTTGAATTGCTTCAATCTTCGTCGGGTCAACAGATATTTCATGATTCGATATCACGTGCCCAAGGAATGCTACTTCCTTAAGCCAGAACTCGCATTTCTTCAACTTGGCGTATAGCTTGTTTTCACGAAGCTTTTGGAGTATCAACCTCAAGTGTTGCTAATGATCTTCACGACTTTTGGAGTAAATGAGGATGTCATCAATAAAGACAACCACAAAAAGATCCAAATATTCCTTTCATACTTGGTTCATCATATGCATGAAGGCAGCAGGAGCATTACTCAATCCAAAAGACATGACTAGGAATTCGTAATGCCCTTACCAAGTTCTGAAAGTAGTCTTTGGAATGTCATCAATTTTAATCTTTAACTGATGATATTCGGAACGAAGATCGATCTTTAAAAATAATTTGGCACCTTGCAACTCGTCAAACAGGTCATCAATGTGAGGCAACGGGTAACTATTTTTGATGGTGACATGATTCAACTCTCGATAGTTAATGCAAAGTCGCATAGTCCCATCTTTTTTCTTTACGAATAAACTAGGAGCACCCCAAGGAGACGTACTAGGACGAATGAAACCGATGTCTAACAATTCATGCAGTTGTGTTTTTAACTCCTGAAGTGAAAGTAGTATGCATACAAGCCAATCATGTATGATGTGACGCCCCCAAAATAGGTATACAACACCCATTCTGAGTCACCAAATACATGGTACAGAAAAGCAAACTACAACTTCAATAATACAATTGTCGTGCAAAATACGACAACACATACTGTGAGTTTAAATACAAATATTATCTTCTAGACAATATCCACACTCAAATAAGTCCTCGTTACAATTATTCAAACACTATTTTACGAAAATAGTGAGGATCGCTAAAACATCTTTCTAGAACCATCACTCCGCACTCCCAGACTAGTTCTCGCTTGCTATGTTCTCACCTCCTAAGAAAAATGGAACACAAAGGAAAAGGGTGAGCTCAACTAGCCCAGTAAAGAATATTATGACTAAGATAATATACAACAAATTATCGTTAGTCTTCAACAGGAAAAAATCTGATAAAATATAATAGCCAACAAGTTTTAGATCAACAACTGCAGCGGAAACAACAATCCATTAGAAGAGTCAAGTAGAGAATGAGTTCTACTATCTTCTAAGATTTAAAAGTCCATCATCAATATTTTATCCCTGTAACAACAATCAATATACATCTTTAATCAAATATTCATCTTTGCACTACAGGCCAAAGATATTCATTTGTATCACCAGTTGGTCATGTTCATTTCAACACCTGTTCATCTTTGCACTACGGGCCAAAGATATTCATCAGTTAATCATTTATCTTTGCACTACAGGCCGAAGATATTTAGTAATATCATCATTTAGGACTGAGGATGATGAAAAATATTTTAAAGAAAATGAATCCAGTGAAACGGAAGGACAAATAGTAGGGATTCGTATAACAGTTTATCCAAGATCAATAATACTTCATAAATACCAATTTTGAAGCAGAATTCAAAAATAAAGATCAAAACATGGATACAATCAAAGATAGTAACCATAATAGACATCTTGGACAAAAAGAAGAAAATTTCATTTTTCGGTGAATAGTGTCGATTTAAGTGAATAGTGTCAGATATCGTGAATAATGTCGATATCGTGAATAGTAACTCCCACACAAAAAGTTCCAAATTTGATAAAAATTCGGATCAATACTTGAAGATAATGATATTGAAGAAATAATATCATATATGAAGAAAATAACATCCTTACCTCAAAATATCAAGATTTCTTGATCGGAATATCGGTATAAAATTTGAAAGAAACTTGCATCGATGAATAGAAACTCACAAAGTATCTAAATACTCACAAAATACACTCAATAATCTAGAGAGAGAAAGAGAGAAAACTTATTTATGGTGTGATTTTCAATTCTAACTTAGCCCTCTATTTATAGGAAAATGTTAGCAGACTTGACCTGCAACCTGATGGCTTTATCTGCTACTATTCCCACCCACGACATTTGAAATAAATTCAGCACATTTCTTCACAAACAACAAGTGGGGCCCACTCAATTCTAGAATTTTCTACCAAAATCATTTATAAACCTAATTTCTGAATCAGTCACCTCTTAAAATTCATAATAAATCATAAGTTCATTTTTAACTGTTCAAAATTTGTGGACATATACTCAACTTATATATGTATAACATATCCAAAAATTACAACGATCCAACGGTTGGAATAAAAATTATAACTCACACAATATATCTCAAAAATACTGGTTTAATTTTTAATACCTTTATTCCGACAAAAATATTGATAAAACACCTCAACATTAACTTCTTCATTTTTAACAACAATAAATATATCCAACATTTATATCCACATAAAATAAATATTTCCTTATCATATGAATCAATAATTAATTATTCACAAATAATATTACAGAATCACATTTATGACAACCAGGCCGTTCCCAAGAAGGAGGGGGCTTTCCAATAAGAATTTCTCCTTCATCGGCGCAATGAATTAGGTGACCAAACCTCTCATTGATGTAACTTTCTAGACATTGCCAATAATGCTATCTTATAATATTATTCAAATAATATGAATTATTGATCTGATAATGGGAAATACCGTGCAGTGACAATTATTGAAACAACAATAATATAAAATATCAACGCAACAATTATTGAATCAATAAAATAAAATATTGAATAGTAACTATTGTAACAATTATTGAGTAGTGCCTTCTTACGTAAGGATCAATAATTCATCAATATTGTGCATCCACACGTATTACTGTATTTTAACCACCGGGTATTCCAACAAATTAATTGTAACAACTACGCCGTTATTTATAAAACTCAAACTTGTCGCTTTTCTTCATCCGACGCTTATTCTATTATGGGGCCCACAAATGATCATACTGGCCGTCATTTAATATTCCCTGACAACAAGAATATTCCACGACCAAACGAATATTCCCCGATAACAATGATTATTTTATAACCACTTGCTTATTTTGCAAAATTTGCACATTTCACCCATAACCAGAGAATTATATCAAATTAATACCTTATTATTCACAAATATAATTAGAGGAAATTCGATTTTATTTATATTAAGTTGGGGTCTTACAACCTCCCCTCCTTATGAAATTTCGTCCTCGAAATTGACATACGTACCTAGTGTTTCGAAAAGGTGAGGATACCTCGCTTTCATTTCTGATTCCAACTCCCAGGTCATTTCTTCAATAGCATGGTTTCTCCATAAAACCTTAACTTGTGGTATAACCTTGGTACGTAGGACATGCTCTTTCCTATCCAAAATCTTAACAGGTACTTCTTCGTACGTTAAATCTTTGGCTATCTCGTCTAGTTCTAACGCAATAATATGGTTCGGGTCTTTCACATATTTACGAAGCATGGATATGTGAAAAACATTATGAACACGAGATATACTTGGAGGTAATCCAAGTCTATAGGCCACATTTCCTATTCGGTCAAGAATCTCAAATGGACCAACAAATCGTGGATTGAGCTTTCCTCTCTTCCCAAATCTTGTAACTCCCTTCCATGGTGCAACACGTAACAATACAAGATCCCCAATATTAAATTCCACGTCTTTTCAATGAAGATCCGCATAACTCTTTTGTCAATCTTGTGCCGTTTGTATACGTTGTCGAATCATTTGGATCTTTTCTGTAGTCATGCGTACTAATTCTGGTCCCAACAACGTTGCTTCTCCCACCTCGTCCCAGCATACTGGAGAATGACACTTTCATCCATACAACGCCTCAAATGGAGCCATGCCTATAC
Source organism: Panax quinquefolius (assembly GCA_020205615.1). Classification (NCBI taxonomy): domain Eukaryota; kingdom Viridiplantae; phylum Streptophyta; class Magnoliopsida; order Apiales; family Araliaceae; genus Panax; species Panax quinquefolius. The sequence continues at coordinate 81,233,131 of CM035166.1, forward strand.
TTGCTTGATAACTGTTGTTGTAGGAGAATTCCACCAGTGGCAAGTACTAATCCCAACTTCCTTTAAAATCTAGGACACAAAGTCTTAATAGATCTTCAAGGGTTTGAATAGTCCTCTCTGATTGTTTGTCCGTTTGAGGATGGTATGCCGACCTGAATCATAAATCCGTGCCCATAGCTTTCTGCAAGCTAACCCAAAATCGTGAAATGAATCTTGGGTAACGATCCGAAACTATGGATACTGGCATGCCATGCAATCTCACAATCTCATTCACGTACATACAAGCAAGACGTTCAAGGGAATAAGTTTCTCGTATCGGTAAGAAATGGGCAAACTTGGTTAATCTATCAACAATAACCCAAATAGCATCTATGCCTTGAGAAACTCTAGGAAGACCTATAACGAAATCCATAGTAATATGTTCCCACTTCCATTCCGGAATCTAAAGTGGTTGCAATGGTCCCTTTGGCACTTGATGCTCCGCCTTTACACGTTGACAGGTTAAACACCTCGAGATAAACTCCGCAATCTCTCTCTTCATATTATTCCACCAAAATGTATGTCGAATATCATGATACATTTTGGTACTCCCAGGATGGATTACAAACGGTGTGTTGTGTGCCTCCATCATGATTCTATGCTTCAAGTTAGAATCGTTAGGAACACAAAGTCTGGAGTTGAATCCAAGTATTCCTTCTTCATCGATTCTCGCTTCTGGAATAGCTCCTTCTTGCACTTTCTTCTTCATACGTATCAGCTCCAGGTCCGTAGCTTGAGCAGCTTTAACTTTATCGATTAAAGTCGGTTCTACTCGTATATTCGCCATCATCATGTGGGTCCTTGGAGTCTTTAATTCTACCTCCATCCTTTGCAAGTCATACAGAATGGGCCTTTGCATTAACAATATCGCACTCGTACTCGCATATGATCTTCTACTCAATGCATCAGCTACTACGTTCGCTTTTCCAGGATAGTATTGAATGGTATGATCGTAATCTTTTAATAGCTCGAGCCAACGACGTTGCCGCATGTTGAGTTCTTTTTGGGTGAAGAAATATTTGAGGCTTTTATGGTCCGTATAAATCTCCACTTTCTCCCCATACAAGTAGTGTCTCCAAATTTTCAACGCTGAATCATTTATCACGCTAACTCTAGATCATGAGTAGGATAATTCCTCTCATATTCTTTGAGTTGTCGTGAGGCATAGGCTATGACTTTCCTATGTTGCATAAGAACACATCCTAACCCTTTGCCTGAAGCATCGCTGTATATAACAAATCCATCCGAACTAGATGGTATTGCCAGAACAGGTGCCGAAATGAGTCTCCTCTTGAGCTCTTGGAAACTCTTCTCGTATTCCTCGCTCCATACGAATTTTGTATCTTTCCGAGTCAACTGAGTTAACGGAGTAGCGATTCGAGAAAATCATTCCACGAATCTCCGATAATAACCAGCTAAGCCCAGAAAGGTACGCACTTCTGTCACCGACTTTGGTTGCTCCCAACTTTGTACTGCTTCAATCTTCGTCGAGTCAACAGATACTCCATGTTTTGACACCACGTGCCCAAGGAATGCTACTTCCTCAAGCCAGAACTCGCATTTCTTCACTTGGCATAAAGTTTGTTTTCACGAAGCCTTTCAAGTATCGACCAAATGGTGCTCATGATCTTCATGGCTTTTGGAATAAATGAGGATGTCATCAATAAAGACAACAACGAATCGATCCAAATATTCCTTGAATACTTGGTTCATCATATCCATGAAAGCAAATGGAGCATTAGTCAATCCAAAAGACATGACTAAGAATTCATAATGCCCGTCACCGGTTCTAAAGGCGCCTTTGGAATATCCTCGCTTTTAATCTTCAAATGATGATATCCGTAATCGAAGATCGATCTTTGAAAAGAATTGTGCTCCTTGCAATCGGTCGAACAGTCATCAATGCGAGGTAATGGGATACCTATTCTTGATGGTGACATGGTTTAATTCTCATTAGTCAATACAAAATCGATACTCCCGCCTTTCTTCTTCTTTACTTAATAAAATAGAGCACCCCAAGAAGATGTACTAGGACGAATGAAACGATGTCTAATAATTCCTGTAGTTGGACTTTTAACTCCTGAAGTTCAATAGGAGCCATTCGATATGGGGTTTTAGAAATGGATTTTGTACCCGATTCAAGGTCAATAAAGAATTCAACATCACGTTCTGGGGGTAGACCGGGAAGCTCTTCAGGAAATACATCAGGAAATTCTCTAACAACAGAAATATTATTCAAATCTGACTTGACTTTATTCAAATCCATAACATGGGCTAAGAAAGCTTGGCATCCATTTTTCAATAAACGAATAGCTTTATGGCTTGATATGACAGTAAATGATTTTAGTGGTTTATTTGTTTGAATTCGTATGATAGGTTGGTTAGGAATATGAAAACTAACAACCTTACGAAAATAATCAATTTTGGCATGATGAGTGGTTAACCAATCAATTCCTAAAATCACATCAAAAGCAAGTATCTTTAAAGAGATAAGATCAAAAGGTAATGTGATAGTGCCAACTTGGATCATGCAAGATTTATAAACTGTAGATGTAACGAAGGTTTCACCTAACGGAGTTTCAACAGATAAGTCAAAGTCTAATTTCTCTGGAGTCAAGTTTAAACGTTGAGCACAAGCAGGAGAGATAAAAGAATGGGTAGAATCGGTATCTAGTAAGGTATAAACTTCGCAAGAGTTTAAGATTAGCTTACCCGTAATCACCTCGTTCGGGTTCCTCGCGTTTTGGCCAGTCACGACAAACGCTCTTCCAGGAACCTCTGATTTTGACTTATCCAGGACAGCCCTTGGAGTCACCATCCCCGTTGAACTTGGTTTTGCTACAGAATAATCCGAGCTATGTGGCCTTCCTTTCCACAGTTATAACATACCTTGGATTGTTGTGGACAGTTTGGGCTGATATGTCCCTCTTTCCCGCATTTGTAACATCTAACAGGCCGTCGTTCTCCTCCCCTAGAATTTGTTGTTGGTCTTTATATTCTTTGTTGATGTCTTCCCGTCATTGTTGAATCTCCACTTTCTGAAATTTCTACTTGACTCACCTCTCCTATTATCTTGGCCAAGATGACCACCCGAGTGGTTACCGCCTTTGTTCGTATTTTTTTCCTCCTCGTTGGTTATCATCGCTCGATGATCGGCTGCATCCTTGACCTGACCTCGGTTGTGGTCCCTCATTGAACATACTCATTATCACGCTCTAATAATTGAGCCTGTTTACTACATCTGAATATAAAGAAAATTTATGAGATATAAGATATTGCCGAATCTCGGGCTTTAGACCTCTCAGAAACATCCTCGTCATTCATTCCTCATTTTCGACTAAATGAGGTGCAAACCTGGATAACTCTGCAAACTTCGCCTCGTATTGGGACACTGTCATGTTGTTTTATTCCAGTCTGATAAACTTCACCTCCTTCATATGACGAATACTTTCAGGAAAGTACTTGTCATTGAATAGTTTCTGAAATGTTTCCCAAGACATGCCGAAAAGCGGGTGGTCAGTACGCTTCACAAATTCCAACCAGTAGTCTGCCTCACCGCGGAACATAAAGGTGGTGAATGGAACCTTCTGTTCCTTCGTGCATCCCAAGACATCGAATATCTTGGTAATTTGCTTGACCCACGTTTCCGCCATGATCGGATCCGGCTTTCCCTTAAATTATGGTGGTCCCAATTCCTTGAACTGCTTGGCTGTGATAAGCCACGCATTGCTATCATTTCCACCCGTATTTTGTGCACGAGTCTCCCTCGTCTGGTTTTGCATGAACTGCAAAAAGCTCCTAAACATTCCATCATTCACCGTTTGCTCGGTAGTGTTGTTTACAGGAGGAATATTGCCTTCATGTTGCACGTTCTACTAGTTTGTAACTAAAGGTTGTTCCACAGTCTCATACACTCCATTATTAACGTTCTCAGCGGTCATTCTTAAATACTGCCATAAAAAAAGGGTTAATTAAACAAATTAACATATCACATAATATCCCTATATTATGACTGACCAACTAATAAGCTTAGATAAGACACACTAGCGAAGGATTTACTCATCTCTCCCCTCCTAGTTCTATTCCCCGATCTCCGCCAGAGACCATATCCCTAAGCTCTGATACCAACTGTGACGCCCCCAAAATAGGTATACAACACTCATTCTGAGTCGCCAAATATATGGTATAGAAAGCAAACTACAACTTCAATAATACAATTGTCGTGCAAAATACGACAACACATACTGTGAGTTTAAATACAAATATTATCTTCTAGATAATATCCACACTCAAATAAGTCCTCGTTACAATTATTCAAACACTATTTTTACGTAAATAGTGAGGATCTGCTAAAACATCTTTCTAAAACCATCACTCCAGTACTTTCGACTAGTTCTCGAAATGTTCTCACCTCCCGAGAAAAATGGAACAAAAAAGAAAAGGTGAGCTCAACTAGCCCAAGAAAGAATATTATGACTAAGATAATATACAACAAATTATCGTTAGTCTTCAACAGGAAAAATCGATAAAATATAATAGCCAACAAGTTTTAGATCAACAACCGCAGTGAAACAAAGAATCCATTGGAAGAGTCAAGTAGAGAATGAGTTATACTATCTTCTAAGATTTAAAAGTCCATCATCAATATTTTATCCTCAGAATAACAATCAATATACATCTTTAATCAAATATTCATCTTTGCACTACAGGCCAAAGATATTCATTTGTATCACCAAATTGGTCATGTTCATCTCAACACTGCTCATCTTTGCACTACTACCAAAGATATTCATCGCTTAATCATTTATCTCTACACTACAAAAGAATATATTTAGTAATATCATCATTTAGGACCGAGGATGATGAAAAATATTTTAAAGAAAACGAATCCAAAGAAACGGAAGGACAAATAGTAAGGATTCGTATATAACGTTTTATCTAAGATCAATAATACTTCATAAATACCAATTTTGAAGCGTAATTCAAAAATAAAGATCAAAACATGGATACAATCAAAGATAGTAACCATAATAGACATCTTGGACAAAAGAAGAAAATTTCATTTTTCTATGAATAGTGGCCGTATTCGTGAATAATAGTCAGATATACATGAATAAAGGTCGTATACGTGAATAGTAACCCCACACAAAAAAGTTCCAAATTTGATAAAAATTCGGATCAATACTTCCTAAGCATAATGATATTGAAGAAATAATATCATATATGAAGAAAATAACATCCCTTACCTCAAAATATCAAGATTTCTTATCTAATATAGGGTATAAGGTTGAAGGAAACTTGCACTGATGAATAGAAACTCACAAAGTATCTAAATACTCACAAAATACACTCAATAATCTAGAGAGAGAAAGAGAGAAAACTTATTTCTGGTGTAATTTTCAATTCTAACTTAGCCCTCTATTTATAGAAAAATGTTAGCAGACTTGACCTGCAACTTGATGGCTTTACCTGCTACTATTCCCACCCACCACATTTGCAATAAATTCAGCATATTTCTTCACCAACCACAAGTGGGGCCCACTCAATTCTAGAATTTTTCACCAAAATCATTTATAAACCTAATTTCTGAATCAGTCACCTCTTAAAACTTATAACAAATCATACGTTCATTTTTAACGGTTCAAAATTTGTGGACATATACTCAACTTATATATGTATAACATATCCAAAAATTACAACGATCCAACGGACAGATTAAAAATTATAACTCACACAATATATCTCAAAAACACTATCTCGTCTGGTTCTAACGCAATAATATGGTTCGGGTCTTTCACATATTTACGAAGCATGGATATGTGAAAAAACATTATGAACACGAGACATACTTGGAGGTAATGCAAGTCTCTAGGCCACATTTCTTATTCGGTCAAGAATCTCAAATGGACCAACAAATCGTGGATTGAGCTTTCCTCTCTTCCCAAATCTTGTAACTCCCTTCCAAGGGGCAACACGTAACAATACAAGATCCCCAATATTAAATTCCACGTCATTTCGATTTAAGATCCATATAACTCTTTGTCAATCTTGTGTGCCGCTTTATATCGTTGTCAATCATTTGGATCTTTTCTATAGTTATGCGTACTAATTCTAGTCCCAACAACGTTGCTTCTCCCACCTCGTCCCAGCATACTGGAGAATGACACTTTTGTCCATACAACGCCTCAAATGGAGCCATGCCTATACTTGCTTGATAACTGTTGTTGTAGGAGAGTTCCACCAGTGGCAAGTACTTATCCCAACTTCCTTTAAAATCTAGGACACTAAGTCTTAATAGATCTTCAAGGGTTTGAATAGTCCTCTCTGATTGTCCGTCCGTTTGAGGATAGTATGCTGAGCTGAATCATAAATCCGTGCCCATAGCTTTCTGCAAGCTAACCCAAAATCGTGAAGTGAATCTTGGGTCACGATCCGAAACTATGGATACTGGCATGCCATGCAATCTCACAATCTCATTCACGTACATACAAGCAAGACGTTCAAGGGAATAAGTTTCTCGTATCGGCAAGAAATGGGCAGACTTGGTTAATCTATCAACAATAACCAAAATAGCATCTATGCCTTGAGAAACTTTGGGAAGACCTGTAACGAAATCCATGGTAATATGTTCCCACTTCCATTCCGGAATCTCAAGTGGTTGCAATGGATCCTTTGGCACTTGATGCTCCGCCTTTACACGTTGACAGGTTAAACACCTCGAGATAAACTCCACGATCTCTCTCTTCATATTATTCCACCAAAATGTATATCGAATATCATGATACATTTTGGTACTCCCAGGATGGATTACAAACGGTGTGTTGTGTGCCTCCATCATGATTCTATGCTTCAAGTTAGAATCGTTAGGAACACAAAGTCTGGAGTTGAATCCAAGTATTCCTTCTTCATCGATTCTCGCTTCTGGAATAGCTCATTCTTGCACTTTCTTCTTCATAATATCGACGCCTCCAGTCCGTAGCTTGAGCAGCTTTAACTTTATCGATTAAAGTCGATTCTATTCGTATATTCGCCATCATCATGTGGGTCCCTGGAGTCTTTAATTCTACCTCCATCCGTTGCAAGTCATACAAAATGGGACTTTGCATTAACAATATCGCACTCATACTCGCATATGATCTTCTACTCAATGCGACAGCTACTACGTTCGCTTTTCCAAGATGGTATTGAATGGTATGATCGTAATCTTTCAACAGCTCGAGCCAACGTCGTTGCCGCATGTTGAGTTCTTTTTGGGTGAAAAAATATTTGAGGCTTTTATGGTCCGTATAAATCTCCACTTTCTCCCCATACAAGTAGTGTCTCCAAATTTTCAACGCGAATACGACTGCTACCAAATCTAGATCATGAGTAGGATAATTCCTCTTATATTCTTTGAGTTGTCGTGAGGCATAGGCTATGACTTTCCCATGTTGCATGAGAACACATCCTAACCCTTTGCCTGAAGCATCGTTGTATATAACAAATTCATCCGAACCAGATGGTATTGCCAGAATAGGTGCCGAAATGAGTCTCCTCTTGAGCTCTTAGAAACTCTTCTCACATTCCTCGCTCCATACGAATTTTGTATCTTTCTGAGTCAACTGAGTTAACGGAGTAACGATTCGAGAAAATCCTTCCACAAATCTCCGATAATAACCAGCTAAGCCCAGAAAGCTACGCACTTCTGGCCACCGACTTTTAGTTGCTCTCAACTTTGTCTTCGCTTGATCTTCGCTTTGGTCAATGAGATACTCCATGTTTTGACACCACGTGCCCAAGGAATGCTACTTCCTCAAGCCAAAACTCGCATTTCTTTAGCTTGGCATAAATTTGTTTTCACGAAGCCTTTCAAGTATCTGCTTCAAATGGTGCTCATGATCTTCACGGCTTTTGGAATAAATGAGGATGTCATCAATAAAGACAACAATGAATTGATCAAAATAATCCTTGAATACTCGGTTCATCATATCCATGAAAGCAGCTGGAGCATTAGTCAATCCAAAAGACATGACTAAGAATTCATAATGCCCGTCTTAGGGTTCAAGGCGCCTTTGGAATATCCTCGCTTTTAATCTTCACCGATGATATCCGAATGAAGATCGATCTTTGAAAAGAATTGTGCTCCTTGAATCGGGTCGAACAGTCATCAATGCGAGGTAGCGGATACCTATTCTTAATGGTGACATGGTTTAATTCTCGGTAGTCAATACAAAGTCGCATACTCCCGTCTTTCTTCTTTACGAATAAAATAGGAGCACCCCAAGGAGATGTACTAAGACGAATGAAACCGATGTCTAATAATTCCTGTAGTTGGACTTTTAGCTCCTGAAGTTCAATAGGAGCCATTCGATATGGGGTTTTAGAAATAGGTTTTGTACCTGGTTCAAGGTCAATAAAGAATTCAACATCACGTTCTAGGGGTAGACCGGGAAGCTCTTCAGGAAATACATCAGGAAATTCTCTAACAACAGAAATATTATTCAAATCTGACTTGTCTTTATTCAAATCCATAACATGGGCTAAGAAAGCTTGGCATCCATTTTTCAATAAACGAATAGCTTTATGGTTGATATGACAGTGACTAATTTTAGTGGTTTAGTTGTTTGAATTCGTATGATAGGTTGGTTAGGAATATTAAAACTAACAACCTTACGAAAACAATCAATTTTGGCATGATGAGTGGTTAACCAATCAATTCCTAAAATCACATCAAAAGCAAGTATCTTTAAAGAGATAAGATCAACAGGTAATGTGATAGTGCCAACTTGGATCATGCAAGATTTATAAACTGTAGATGTAACGAAGGTTTCACCTAACGGAGTTTCAACAGATAAGTCAAAGTCCAATTTCTCCGGAGTCAAGTTTAAACGTTGAGCACAAGCAGGAGAGATAAAAGAATGGGTAGAACCGGTATTTAGTAAGGTATAAACTTTGTAAGAGTTCAAGATTAGCTTACCCGTAATCACCTCGTTCGGGTTCCTCGCATTTTGGCCTGATCCACGACAAACGCTTCTTCCAGAACTGGCCGATTTCGACTTATCCGGATGACCCTTGAGTCACCATCCCCATTGAACTTGGTTTTGCTACTGAGAATAATCCCGAGCTATGTGGCCTTTCTTTCCACAAATGTAACATACCTTGGATTGTTGTGGGCGGTTTAATGATATGTCCCTCTTTCCCGCATTTGTAACATCTAACTGGCGGTCGTTCTCCTCCCTAGAATTTGTTATTGGTCGGTGGTCTTTGTCTTCTGTTGATGTCTTACCGTCATTGTTGAATCTCCTCTTTGAAATTTCCACTGACTCACCTCTCATATTATCATGCCAATGATGACCACCCGAGTGGTTACCGCTTTTGTTCGTATTTTTCCTCCTCGTTGGTTATCATCGCTCGATGATGATGTCACCCAGATGACCACGGTTGTGGTCCCTCGGTTGAACATACTCATTATCTCGCTCTAATAATTGAGCCCTCGCTACAACATCCGAATATAAAGAAAATTTATGAGATATAAGATATTGTGAATCTCTGCTTTAGACCTCTCGAAATATCCTCGTCATTCGTTCCTCATTTTCGACCAAATGAGGTGCAAACCTGGATAACTCTTCTAACTTCGCCTCGTACTAGGACACCGTCATGTTGTTTTGTTCTAGTCTGATAAACTTCACCTCCTTCATATGACGAATACTTTCGAGAAAGTACTTGTCATTCAATAGTTTCTGAAACGCTTCCCAAGACATCTTTGAAAAGCGGTGGTTGGTACGCTTCACAGAACTCCCACCAATGAGTCCGCCTTTCACCGCGAACATAAAGGTGGCGAATGGAACCTTCTGTTCCTCCGTTCATCCCAAGACATTGAATATCTTGGTAATTTGTTTGACCCGTGTTTCTGCCATGATCGGATCCGGCTTTCCCTTAAATTCTAGTGGTCCCAACTCCTTGAACTGCTTGGCTGTGACAAGCCGCGCATTGCTATCATTTCCACCCATATTTTGTGCACGAGTCTCCCTCATCTGGTTTTGCATGAACTGCAAAAAGCTCCTAAACATTCCATCATTCATCATTTGCTCGGTAGTGTTGTTTACAGGAGGAATATTGCCTTCCTGTTGCACGTTCTCCTGGTTTGTAACTAAAGGTTGTTCCACAGTATCATACACTCCATTATTAACGTTCTCAGAGGCCATTCTTAAATACTGCCATAAAACAAGGGTTAATTAAACAAATTAACATATCACATAATATCCCTATATTATGACTGACCAACTAATAAGCATAGATAAGACACACTAGCGAAGGATTTACTCATCTCTCCCCTCCTAGTTCTATTCCCTGATCTACGCCAGAGACCATATCCCTAAGCTCTGATACCAACTGTGACGCCCCCAAAATAGGTATACAACACCCATTCTGATTCGCCAAATACATGGTACAGAAAGCAAACTACAACTTCAATAATACAATTGTCGTGCAAAATACGACAACACATACTTTGAGTTTAAATACAAATATTGTCTTCTATGCAATATCCACACTCAAATAAGTCCTCGTTACAATTATTCAAACACTATTTTACAGAAATAGTGAAGGCTGCTAAAACATCTTTCTAGAACCATCACCCGCATTACTCACTAGTTCTTGCTATGTTCTCACCTCCTAAGAAAAATGGAACAAAAAGGAAAAGGGTGAGCTCAACTAGCCCAATAAAGAATATTATGACTAAGATAATATACAACAAATTATCGTTAGTCTTCAACAGGAAAAAATCTAATAAAATATAATAGCCAACAAGTTTTAGATCAACAATTGCAATGAGCATGACAATCCATTAGAAGAGTCAAGTAGAGAATGAGTTCTACTATCTTCTAAGATTTAAAAGTCCATCATCAATATTTTATCCTCGTAACAACAATCAATATACATCTTTAATCAAATATTCATCTTTGCACTTACAGCCAAAGATATTCATTTTATCACCAATTGGTCATGTTCATCTCAACACTGCTCATCTTTGCACTACTGGACCAAAGATATTCATCGATTAATCATTTATCTCTCGCACTTCAAAGTAGAAGATATTTACTAATATCATCATTTAGGACCGAGGATGATGAAAAATATTTTAAAAAAACGAATCCAATTGAAACGGAAGGACAAATAGTAAAGATTCAGATAACAGTTTATCCAAGATCAATAATACTTCATAAATACCAATTTTGAAGCAGAATTCAAAAATAAAGATCAAAACATAGATACAATCAAAGATAGTAACCATAATAGACATCTTGGACAAAAAGATGAAAATTTCATTTTTTTGGTGAATAGTGCCGTATTCGTGAATAATGTCGTATACGTGAATAGTAACCCCGACATAAAAAGTTCCAAATTTGATAAAAATTCAGATCAATACTTCGGCATAATGATATTGAAGAAATAATATCATATATAAAGAAAATAACATCCCTTACCTCAAAATATCGCATTTCCGATCGAAATATCTCCAGATATAAAATCAAAGGAAACTTGCAGACCGATGAATAAAAACTCACAAAGTATCTAAATACTCACAAAATACACTTAATAATCTAGAGAGAGAAAGAGAGAAAACTTATTTCTGGTGTGATTTTCAATTCTAACTTAGCCCTCTATTTATAGGAAAATGTTAGCAGACTTAACCTGCAACCTAATGGCTTTGCCTACTACTATTCCCACCCACCACATTTGAAATAAATTCAGCACATTTCTTCACCAACCACAAGTGGGGCCCACTCAATTCTAGAATTTTCCACCAAAATCATTTATAAACCTAATTTCTGAATCAGTCACCTCTTAAAACTCATAACAAATCATACGTTCATTTTTAACGGTTCAAAATTTGTGGACATATACTCAACTTATATATGTATAACATATCCAAAAATTACAACGATCCAACTACGATTAAAAATTATAACTCACACAATATATCTCAAAAACACTTTGGTTTAATTTTTAATACCTTCATTTCGACAAAAAATACTTGATAAAACACCTCAACATTAACTCCTTCATTTTAACCACAATAAATATATCCAACATTTATATCCACATAAAATAAATATTTCCTTATCATATGAATCAATAATTTATTATTCACAAATAATATTACGTAATCACATTTATGACAACCAGTAGTTTCCAAGAAAGAGGGGTTTTCAATAAGAATTTCTCCTTCTTGGCCAAGCAATTAGGTGACCAAACCTCTCATTGATGTAACTTTCTAGACATTGCCAATAATTCTATCTAATAATATTATTCAAATAATATGAATTATTGATCCGATAATGGGAAATCATGTGTTGATAATTATTGAAACAACAATAATATAAAATATCAACGCAGCAATTATTGAATCAATAAAATAAAATATTGAACAGTAACTACTGTAACAATTATTAAGTAGTGCCTTCTTACGTAAGGATCAATAATTCATCAATACTGTGCATCCACGCATATTACTGTATTTTAACCACCGGGTATTCCAATAGTGTTAATGGTAACAACTACGCCGTTATTTATAAAAACTCAAACTTATCGTTTTCTTCATTCGACAGTTATTCTGTTATGGGGCCCACAAATGAGTGCGCCGTCGTACGAATATTCCCTGACAACAAGAATATTCCAAGACCAAACGAATATTCCCCGACAACAATGATTATTTTATAACCACTTGCTTATTTTGCAAAATTTGCACATTTCACCCATAACCAGAGAATTATATCAAATTAATACCTTATTATTCACAAATATAATTAGAGGAAATTTGATTTTATTTATAATAAGTTGGGGTCTTACATATGATGATAAAGCATATACTTTGTAATCAATCTTATTTATTTATTAATAAAAGAATTATTTATTAAAAACATTTATTATCTACATGGTGCTGTTTTAATAATATGTGATAAACTCATAGGTTTAAGCAATGCTTTTAGAATCATGATGAGATCATGCTAATGAGATCTAAATTCTTAGATAGCTTAAAACTAAAATGTTCCCAATCAATGGATTACTAAAAAGGGGATTAGTGAATCCGGATAGATTGGTACGTACGTTGCTTGCTCATTGGATGAGAATGATTGATGCTTGATCATTTGTGTGGAGACACTAAAGCAAGTATGTAGGTGCTTATTAGAGAATAAGTTCACTGAACGTGACTCGCTAAGGAATACCTAATGGAGTTTTACTTGTCTGTCAATAGGAATTTCTGTAGTGATAGTAGTACAAATGATCCTTAGACTTGAGACCATCATAGTATCTTATATATAATGAATTACACTTTGACTTATTCCTTAAGACCTTTAGGGTATATCAAAGGGTATGCTTTCGTATAATAAGTTATATATGGAGATAATGAATGATCAATAAAGAATCTACCACTTCTAGTAAAAGAAGAGAAATGTTCTATGTGATTCGATAAATGATAACCTAAGAATCCTTGGCCAAGGTGGAATAAAATTAGAAAGTAGTTTCTAATTTACATTCATTAGGAGTTGTGCATTTGGGAATCAAAATACATATAATTAAATCAAATAAGACTTGGCAGTAATTCCATGTCTTATATTTAATTGGGACATTGTATGGTGGAAGGATTGAATTGTATGGTAACTATTAACTCAAAGGTTCTTTTATGATTAATGTTGAAATCTATATTATCTGAAAAGTTGTTGATCGCTAAGGAGGCTTATCCCTATTGTAGAATAAATATTATTTATTTAAATAAATTAATCGTTTAATTTATTTATTTAAATAAGATTAGAATTGTTCTAATTGATTTATTCATAACCAGTTTAATATGGAGAACCTAAAGGGTCACACCATAAAAAAGGAAGACTAATTATTTAAGAAGTTAATGACATAATCGTAATAATATGTTAGTTAAGTATATTTAATTTAATCTATGGTGATAGAATAAATTAAATAGCTTAATATTTATTATTTAATATTTTAGAAATATTAAATTTAAATTAATAAGAGGAGTCTTATTAATATTATTATAATTATTATTATTTTAATTTCTAAAAGAGTTTAGGAATTAATTTAATATAAGTACTCTCATTTATTCCTAATAGAATTAAGAGGGAAAATTAGTTAAAGGAGTTTAATTAATTATCCCTAATAAGATTAGAAGCCCATTTAATTAAAAGAGTTTAATTAAATAAATAATACCTTATTTTAATTAAATAGGGTTACCTGATATCTTTATAAGAGGAGTCTTATATCAGATATCAGATGATACGTAATTTCAATAGTTGGAGAGTACGCCCCTTTTTCTATAGAGATAGAAAAAACTAGGGTTTGAGCCAATACACCACTCTTCTTAAAAATTGTTATTCCTTGGTGGATCACCTCTAGAGGCCATACACTTGGGTGGCTAACATTGATCAAAAAGGAAGGAATCTACCCGGAGATTCAAGGAGATCGGGGAGAAGTAGGAGGTGAACTCGTACCCGTGGAAGCTCGCATCTACAAGGGTATGATTCCATAACTTCTTGTTCTTCTTTTCAATTAATAATATGCAAAGGATTATCCGGGTAATTGGTTTGTGAAAAGTTTTAAAATATGATTTTACTTTGCTTCCGCTATTTTTGCAATTTGATTGCTACTTTGATTTTCACAAAACCTTACATTAAGTTCAATAGGAGCCATTCGATAAGGAGTTTGAAAATAGGTTTTGTACCAGGTTCAAGGTCAATAGAAAATTCAATTTCACGCTCTAGGGGTAGGTCAAGAAGTTCTTCAGGGAATACGTCAGGAAATTTATTAACAATAGAAATATCATTCAAATCTGACGTATTTTTGTTTAAATCCGTGACATTGACTAATAAAGCTTGACATCCATTTTTCAATAAACGAATTGCTTTATGGCTTGATATGACAGTGATTGACTTTAGTGGTTTGGTTGCTTGAATTCGCATAATAGGTTGGTTAGGAATATGAAAGCTAACAACCTTACGAAAATAATCAATTTTAGCATAATGAGTAGTTAACCAGTCAATCCCTAAAATCACATCAAATGCAAGTATTTTCAAAGAGATGAGATCAACAGGTAATGTTAGGGTGCCGATTTGAATCAAACAAGATTTATAAACAGTGGATGTAATGAAGGTTGTTAGTTCCCAGTAGGCACAATATAGATCTAGAAGGGGGGTTGAATAGATCCTTTTTAATTTAAATACTTTTCTGGTTTATTTGTATAGCTAATGATTTAGCATATGACAAACATAAGAATCATTTCAAGCACAGCGGAATAAGTAAAAGATCCCCTTCATTGATATATTCATAATCATACATACATTGTTCTTAGAGTTAATTCAGTTGTAAGCAGTTATAGCAGTTAGTATACATAATGTAAATGATATAAGGTAAAAGACACAAAGGGTTTTAAGTGGTTCAGTGACTCAAGCTCCTAATCCACTCTTCTGCTTTCAACTAGCAGGATTCCCACTAAGGAAGGGCAGCACCCTGAATCACTAAGATTCCTTCAAGGCCAGCAGCCTTGGGACTCCAGTTCACTAAGAACTCTTCAAGGCCAGCAACCTTGGTATGTCTCTAGTTCCCTAGGAACTCTTCAAGCCCAGCAGGCTTAGAACTTCATTTAGTCCCTCCGGACAAGGACCCCTCAGGCCCTGGCTTCTTGTTGTTGTTATTGTTGGTGCTGAGCTGCTAAGATGTCTTTAAGCTTGATCATCTTTTGTACTTAGCAGCTTGGTGTGGTCCTCTTTGCATTCTTCTTTGAGACTGGACCACATCATCTTTGTGCAAACCGATCTTCTTCCGTTCTGCTCATCTTTGTATATTGTCAGATGTGCACCATCACCATTTCCTGAACCCTTCTCAACATGTTGGCAGACATGGTTCTGCACTTGCTTTGCTTCAGCTTTGGGTTCATGGTGAATCGTAGAATGGCTCTTAGGATTTGCCTTGTGCTTTGCCACTCTTCTGAATGCTATCTTCTTGTCCTTCTCGGCTCTCAACTTAGATGCCAATTCAGTGGGCATTCTTATCTTTGTTGAGTAAAGCTTTGATCTGTTCAATTCCATCTTCAAGGTTGCTTCACTTCCACCTTCGTAGTCTCACTGTCACTGAGACTTGTTCTATTTGAGCTCAGGTGGAACTCGTAGAGTCAACGTTAGAATTTTAACCAACTCAACGATTCTGCAACATCGCAATCATTATCAACTCTTGATCGTTGAAGCTTTTGTTTATTTATACTCCTTCACAATCTTCTCGTTGAGAAGTAGCCGTTAAAAGCTCTTTTAAATGCTTCGCAGATCTCGAGTTATTTGGTGTAGACTGCAGATGTGACATGTCTTACTTTTTTGACACTGCAGTCTACTATTTCACCTACCCCATCAGAGATGTCACTTTAATGTCTTAGGCAGGTCGAAGACTTTATTTCCTCCTTCTGATTTCTTGATCAGAGGTTGTCCTTTTGCATCGATGCTCTCAATAAGCTTTTGTACAAATATCAACCTTCAGATTGAACGGTTGTCAATGCTTCAATCTTCAGCCATACGTACTCTACGATTCTGATGCATGTCTTCATGGACCTGATCGTAGTGTCTTGTTGCCTGGTAGAGACAACACTACGATCTTGAAGAGTGTTGATTGGATCTTCAATGTAAAACACCTCTTCCTTTTCTTGTGTAGTGCTTCAACACTTCTGTTTGCCTCAAAAACTCTCAGAGACTGATGGCTTGACTTCTTTGTTCTGGCCCCTTCTGAATAACAAGACACTTCAGATTTGTGGCGTGTCCAGCTCGCTTTCTCCTTGTGATCTCTCGTTCACTTATCAACAACGGACTGACCCAATGCTTAATCACTTTAGCCTTGTTCTTCAGAAGTTGTTCAGTATCTCTGTATGCACTTCATCAGTTCTTTCTTTGTTTGGCAAACACTACGATCCTAGTAGCTTCCAAGATCGTTGTCTTCTGTCTACTTGATAGCTACTGCACTTGCTGACTTTCCTTCGTCAGTTACTGAAGTCTTCTTCTTATCTCTTTGTGGAAGACTTCATTTCGAATGGCTTCACAACTCAATCTTGATGCTGATTGGGTTGGTGCTTAGATCTTTTGATAGCTTGCATGCCATTCGTTGAGTGCTCTCTGGTTTCCTTCAGATGAGATGTATATTTGCAGTGCCAACCAGAGGCTTCATTTCTTTGGATATTCTGGGAGTGCTCATTTGTTGAGAATCGTATTTTCTCTACGATTCTGCCTTGGCATTGTGAGCACAACAGTTGAGGTCTTAGTTCTGCACTCTACGATTAAGCTTTGGCTGTGCAGATACTACGACTCCGAGATTAGATCTTGACACTCTACGATTTCTGCCTTGTGCTTGTTGTCTTCATCTGATCTTGCTCGACTACGATCTCTGCCTCTTGTATGATCAGTAGACTCTACGACTCTGAGTGTAGTCTACGATTCTTGATTTGGCTTCTTCAGATACTCGGTCGGCTCATAGGCAGGTTGTCTCTACGATTCTGAACATGACTTCTTCAGCAGACTACGGCCCTTAGGAAGTTCTCCTCGACACACTACGATCCTTCCTCGTCTCTTATGGCAGTCTACGAACTCTGAGATCTACTATCTTGCGAGACTACGATTACGCACCGATACACTACTACAAAATAAAAATAGACAACGCGAAAAAACGTTGTGGTTTCGATCGAAAAAACGTCATGGTTAAGGGTGTTATCTATTTGACACCCTTACACAACGCTTTTAAAAAGCGTCAGTAGTTAACAATACACAACGCTTTTTTAGGAAAATGACGTTGTAGATTTGTTTTCCAAAATTAATGAGATGCTTAAAACGCGTTGTAGAAGGTATGATTCCACAACGCTTTTACGGAAAAACGTTGTTGTTTAGTATATCAAACAACGTTTATGCACGTTTACACAACGTTTTTAAAATGTTGTAGATTGACTTGAAAAAGAAAAAAAATAAAAAAAAATTGTGATTCACCTATATTACCAGTGCACCTACAATATGGTAATGCCATGATATATAGCTAAAAGGTCTAAATTCTCATTTAAATTTAAAGCTAAAATGTATCAACCATTCAAAATACATCCCAATAATACCATTCGTTTACAGTTTCAAATTACTACATCCACAAAATATATACCAAACTATCCATATATGCATCTCAAATTCACTTTTCAATATAAATTACTACTATATTGAATTATGAATTTGATTACATCCACAACCTAACATAGACATCATTCATCCAGAAGTGCTCAACCATAAGTATATAAAGCAGCACCTTGTAGCAGTATCAAACTTTGTTTCCTCATTGAGATTATCATTATCTGCTATTTCAGAAAACAGAGGACCCTGACAACAGGTGGAGAGAGTCATGCCATAGATGTGGCAACAACCCTCCATTTGAGATCCACAAGCACTAATCTCATTCGTCTGCATCAATTCTTTTGTGCTTCTATCCATGTTGATGCCACCATTTACTTGAAGCCTTAGTTCCTGAGACTTCTTCTGGTCTTCTTCTGGTAACCCCATCTGTCCCCTGTAGACATAGGTTCCATAAAAGGTGACATTTTATACCAAAGTAAAGCAATCATTTTACTTCTGTAAGCATATTCAATGCAACAAACCCCCTGACATGCACATGTTCAAATAAATACTGTTGTTGGGAGTTGCAGCCACCGTCATCATGCCATAAAAGGTGAAGTATAATAAAGTGGCGGTGTTGTTAAGATTTAATATATGGAAAAAGAAATAAAATAAAGGAAAGGAAACAGGGTGTTGTGAAGATTTAGTATATGGGAAGGGGGAAAACAGAATAATTACGAAATAACACAGCAGAAATCCAATAACACAGCACATATGCTATTTATTTCTTTTTCCATATGCAGCAGAAATCCAATTACCAGGAGGTGTGGTCTTGTTAAAAGACGACTAAGCAGGTACTGCCGGTGCAGATTGTCCCTTTGCAACCTGTAACTTCAAAATGATAATCAAGCAGAAACTCAGTCCCATGATGTCACAACAGATTTCAACTTAATAAGAGTCAAAGATGTAGTGCATACAAAACAGATTTAGTAAGATATATCTCGAACAAAGGAGCACCATTTCTGCCTGTGGCGAGCTGCGTGGAAGCCAAATGCAATAGTCAACAAAGAAGCTTCAGTAAAGTAAATTAAATGAAGTTACCAATATTTAAATAATAAGCAGAACACTTGGTGCAGTTACTGCAGTAACACATGCTGTAGTTAAAACCAACTGACAGCTTGAGTGGATTAACTTACTGTTTTCAAATGGGACAGTGCGGTGTTTTAAGTCCTGATAAGGACATGGGTAAGTAAGTTCTGAACCGTGCTTGCAGGAAAGCGAAACACAAGCAGTATACACTATAAAGATTAGCAAGATCCCTAATCACTCCTTATGTAACTGCATACTCATAATCTGATAATGCTAGTTAAAGAAAACACTACTGTACTAAAAATTTACAAAGATTAAACTACAGGCTAGAGCACAATAGATGTAAGCGATCATTTTAATGTATAGGTGAAGTACTGTTTCATCATAGATTTTTCACTCGATGAATCTGTCTAATACTCCTGTAAGGTCTTCTCACTTGTGACTTCCACAGTTCCACCATTAAGTAAGTTTATTAAATCATGAGAACGAAATGTGTGCAATACAGTGATAAAATATTGATACCAAACAAGTTAGAAACCTCACTACTCAAGGGAAAAAGATAGAAAGAAGATGAAAACATAAAAAGGAACTCTGACCAAATAATTCCCATCCCCTCTTCAACTAAAAACAGAAGAGAAAGGGGCTATAATAAAATAAGCCCCTAAAAGGATCCAGTAATGGAAGACAAAATTGACAAATTTGATCAGAACCAACTGACCTTTGGTACTCCAGAAGATTATCCTAAAATTGGATCTTTTCCAAACTATACAACTTTAAAATAGAAGTTTCCATGAAAATATTGACCTTACCGGGGACTGAAACTTCTTGCTACATATCTTCCGTGCTCTGCACTTATATGAATAATTTGACCATAAGGATCCTTACCATCTTTTGAAACCCCAGCCCACCATCCCACCTGAACAATTAGATGAGAAACCAAACTATAGGACACCAAATAAACAAATAACAAGAAACAGCTACAGTATACATTTTATTGGCATTTAGCAGTTAATACAAGAAAATGCAGACCAAACTTCTTACCACAAATTGGGCAAATGAAAGATATTAAAAGTTTAAATAATGAAAAAATTACAGAGAGTGAGTGACAATGTTAGAAGCCATAAGTCATCTTACACACAAATTTTCAAATAATACACTGCAATATGATCGAATCAGCTCCAAGAGAGATGTCAACTAATATTTTCGATATAAAACATTGAACAGAAAAACAAACAAACAGACACCGTTATCTGTGAGCACAAAGTGATACAGGATCTTGAGCAAACATTTTATCTATTAATGTTTCAAGAAACATAAAACAGGCAGCGACTAATAAAAGAAAACATATCTAGCAAAATAGAATCCATTGAAAATCTGCAAGGGCATTGCATCTAAAAACTGACAGTTGCCTGTTATATTGGATAAGTTCACAAGATTGTCAATACAGATAATCATAGCGAAACTATCTTCCAAAATTAATTTGAGCACTTACCAATCCTGCACTAGCATAATCCCGTATGAAAGTAGCATCCTCGTAATGCTCTTCCTCTATGGCTTTCTGCAATCAAATTTAAATACATAGACGAAGATAAGAAAAAAAATATCAGCCAGAAAATGATGTCTAAATTTATAATATAGAACAAATAACTTCTCTTACATTCAGATGAGACGTGACTCTACCAACAGTATCGTTTGTAGCAGCAGCTGCAATTTCCACCTTAGGTCTAGCAGCATCTTCATAGTTCTCTCTATTAACGGCACGAGTTAACTGTTAAAACTAAAAAAATGCCTTTTTAAATAGATAACGTTTTTGTATATATATCTACAATATTTTTTAAAAAAAAGTTGTGAAAAAAAATACCACAATGTTTTTTATAAAAATGTAAGCTATTAGTTTAAAGTGTTGTTGCGGTATTTTGTAGTAGTGATAGCTCTCCGCTTTCCTCGACTTCTCTGGCGACTACGATTTCTTGTGCGGTCTTTCGACGATCGAATGTTTCTATCTATTACATCATAAGATCAACTTAATATCGACGTTGGGATTTTTAGATGTCCCTTTCCGTTACTTGTTCTTTGGTGTTCTCATTTTAGGTGAGATTTATTTGAAAAACAAGTGAAAAAAGGTCCGGCATGTATAATGTCGACGATGGATTGTTAAGAGTCGCCAATGGTTTTTAAATGGTTGTACCAACACAACCGAGAAAAGGTTTTCACATTGACCAGGTGATGTGACATGACATCTAACGCGTGTGGCCTTTCAAAAAATAGATACATCACCCATTCTGAGTTATCGATCGTAGTACATGTAAAAGCAACTACAACTTTATTATTACAACAAGAAAAATCTGAGTTTAAATACAAATATTATCTTCTGTACAATATTTATACTTTCACATAAATCCTCATCACATTTATTGATACATTATTTTACAAAAATGGTGAGGACTACTAAACAATCCTTTCTAAAACCTTCATTCCATACCCCACTTGCACTTGCTATATTCTCGCCTCCCCGAGAAGAATGGAACAAAAGGAAAAGGTGAGCTTCAACTAGCCAAGTAAAGAATATTATGACTAAGATAATACACAACAAATTATCGTTAGTCTTCAACAGGAAAAATTTAATAGAATCTGATAGACAACAAATTTTCAATCAATATTCGCAATGAAATAATAATTCATTAGAAGAGTTAAGTAGAGAATGCAAACTACTCTCTTCTATGTATGAATTTAAAAGTTCATCGCTCTATCTTTTATCCCCAGTAACAACAATCAATATACATCCGGAATCAAAATTCATCTTTGCACTACAAAGCCAAAGATATTCATCGATTAGTCATGTTTCATTTAAACACTGCTTCATCTTTGCCTTCACGTGGCCAAAGATATTACTCGATCGGTCGTGTTCATCTCAACACTGCTCATCATCTTCACACTACAGCCAAAGATATTCTTCGAAATCATTCATCTTTTGCACTACAGCCAAAGATATTCAATAATATCATCATTTAAGACCGAGGATGATGAAAAATATTTTTAAAGAACGAATCCAATTGAAACAAATTGACAGGATTAAGGATTAAGGATTCGTACTTTGTTTTATCCATGTCCAACAATACCCCAAAATAATCACAAATGGTGTAAAATTCAAGAATGATCAAAACATGGATCTGATCAAAGCTAGTATCCAAAATAGATGTTTTGGACAAAAGAAGAAATTTTATTTTTGGTGAATAGTGCAGATATCGTGAATAGTGTCAGTATCGTGAATAAGACCAAATATACATGAATAGTAAATCCGACACCAAAAGATAGAAATTCCACAAAAAAAACATTTTCACGCTTCATGAATAATAGTACTGTGAATAAGAATCGTGAATAATAACTCATGAATAGTAACTCGTGAATAGTAACTCATGAATAAGTAACCCCGATATGAAAAAGTTCTAAATTTGATAAAAACTTCAGATCAACATTTTCAAAGATAATGATATTGAAGAAACAATATCATTCTGAAACAAATAATATCCCTTACCTCAAAGAATCAAGATTTCTAAGAAAGATCGGGAGTGATGTTTGAATGAAACTTAGATCGAACAAAGAACTCTCAAAGTATCTAAATACTCACAAAATACGCCAATAATAATATAGAGAGAAAAGAGAGAAAACTTTGTTTACGGTGTGATTTTCAATTCTAACTTAGCCCTTATTTATAGGAAAATGTTAGCCCGCCAAGGCAGACTTGACTGCTACTCCGATGGCTTTACCTGCTACTATTGCCACCCACCACATTTGAAATAAAATTCAGCACATTTCTTCACCAACCACAAGTGGGGCCCACTCAATTCTAGAATTTTCCACCAAAATCAATTATAACCCTAATTTAAATCGGACACCTCTTAAAATTCATAACAAATCATTCGTACATTTTAACGGTTCAAAATTTGTAGACATATACTCAACTTATATATGTATAACATATCCAAAATTACCACAATCCAACGGTGGGATTAAAAATTATAATCCCTTAATATATATCTCAAAACCCCGATTTAATTTTTAATACCTCCAACTGGTAAAATACTTGATAAAACACCTCAACAATAATTTCTTCATTTATAACCACATAAATAAATCCATCATTTATATCCACATAAAATAAATATTTCTTTATCATATGAATCAATAATTAATTATTCACAAATAATATTACGAGAATCACAATTATGAATGACCAGGTAGCTTCTCGGAAAGAGGGCTTTTCGATAAGGATTTCTCCTTCTTGGCGCGCAATTAGGTGACCAAACCTCTCCTCGATGTAACTTTCTAGACATTGCCAATAATGCTATCTAATAATATTATTCAAATAATATGAATTATTGATCCGATAATGGAGATAATGTGCAAGGACAATTATCGAGCAAATGATAATATAAAATATCAACGCAGAATTATTGAATCAATAAAATAAAATATTGAACAAGAACTCATGTGAAAATTATTGAGTAGTGCCTTCTTACGTAAGGATCAATAATTCAACAATCTTCAGGTAATACCGTGTGCTACTCTTTGTGCAACCACGCCAGACATCGTATTTTAACCAATTTGGGATATTCCAATGATCTTAATTGAGAATAACTACGCCGTTATTTTTAACCAACTTATATTTGTCGTTTTTCATCCAATCGCTTTTTACATTATGGGGCCCACACATGGCATGGTCATGGCTGTCGCATTTAATATTCCCAACGCATCTGAATATTCCACGACCAAACGAATATTCCCCGACAAAAATGAATATTTTATAACCACTTGTTTATTTTGAAATATTTATATTTAACCCTTAACTATCCACATTAATCAAATCAACCCTTACTATTTCAAAATAATAAATAAAGGAAATTCCTTTTATTTAAAAAATTTCGGGTCTTACAAAACGAATTGAATTGAAACCGAGATTCAATAGGGTCCGGGGACTTGGTTATCGGAGGAAGGTGTTAGGCACCCCCGATATCCGTGTTACCACTATGACGCCTCTTTTCAAAAAAATTATTATCTGAATGTGTGTGTGTGTGTGTGGAATCGATGTGTGTTGTTATTTGGAAGTAGTCAGGAGGCCTCGTCGCACTTATATACCACTGAGGTTTTGAATTTATATAAAATTCAATTTTTAGCAAGATATGGAAGTGATGTTTTATAAAAGAGGTTTCTCAAACCCTGATGCTCAATAGTAATTGAGACCTTTTACACTTCCATTTTATTAAGTGTTCGGCTTGATTGATTTTATTTTCGAGATGCGAAGCATCTATAAGAAAATAATGTACAAAATAATGTCGACTTCCTTGTGGGTATGAAAACCATCTGAGGAAATCCAGACACCACATAATAATTTACAAGCTGCTTACAGCTGAAACTGTCCATCACGGGAACCGAATCTAGATCCAATAGGTTAAATCTGTGATCACATGATTCCTAGGCACACATGATACCGCAATTTATTGAAAGCAGTAAACATGTATATATATATATAAGTTGTAAATATATATATATATATATATATATAGACATGATCACCAACCACGAAGCACCTCCATGAGGGATCAGAAATGTAAATAAAACTGTAAAAGCTATCAACCACCACGGAGAAAACTCCAGGTGGGACAAAATATTAATAAAGTTGTACAAAGCAATCAACTGCCACGAAGTGAACTCCAGGCAGAACGAAACGTAAATAAAGCTGTAAAAGCGATCAACCACCACAAAGTAAACTCTAGGTGGGACAATATATATATATATATATATATATATAAAGTAAATAAACGCACCAGATCGAAGTCTAGGCTCAATCAAGGCATAACTCGATAATGTTAGTCTATATATATATAATATATATGTATATATACATATATATAATATATATGTATATATGTATATACAAACTGAAATAAAATCACGGACCGAAGTCCGGGTAAACTCACGCAACACGACTCTCAACGTGAAGAAGGGTGTGTGCAAAGATGAAGAGAAAGACTTTAAATTGTGTGAGAAGGCTTTGTGAGGGCCCCAGATCCGAGGTCCCGAATCACCGCGGATCCGGTTCGATCATTCTATCACTATTACTATATTTGCGGAAAACATAAACATAAATTGTAAGACCCCAAATTATTAGTAAATGAAATTTTATTTCCCCTATTTATTATTTTGAAATAGTAAGGGTTGAATTGATTAATGTGGTTAGTTATGGGTAAAATGCGCAAATATTTTAAAATAAGCAGGTGGTTATAAAATACTCATTATTGTCGGAGAATATTCGTTTGGTCGTGGAATATTCTTGCTGTCGGGGAATATTCGTACGACGAAGCAGCCTTGTGTGGGCCCTATAATGAAAAGCGATTGGATGAAGAAAACGACAAGTATAAGTTGTTTATAAATAACTATAGTAGTTATTATCTGATTATCATCGTGGAATACCCGGTGGTTAAAACACAAGAATACGCGTTGTCAGACAAGAGAGACTATACGGTATTGCACCAATTATTGATTCTTACGTAAGAAGGCACTACTCAATAATTGTTACGTAATTACTGTATTCTCAAAGATTTTATTTTATTGATTCAATAATTGTTGCATTGATATTCTATATTACCGTTGTTTCAATAATTGTCACTACACAATATTTTCTATTATCGAAGCAATAATTCATATTATCCTAATAATATTATTAGATAACATTATTGGCAATGTCTAGAAAGTTCGCCTAAGGAGAGGTTTGGTCACCTAATCATTGCCGCCAAGAAGGAAAAAATCCTTATCGAAAGCCCCTCTTTCTTTTAACTGCCTCGGTCACAAGATTGTGATTCTATAATATTATTTATGAATAATTAATTATAGATTTATATGATGAGAAAAATATTCATTTTATGTGGATATAGATGGAGAAAATTTTTAAAGTGGCAATTTTTGAAAATCGATATTTTATCTTTTCTCGATAAAATAATATTTTATTATATTATTATAATATAATAATGATGATATTTTTACAATGAATGTGGGATATATGAGTATATGAGGAGAAAGAGTATTTTTTTGTTGCAAAAGTTGTTTAAAACATGTTAAACATGTACGTCGGGCTCATTTCTTGACTGAAATTTGATTATAGCCTGTAGAATCGCCCATTTATGGATTTCGGTCAATGTCTGTTTGGAATTTAGAAAAACTTTCTTCTGCAAAGTTGTAGAGAATTGAAATTCCTATAAAAAGTCGCAAGATTTGAATTTTCTGATAAAAGACCTATTTATTATGAATTATTGAAGTTCCAGATTAATTAATAATTATTATTTGGAGTTTTAAATTAATTAATTGAGAAAAATGTTTTTTTGGTTGTTATTGAGATGTGGCTGATGTCTAGACTATATTGGTGTACGTAGGGAATTTGAGAAAAATAAATTATTATTTTATTAAATTTTCTGCTTTGGTGTTCTAAACATTTTCTTATAAATAGGATGCTTAGGTTAGAATTGAAAATCACACTAGAAACTGAAGTTTTCTCTCTCTTTCTCTCTTGATATATTGAGCGTATTCTTGTGAGTATTTTAATACTTTGAGTGTTGCTATACGGTGTAAGTTCAAGTCATAACTTATATCCGGTGTTTCAACTAGAAGTACTGTCTTTACGAGGTAAGAGATGTTATTTTCTTCGTAAATGATATTATTTCTTCAATATCATTATGCCGAAATATTTGTCTGAATTTTTATCAAATATGGAACTTTTCATGTCGGGGTTACTATTCAGGAGTTACTATTCATGAGTTACTATTCACGAGTTACTATTCATGAGTTACTATTCACGAGTTACTATTCACGAGTACTATTCACGAAGCATGATGATATTTTTTTGTGAAATTTCTATCTTTTAGTGTCGGAGTTAGTATTCACGTATGCGACACTTATTCACGATATCTGATTTATTCATTCACGAATACGACACTATTCACAGAAAAATTAAATTTTCTTTTCTGTGTCCAAGATTATCTGTTATGATTCCTATCTTTGATTGGATCTATGTTTTGATCATTCTTGAATTTTACTCCACTCTAGTTATTTATGAAGTATTTTTGAACTTGGATTGTTTAAAGTACGAATCCATAATATTTATTCTTTTGTTTCACTGGATTCGTTTCTTTAAAATATTTTTCATCATCCTCATTCCTAAATGATGATATTACTGAATATCTTTGGCATGTAGTGCAAAGATAAATGATTTTCTGATGAATATCTTTGGCCCGTAGTACAAAGATGAATAGGTGTTTAGATGAACATGACCAACTGATGAATATCTTTGGCCTGTAGTGCAAAGATGAATATTTAATTCCAGATATATATTGATTGATGTTACAGGGATAAAATATCAACGATGAACTTTTAAATTCATATATAGAAGATAGTAGATTGCATTCTCTACTTCACTCTTCTAATGAATTATTATTTTCCCTGTGAAGATTGATTTAAAACTTGTTGTCTATTGTATTCTATTAGATTTTTTCCTTTTGAAGACTAACGATAATTTGTTCTATATTATCTTGGTCATAATGTTCTTTACTAGGCTAGTTGAGCTCACCCTTTTTCTTGTTGTTCCATTTTTCTTCTCAGGAGGCGAGAATGTAGAGAGTACTAGTCGGGGTGTGGAATGATGGTTCTAGAAGTGGTTCTAGTAGTCCTCACTATTCTGTAAAAATAGTGTATTAATAATTGTAATGAGGACTTATTTGAGTGTGGATATTGTCTAGATGATAATATTTGTATTTAAACTCACAGTTTTTATGTTGTATTAATAAAATTGTAGTTGTTTCTGTACCATGTATTTTGGCGACTCAGAATGGGTGTTGTATACCTATTTTGGGGGCGTCACTGTTGGTATAAGAGCTTAGGGATATGGCCTTTTGCGGAGATCGGGGAATAGTACTAGGAGGGGAGAGATGAGTAAATCCTTCGCTAGTGTGTCCTATCTAAGCTTATTTGTTGGTCGGTCATAATATAGGGGTATTATGTGATATGTTAATTTGTTAAATTAACCCTTGTTTTATGACAATATTTGAGAATGTCGACTGAGAATGTTAACAGTGGAGTAAATGAGACCGTGGAGACACCTGTGCTCACCAACGAGGAGAACGTGAAACAGGCTGACAATGTTCCTCCTATGAACAACACCACTGAGTGGATGATGAATGATGGGATGTTTAAAAGTTTTTTGCAGTTCATGCAAAATCTGACGAGGGAGACTCGTGTTCAAAATACAGGAGGAAATGATAGCAATTCACGGTTTGTCACAGCCAATCAGTTCAAAGAGTTGGGACCACCAAAATTTATTGGAAAGCCGGATCCGATCAAAGCAGAGACGTGGGTTAAACAAATTACCAAGATATTCGATGCCTTGGGATGCACGGAGGAACAGAAGGTTCCATTCTCCACCTTTATGTTCCATAGCGGGCGATCACTGGGTGGGAGTCTCATGAAGCATACCCATCCAACATTACTCAAAGATGTCTTGGGAGACTTTTCCGAAACTATTTAATGACAAGTACTTTCCTGAAAGTATTCGTCATATGAAGGAGGTAGAGTTTATTAGACTAGAGCAGAATAACATGACGGTGTCCCAGTACGAGGTGAAGTTTGCAGAGTTGTCTAGGTTTGCACCTCATTTGGTGGAGAATGAGGAACGTATGACGCGGATGTTTCTAAGAGGTTTGAAACCCGGCATACGTCAATATCTCATTTCTCATAAATTTTCTCTTTATTCAGATGTTGCCAACATGGCTCAATTATTAGAGAGAGATAACGAGTACGGTCAACCGAGGACCCACAACCAGATCATACGGGATGGTGAGAATCATCGTAACAAATGATAACCAAATGAGAAAGAAAAATACAGACAAGAGTGGCAACCACTCTGGTCGTAATCATTGCCATGAGAATAGAAGAAGCGAGTCGGGAGGAGATTTTAAAAAGAGGAGATTCAACAATGACAATACGAAGACGTTAGCACCAGCAGCAACTAGTTCCAAGGGAGGAGAACGACCATCGGTTATATGCTATAAGTGCGGAAAAGATGGACATATCAGCCCAAACTGCCCACAACAGTTTAAGGTATGTTATAATTGTGGAAAGGAAGGACATATCGCTCGAGATTGCACTGTAGCGAAACCAAGTACAGCGGGGATGGTGACTCAAAAGGCTGTCCCAAAAAAGTCAAAGTCAACGGTTCCTGGAAAAGCGTTTGTCATGACTGGTCAGAATGCGAGTAACCCGAACGAAGTTAGCACGGGTTAGTTAATTATAAATTCTTGCAAAGTTTATACCTTACTAGATACCGGTGCTTCCCATTCATTTATCTCTCCTGCTTATACTCAACGTTTAAACTTGACTTTGGAGAAAATTAGACTTTGACTTATCTGTTGAAACTCAGTTAGGAGAAACTTTCGTTACATCCACTGTTTATAAATCTTGTTTGATCCAAGTTGGCACCATCACATTACCTGTTGACCTTATCTCTTTAAAGGTACTTGCTTTTGATGTGATTTTAGGGATTGATTGGTTAACTACTCATCATGCCAAATTGATTGCTTTTGTAAGGTTGTTAGTTTTCATATTCCTAAGCAACCTGTTATTCGAATTCAAGCAACCAAACCATTGAAGTTAATCTCTTTCATATCAAGCCGTAAAGTCATTCGTTTATTGAAAAATGGATGTCAAGCTTTCTTAGCTATGTTATGGACTTGAATAAAAATACGTCAGATTTGAATGATATTTCTGTTGTTAGTAAATTTCCTAATGTATTTCCTGAAAAAATTTCTGGCCTACTCCCAGAGCGTGATATTGAATTTTGTATCGACTTTGAACCCGGTACAGAACCCATTTCTAAAATCTCATATCGTATGGCTCTTATTGAACTTCAAGACTTAGAAACCCAACTATAGAAGTTGATAACCGAGCCTCTATCTGGTGACTTCTTTTGTGGAATGCACCAAGCCGCGGACTCTCGTAGGGGAACGCCATATTCGTGCGATAGTAAACTGATAGGTGTCATTGTGACGTGCTATCTAAGGTTGGGATATGAGTCACAGTTGAGAGCAACCTAAGTCAGTAATTGAAATACGTAGCTTTCTAGGCTTAGTTGGTTATTATCGGAGATTCGTTGAAGGATATTCTCGAATCGCTATTCCATTAACATAGCCAACTCGAAAAGATACAAAATTCGAATGGAGCAAGGAATGTGGGAAGAGCTTCGAAGAACTCAAGAGGAGAGTCATTTCGGCACATGTTCCGACCATACCATTCAATACCATCCTGGAAAAGCGAACGTGGTAGCTGACGCGTTGAGTAGAAGATCATATGCGGGAACGAGTGCGTTGTTGTTAAAACAAAGGCCCATTTTGTGTGATTTACAAAAGATGAAGATAGAATTCAAGACTCCGGGGACCCATGCAATGATGTCAAGTATACGCATAGAACCGACTTTAATCGAAAAAGTTAAAGTTGGTCAAGCCACAGATCCGGAGCTGATGCGTATGAAGAAGAAAGTACAAGAAGGTACTATTCCAGAAGCAAGAATCGATGAAGAAAGAATACTTCGAGTCCACTCCAGACTTTGTGTTCCTAACGATTCTGATTTGAAGCATAGAATCATGATGGAGGCACACAACACACTGTTTGCAATCCATCCTGGGAGTACCAAAATGTATCATGATCTTCGACATACATTTTGGTGGAACAATATGAAGAGAGAGATCGCGAAGTTTATACCGAGGTGTTTAACTTGTCAACGTGTGAAGGCGGAGCATCAAGTGCCAAAAGGTCCATTACAACCACTTGAGATTCCAAAATGGAAGTGGGAACACATTACCATGGATTTCGTTACGAGCCTTACCACGGTTTCTTAAGGCATAAATGCGATTTGGGTTATTGTTGATAGATTAACCAAGTCTGCCCATTTCTTACCGATACGGGAGACATATTCCCTTGAACGTCTTGCTAGTATGTACGTGAATGAGATTGTGAGGTTTTATGGCATGCCAGTATCCACAGTTTTGAATCGTGACCCAAGATTCACTTCAAGATTTTGGGTTAGCTTACAAAAAGATATGGGAACGGATTTATGGTTTAGTTTGGCATACCATCCTCAAACGGACGGGCAATCAGAGAGGACTATTCAAACTCTTGAAGATCTATTAAGACTTTGTGTCCTAGATTTCAAAGGGAGTTGGGATAAGTACTTACCATTGGTGGAATTCTCCTACAACAACAGTTATCAGGCAAGTATAGGTGTGGCTCCATTTGAAGCATTATATGGATTTAAAGTGTCGCTTCCAATATGTTGGGATGAGGTGGGAAGAAGCAACATTATTGGGACCCGAGTTGGTACGTATGATGACTGAAAAAGATCCAAATGATTCGACAACGTATAAAAGACAGATCGACAAAAAGAGTTATGCGGATCTTCATCGAAAGGACGTGGAATTTGACATTGGGGATCATGTATTGTTGCGTGTGGCTCCATGGAAGGGAGTTACAAGATTTTGGAAGAGAGGAAAGCTCAATCCATGATTTATTAGTCCATTTTAGATTCTTAACCGAATAGAAAATGTGGCATATAGACTCGCGTTACCTCCAAGTATATCTCGTGTTCATAATGTTTTTCATATAAATGTGCTTCGTAAATATGTGAAAGACCCGAATCACGTCATTGAGTTAGAACCGGACGAGATAGCCGAAGACTTAACGTATGAAGAGGTACCTGTCAAGATCTTGGATAGAAAAGAGCATGTCCTACGCACGAAGGTCATACCACAAGTTTAAGTTTTGTGGAGGAACCATGCTATAGAGGAAATGACCTGGGAGTTGGAAACGGAAATGAAAGCGAGGTATCCTCATCTTTTCGAAACACCATGTACGTACGTCAATTTCGAGGATGAAATTTTATAAGGAGGGGAGGTTGTAAGACCCCAAATTATTAATAAATGAAATTTAATTTCCTCTATTTATTATTTTGAAATAGTAAGGGTTGAATTGATTAATGTGGTTAGTTATGGGTAAAATGCGCAAATATTTTAAAATAAGTAGGTTGTTATAAAATACTCATTGTTGTCGGAGAATATTCGTTTGGTCGTGGAATATTCTTGTTGGTCGTGGAATATTCTATTTACAAGTCAAGAATATTAAATGCATAACGGCATGAATTGAAAAAACGATGCCCCATAAGTTGTTTATAAATAACACAAAGACAATAATCGCTGTTGTTACAAACAGAAGAGCATGGTATTGCACCAATTATTGATTCTTACGTAAGAAGGCACTACTCAATAATTATTACAGTAATTATTGTTCAATATTTTATTTTATTGATTCAATAATTGTTGCATTGATATTCTATATTACTGTTGTTTCAATAATTGTCACTACACACGATATTTTCTATTATCGAAGCAATAATTCATATTATCCTAATAATATTATTAGATAACATTATTGGCAATGTCTAGAAAGTTCTGCTCTAAGGAGAGGTTTGTCACCTAATCATACGCCCAAGAAGTGAGAAATCCTTATTGGAAAGCCCCCTCTTTCTTGGGAACTGCCTGGTTGTCGGTATTGTGATTATGTAATATTATTTGTGAATAATTAATTTTTGATTTATATGATGAGGAAAATATTCATTTTATGTGGATATAGATGGAGAAAATTTTTAAAGTGACAATTGTTGAAAATCGATATTTTATCTTTTCTGATAAAATAATATTTTATTATATTATTATAATATAATAATGATGATATTTTTACAATGAATGTGGGATATATGAGTATATGAGGAGAAAGAGTATTTTGTTGCAAAATTTGTTTAAAACATGTTAAACATGTCTCAGGGGCCCATTTCTTGACTAAAATTTGATTATAAATTTTATAAAATTGCCTCGCTTTATGGATTTCTACCAATGATTTCAGTATGGAATTTGGAAAAACTTTCTTCTGCAAAGTTGTAGATAATTGAAATTCCTATAAAAAGTCATGTGGATTCAATTTTTTCGATAAAAGGGCTATTTATTATGAATTATTGAAGTTCAAATTCCTTAATTATTATTATTTGGAGTTTTAAATTAATTAATTGAGAAAAACGTTTTTTTTGGTTGTTATTGAGGTGTGGCTGATGTCTAGACTATATTGGTGTGCGTAGGGAATTTGAGAAAAATAAATTATTATTTTATTAAATTTTCTGCTTTGGTGTTCTAAGCATTTTTCTATAAATAAGATGCTTAGGTTAGAATTAAAAATCACACCAAAAACTGAAGTTTTCTCTCTCTTTCTCTCTCGATATATTGAGCGTATTCTTGTGAGTATTTTAATACTTTGAGTGTTGCTATATGGTGTAAGTTCAAGTCATAGCTTATATCCGGTGTTTCAACTAGAAGTACTGTCTTTACGAGGTAAGGGATGTTATTTTCTTCGTAAATGATATTATTTCTTCAATATCATTATGCCGAAATATTGGTCTGAATTTTTATCAAATTTGGAACTTTTCATGTCGGGGTTACTATTCATGAATTACTATTCATGTGTTACTATTCACGAGTTACTATTCATGAGTTACTATTCACAAGTACTATTCACGAAGCATGATGATATTTTTTAATGAAATTTCTATCTTTTAGTGTCGGAGTTACTATTCACGTATACGACACTATTCACGTATACGACACTATTCACGAATACGACATTATTTACAAAAAAATTAAATTTTCTTTTCTGTGTCCAAGATTGTCTGTTATGATTCCGATCTTTGATTGGATCTATGTTTTGATCATTCTTGAATTTTACTCCACTCTAGTTATTTATGAAGTATTTTTGAACTTGGATTGTTTAAAGTACGAATCCATAATATTTATTCTTTTGTTTCACTGGATTCGTTTTCTTTAAAATATTTTTCATCATCCTCATTCCTAAATGATGATATTACTGAATATCTTTGGCATGTAGTGCAAAGATAAATGATTTTCTGATGAATATCTTTGGCCCGTAGTGTAAAGATGAATATTTAATTCGTATATATATTGATTGATATTATTGATTGGATAAAATATCAACGATGAACTTTTAAATTCATATATAGAAGATAGTAGATTCCATTCTCTACTTCACTCTTCTAATGAATTATTATTTCATTCTAAAGATTGATTTAAAACTTGTTGTCTATTGTATTCTATTAGATTTTTTCCTTTTGAAGACTAACGATAATTTGTTCTATATTATCTTGGTCATAATGTTCTTTACTGGGCTAGTTGAGCTCACCCTTTTCCTTGTTGTTCCATTTTTCTTCTCAGGAGGCCAGAATGTAGAGAGTACTAGTCGGGGTGTGGAATGATTGTTCTAGAAGTGGTTCTAGTAGTCCTCACTATTCTGTAAAAATAGTGTATTAATAATTGTAATGAGGACTTATTTGAGTGTGGATATTGTCTAGATGACAATATTTGTATTTAAACTCACAGTTTTTATGTTGTATTAATAAAATTGTAGTTGTTTCTGTACCATGTATTTTGGCGACTCAGAATGGGTGTTGTATACCTATTTTGGGGGCGCCACAGTTAATCTGAAGAGCTTAGGGATATGGTCTCCAAGGAGATCGTGGAATAGTACTAGGAGGGAGAGAGACAAGTAAATCCTTCGCTAGTGTGTCCTACCTAAGCTTATTTGTTGGTCATTATAATATAGGGGTATTATGTGATATGTTAATTTGTTAAATTAACCCTTGTTTTATGGCGATGTTTTGAGAATGTCGACTGAGAATGTTAACAGTGGAGTAAATGAGACCGCGGAGACACCTGTGCTCACCAACGAGGAGAACGTGCAACAGGCTGGCAATGTTCCTCCTATGAACAACACCACTGAGTGGATGATGAATGATGGGATGTTTAGAAGCTTTTTGCAGTTCATGCAAAATCAGAAGAGGGAGACTCGTGTTCAAAATACAGGAGGAAATGATAGCAATTCATGGTTTGTCACAGCCAACCAGTTCAAAGAGATGGGACCACCAGAATTTATTGGAAAGCCGGATCCGATCAAAGCAGATATGTGGGTTAAACAAATTACCAAGATATTTGATGTCTTGGGATGCACGGAGGAACAGAATGTTCCATTCGCCACCTTTATGTTCCGTGGCGAGGCAGACTACTAGTGGGAGTCTGTGAAGCATACCCATCCAGCCGCACTCAGCATGTCTTGGGAGACATTTCAGAAACTGTTCAATGACAAGTACTTTCCTGAAAGTATTCGTCATATGAAGGAGGTAGAGTTTATTAGACTAGAGCAGAATAACATGACGGTGTCCCAGTACGAGGTGAAGTTTGCAGAGTTGTCCAGGTTTGCACCTCATTTGGTGGAGAATGAGGAACGTATGACACGGATGTTTATAAGAGGTTTGAAACCCGGCATACGTCAATATCTCATTTCTCATAAATTTTCTCTCTATTCAGATGTTGCCAATAGGGATCAATTATTAGAGAGAGATAACGAGTACGGTCAACCGAGGGACCACAACCAGGATCATACCGGTGACAGCAGTCATCAGAACAACGATAACTAGTGGAGAAAGAAAAATACGGACAAGAGCGGCAACCACTCTGGTGGTAATCATTGCCATGAGAATAGAAGAAGCGAGTCGGGAGGAGATTTTAAAAAGAGGAGATTCAACAATGACAATACGAAGACGTCAGCACCAACAGCAACTTGTTCCAAGGGAGGAGAACGACCACCGGTTATATGCTATAAGTGCAAAAAAGAAGGACATATCAGCCCAAACTGCCCACAACAGTTTAAGGTATGTTATAATTGTGGAAAGGAAGGATATATTGCTCGAGATTGCACTGTAGCGAAACCAAGTCCAGCGGGGATGGTGACTCAAAAGGCTGTCCCAAAAAAGTCAAAGTCAACGGTTCTTGAAAAAGTGTTTGTCATGACTGGTCAGAATGCGAGGAACCCGAATGAAGTTAACACGGGTTAGTTAATTATAAATTCTTACGAAGTTTATACCATACTAGATACCGGTGCTTCCCATTCATTTATCTCTCCTGCTTATACTCAACGTTTAAACTTGACTTCGGAGAAAATTAGACTTTGACTTATCTGTTGAAACTCAATTAGGAGAAACTTTCGTTACATCCACTGTTTATAAATCTTGTTTGATCCAAGTTGGCACTATCACATTACCTGTTGACCTTATCTCTTTAAAGATACTTGCTTTTGATGTGATTTTAGGGATTGATTTGTTAACTACTCATCATGCCAAATTGATTGCTTTTGTAAGGTTGTTAGTTTTCATATTCCTAAGCAACTCTTTATTATTCAATTCAAGCAACCAAACCATTGAAGTCAAACTCTTTCATATCAAGCCGTAAATTCATTCGTTTATTGAAAAATGGATGTCAAGCTTTCTTAGCTATGTTATGGACTTGAACAAAAATACGTCAGATTTGAATGATATTTCTGTTGTTAGTAAATTTCCTAACGTATTTCCTGAAAAATTTTCTGGCCTACTCCCAGAGCGTGATATTGAATTTTGTATAGACTTTGAACCCGGTACAGAACCCATTTCTAAAATCTCATATCGTATGGCTCCTATTGAACTTCAGGACTTAAAAACCCAACTATAGAAGTTGATAACCAAGCCTCTATCCGGTGACTTCTTTTGTGGAATGCACCAAAGCCAGACTCTCCGTAGGGGATGCCATATTCGAGCGATAGTAAACTGATAGGTGTCATTGTGACGTCCTATCCAAGGTTGGAATATGAGTCACAGTTGAGAGCACCCTAAGTCAGTAATTGAAATACGTAGCTTTCTAGGCTTAGTTGGTTATTATCGGAGATTCGTTGAAGGATATTCTCGAATTGCTATTCCATTAACGCAGCCGACTCGAAAAGATACAAAATTCGAATGGAGCAAGGAATGTGGGAAAATCTACGAAGAACTCAAGAGGAGAGTCATTTCGGCACATGTTCTGACCATACCATTCAATACCATCCTGGAAAAGCGAACGTGGTAGCTGACGTGTTGAGTAGAAGATCATATACGGGAATAAGTGCGATGTTATTAAAATAAAGGCCCATTTTGTGTGATTTACAAAAGATGAAGATAGAATTCAACACTCCGGGGACCCATGCAATGATGTCAAGTATACGCATAAAACCGACTTTAATCGAAAAAGTTAAAGTTGCTCAAGCC
Organism: Panax quinquefolius; assembly: GCA_020205615.1. Lineage (NCBI taxonomy): Eukaryota > Viridiplantae > Streptophyta > Magnoliopsida > Apiales > Araliaceae > Panax > Panax quinquefolius. The sequence continues at coordinate 81,270,631 of CM035166.1, forward strand.
ACAGATCCGGAGCTGATGCGTATGAAGAAGAAAGTACAAGAAGGTACTATTCCAGAAGCAAGAATCGATGAAGAAGGAATACTTCGAGTCCACTCCAGACTTTGTGTTCCTAACGATTCTGACTTGAAGCATAGAATCATGATGGAGGCACAGAACACACCGTTTGCAATCCATCCTGGGAGTACCAAAATGTATCATGATCTTCGACATACATTTTGGTGGAACAATATGAAGAGAGAGATCGCGAAGTTTATATCGAGGTGTTTAATTTGTCAACATGTAAAGGCGGAGCATCAAGTGCCAAAATGTCCATTACAACCACTTGATATTCCGAAATGGAAGTGGGAACACATTACCATGGATTTCGTTACGGGTCTTCCCACGGTTTCTTAAGGCATAAATGCAATTTGGGTTATTGTTGATAGATTAACCAAGTCTGCCCATTTCTTACCGATACGGGAGACTTATTCCCTTGAACGTCTTGCTAGTATGTACGTGAATGAGATTGTGAGGTTGCATGGCATGCCAGTATCCATAGATTCGAATCGTGACCCAAGATTCACTTCAAGATTTTGGGTTAGCTTACAAAAAGATATGGGAACGGATTTACGGTTTAGTTTGGCATACCATCCTCAAACGGACGGGCAATCACACAGGACTATTCAAACTCTTGAAGATCTATTAAGACTTTGTGTCCTAGATTTCAAAGGGAGTTGGGTTAAGTACCTACCATTGGTGGAATTCTCCTACAACAACAGCTTATCGTGCAAGTATAGGTGTGGCTCCATTTGAGCATTATATGGACGAAAAGTGTCGCTTCCAATATGTTGGGATGAGGTGGGTAAAGCAACATTATTGGGACCCGAGTTGAGTATACGTGATGACTACGAAAAGATCCAAATGATTCGATAACGATATACAAACCAACATGTGATCGACAAAAAGAGTTATGTGGATCTTCATCGAAAGGACGTGGAATTTGACATTGGGGATCATGTATTGTTGCGTGTGGCTCCATGGAAAGGAGTTACAAGATTTGGGAAGAGAGGAAAGTTCAATCCACGATTTATTGGTCTATTTCAGATTCTTGACCGAATAGGAAATGTGGCATATAGACTCGCGTTACCTCCAAGTATATCTCGTGTTCATAATGTTTTTCATATAACTGTGCTTCGTAAATATGTGAAAGACCCGAACCACGTCATTGAGTTAGAACTGGACGAGATAGCCGAAGACTTAACGTACGAAGAGGTACCTCTCAAGATCTTGGATAGGAAAGAGCATGTCCTATGCACGAAGGTCGTACCATAAGTTAAAGTTTTGTGGAGGAACCATGCTATAGAGGAAATGACCTGGGAGTTGGAAACGGTAATGAAAGCGAGGTATCCTCATCTTTTCTAAACCCCAGGTACGTACGTCAATTTTGAGGATGAAATTTCATAAGGAGTGGAGGTTGTAAGTCCCCAAATTATTAATAAATGAAATTTAATTTCCTCTATTTATTATTTTGAAATAGTAAGGGTTGAATTGATTAATGTGGTTAGTTATGGGTAAAATGCGCAAATATTTTAAAATAAGCAGGTGGTTATAAAATACTCATTGTTGTCGGAGAATATTCGTTTGGTCGTGGAATATTCTTGCTATCGGGGAATATTCGTACGACAGCGCAGCCTTGTGTGGGCCCCATAACGGAAAGTGATTGGATGAAGAAAACGACAAGTATAAGTTGTTTATAAATAATCTACAAGAATTGTTACCAATTATCACTGTTGGAATACCCTATGGTTAAAACACAAGAATACGCCGCGTTGTTGCACAAGAAGACACCAGTATTGCACCAATTATTGATTCTTACGTAAGAAGGCACTACTCAATAATTGTTACAGTAATTACTGTTCAGTATTTTATTTTATTGATTCAATAATTGTTGCATTGATATTCTATATTACTGTTGTTTCAATAATTGTCACTACACAGTATTTTCTATTATCGAAGCAATAATTCATATTATCTGAATAATATTATTAGATAACATTATTGGCAATGTCTAGAAAATTACATCAAGGAGAGGTTTGGTCACCTAATCAAGCGCCAAAGAAGGAGAAATCCTTATTGAAAGCCCCTCTTCCTGAAACCTCGGTTGTCGGTATTGTGATTCTCAGAATATTATTTGTGAATAATTAATTATTGATTTATATGATGAGAAAAATATTCATTTTATGTGGATATAGATGGAGAAAATTTTAAAGTGACAATTGTTGAAAATCGATATTTTATCTTTTCTCGATAAAATAATATTTTATTATATTATTATAATATAATAATGATGATATTTTTTACAATGAATGTGGGATATATGAGTATATGAGGAGAAAGAGTATTTTTGTTGCAAAGTTGTTTAAAACATGTTAAACATGTCTCATGGGCCCATTTCTTGATCCGAAATTTGATTATAGCACGTAAAATCGCCTGCTTTATGGATTTCTTCGAATGTCATGCTTGGAATTTGGAAAAACTTTCTTCCGCAAAGTTGTAGAGAATTGAAATTCCTATAAAAATTACTTTGATTTGAATTTTTTCGATAAAAGGGCTATTTATTATGAATTATTGAAGTTCCGGATTAATTAATTATTATTATTTGGAGTTTTAAATTAATTAATTGAAAAAAAACATTTTTTTGGTTGTTATTGAGGTGTTGCTGATGTCTAGACTATATTGGTGTGCATAGGGAATTTGAGAAAAATAAATTATTATTTTATTAAATTTTCTGCTTTGGTGTTCTAAGCATTTTCCTATAAATAGGATGCTTAGGTTAAAATTGAAAATCACACCAGAAACTGAAGTTTTCTCTCTCTTTCTCTCTCTCTCGATATATTGAGCGTATTCTTGTGAGTATTTTAATACTTTGAGTGTTGCTATATACTTGTAAGTTCTTTCATAGCTTATATCCGGTGTTTCAACTAGAAGTACTGTCTTTACGAGGTAAGAGATGTTATTTTCTTCGTAAATGATATTATTTCTTCAATATCATTATGCCGAAATATTTGTCTGAATTTTTATCAAATATGGAACTTTTCATGTCGGGGTTACTATTCATGAGTTACTATTCATGTGTTACTATTCACGAGTTACTATTCATGAGTTACTATTCACGAGTTACTATTCACGAGTACTATTCACGAAGCATGATGATATTTTTTTGTGAAATTTCTATCTTTTAGTGTCGGAGTTACTATTCACGTATGCGGCACTATTCACGTATACGACACTATTCACAAAAAAATTAAATTTTCTTTTCTGTGTCCAAGATTGTCTATTATGATTCCTATCTTTGATTGAATCTATGTTTTGATCATTCTTGAATTTTACTCCACTCTGGTTATTTATGAAGTATTTTTGAACTTGGATTGCTTAAAGTACGAATCCATAATATTTATTCTTTTGTTTCACTGGATTCGTTTTCTTTAAAATATTTTTCATCATCCTTATTCCTAAATGATGATATTACTGAATATCTTTGGCATGTAGTGCAAAGATGAATGATTTTCTGATGAATATCTTTGGCCCGTAGTGCAAAGATGAATAGGTGTTTAGATGAACATGACCAACTGATGAATATCTTTGGCCTGTAGTGCAAAGATGAATATTTAATTCCAGATATATATTGATTGATCTTACAGGGATAAAATATCAATGATGAACTTTTAAATTCATATATAGAAGATAGTAGATTGCATTCTCTCTTCACTCTTCTAATGAATTATTATTTTCGCTGCGAAGATTGATTTAAAACTTGTTGTCTATTGTAGTCTATTAGATTTTTCCCTGTTGAAGACTAACGATAATTTTTTCTATATTATCTTGGTCATAATGTTCTTTACTGGGCTAGTTGAGCTCACCCTTTTCCTTGTTGTTCCATTTTTCTTCTCAAGAGTGGCGAGAATGTAGCGACTTATTTGAGTACTAGTGACAATATTTATATTTAAACTCACAGTGTGGAATGATGGTTCTAGAAGTGGTTCTAGTAGTCCTCACTATTACTGTAAAAATAGTGTATTAATAATTGTAATGAGGACTTATTTGCCCAAAATTAGTTGTATATGCCACCCATCTTGGGTCGCCACTATATGGTACATAATTTCAAATACAACTTAAATCCTTCGCTAGTGTACCTAAGCTTATTTGTTGGTACATAATATAGGGTATTATGTGATATGTTAATTTGTTAAACCGATAGTTTGAATACAAATATTGTTAACTAGATATTATACAAACTCAAAAGGAGTCCTCATTACAATTATTATCACACTATTTCACAATAATAAACCGAGAGTGAGGACTACTAATGCTATCCTTACAATTATTATCACACTATTTCGACCATTACTCTAATGCTATCCCCGACTCGCTCCCAAATATATTCTCATTTCCTCAAGAGAACAAAGGAAAGAAAGGGTGAGCTCAACTAGCCCAAAGAAGAAATATTATAACTAAGATAATGCGTAATAAATTATCAATAGTCTTCAACAATGTTAAACCGATAAAATACAATAGACAACCAGCTTAATCATAATTGAATATGCAATCCATTAAAAGAGTCAAGTAGAAAATAAAGTCTACTATCTTTTAGGTTTTAAAAGGTTTTCATCAATTTTTATCACTAAGACTCAGCTTAATGAATAAACCACAATATCTAATCATCCCCGCACTACTTGGCCAAGGATTTTCATCAAATTATCAATGGTCATGACTATACCGAATCACCCCCGGTCATAATCATACCAAAACTATCCATCACCGCATTACAAACCATCGAGGACTTTTGTCACATCATTTATATCAAGCCATGATTATACCGAATGAACCCCGTCATAATCATACTAAGTTCATCTATGCACGTAAGCCAAAGATAACTTTCAACATAATATAAACATGAGGATGATGACAATGATATAAGAATTCAATAAAACAAGTTCAAGAATTAATTTATCTAGGAATAATTAACGCCCAAATTGTCAACAAGATACTCGCTTTGTAGAGTAAAATTCAAGAATGATCGTAAGAATATTTCCATGAAAAGATACTTTGGATGAAACGCAAATATCAAGAATATTCTACTAATTTCATGGAGTATAGAAGTAAAGTTTTAACTAACTGGGTATAATAAAGAATGGAATAACAAAGGAAATCACCATGCATGCGGTGATTGAGATGATGCGCAAAGTTATTCCAATGTAATAATAATAATCTAACCAAAGTCGTGAAATTCACACCGACAGTGATGTTCCAACAGTAATAATAAAGATGGAACCGCATCCTGTAAAACACACATGATAGATATTCCAACATAATGATAAAGATTTTAACCAGTCCTGTAAAACACATGCATGTGATGTTCCAATGTAATAATAGAAGAATGTCACCAAGTATAGGTAAACCACATACGTATGATTATGTATAGTAATGTATATATACAATGTTATTCCAAGTAATAATAAAGAATGGAATAACAGAGGATTTCACCAAGTATAGGTATGTCACAGATACAAAGTTATTCCAATGTAATAATAAAGAATGGAATAACAGAGGATTTCACCAAGTATAGGTACGCCACAGATACAAAGTTATTCCAATGTAATAATAAAGAATGGAATAATGTAAGTTCTCTTCATGAATAAGAAAGAATAACACTTTTTACGGGTACAACAAATAATATCCCTTACCTTAGAAGAACTCAATATTGAAAAGTGAAGTAGCGAATACTTTTCTTCTTTCTCTCTATAGTTTCTCTCTCTGTAGTTTCAATGAATTCGTAAGAAATAATGAAGGAATGAGCTTTCTATTTATAGAAAAACCGAGGGTGGCTCTTGGTCTTAACGAAGGGTCAAAATGACTTCTTGTAATATCAAGAGACAACTACTATTCATGAAGGGGTAATTAACCCTCGAACAATCAAGAGGCGCTTAACTCTTGGTAATATCAAGGGACAACTACTATTTGATGAAGGGGTAATTACTATTCACAAAGGTAATTACTATTCACAAAGGTAAATACTATCGACGAAGGTAATTACTATTCACAAATGTAATTACTATTCACAAAGGTAAATACTATTCACAAAGGTAATTACTATTCACAAAGGTAATTACTATTCACGAAGGTAAATAAATATTATCGACGAAGGTAATTACTATTCACAAAGGTAATTACTATTCACAAAGGTAAATACTATCGATTTAAGAGACTCTTAGATGATGACATATACGGGCCCCCATAAAATAATCAAACTTACCACAAACGCCTCATAATGTACTTTTTATATACATCAAGGATCAATAAATATTACCACAAATCATTTTATTTTTAATCAACACATATTTAATCTTTCAACAATTATTAATCATTTATAACTTGTCGCCTCAATTAATAATATAAATATATTATACGTATGATACCGCGACAATAATTGAATCAATAATATAAGAGATATGATGCAAAAATTATCAGAAGTAATAATTGAGTATAGCTAAGTGACTTCTCACGTAAGCATCAATAATCAATACCGCTAGTGCTACTACGCAACCACGCCAGACATCGTATTTTTTACCACCGGTAGTTCAACAGCTTTTAATTCAGAATACCTCCGCCGCCGTTATTTTTATAGAAAGATAATTTTGTCGCTTTTCTAACTACGATAATACTTCCGCTAGGGGGTCCACTAATGATTGAGCCGCCGCATTTAATATTCCCCGACAAAAAGAATATTCCCCACCAAACGAATATTTTATAACAACTTGCTTACTTTGCAAAATTTATAAATATTACCCACAACTATAACATTATATCAAATTTATTCCATAATATTCAAAAATAATATTTATAGAAAATTCATCTTTATTTATAAAAGTCGGGTCTTACAACCTCCCTTCTTATGAAATTTCACCATCAAATTAGGGTACGACTGATATGATAAAGAGGTGAGGATACCTTGAATACCTTTATCGTTAAAAATATTAAATTCATCTTCGCAATCCGCCAAAGATATTCATTAACAATTCATCTTTGCACTACAAAGCAAAGATATACAACTCAGAAACCAATAATGCCGAGACGCAGCTTTAATAAGATCACACCACTAATTATCCATGCACTACTAGCCAAGGATATTCGTGTTTTCAATTACTACCATGATTATACCGAATAATCCTTGGTCATAATCATACCAAGTCTATCAATGCACTACTACCAAAGATGACTTTTACCACATCCATGAATTAATATTTCATCACGAGACTCAAATTTCAATAATTAATCCATATCATCGAATCATCCCCGCACTACGTGCCAAGGATATTCATTAAGATCAATACCACGAATTATCCATGCACTACTACCAAAGATAATCGTGTATTCATTAAGATCACGACCACAAATTATCCATGCACTACTACCAAAGATAATCGTATATTCATTAGTATCACGACCACAAATTATCCATGCACTACTACCAAAGATAATCGTGTATTCATTAAGATCACGACCACAAATTATCCATGCACTACTACCAAAGATAATCGTATATTCATTAAGATCACGACCACAAATTATCCATGCACTACTACCAAAGATAATCGTATTTCATTAGTATCACGACCACAAATTATCCATGCACTACTACCAAAGATAATCGTAGTGTTTTCAATTACTACATGATTATACCAACAATCCTCGTCATAATCATACCAAGTCCATCTATGCACTACAAAAGCCACGTATGACTTTCAACATAATATAAACATACGAGGATAATGATATAAAGAATCAATCAAATGAGATAAAGGATAAATATTAAACATTTATAATATAATTTATCCAGATTCAAGAATATCCCCATGTTATCAATCACTTAATAATCTCATAATCTAATATCATTAATATTATAACAATATTTTAATCACTTCTTAAATTTATAAACAATTTATCTCAATTGTTTACGCTTTACCATATAATGCATTTAATCATTCAAAAATGCCATACTCATAAGATATCATCACCAATTATCAAATCCCTCAAAAAATATGCATATACTCTATATAGGATTCTCTAGCCATAAAATCCTATTTTCAACTTTGTTACTTCACATAACATATTTAACTCATATGTTCAGAATTCAAACTATTTTCATGAAAAATACCAAATCAGTCCCAAAAATATTTCTTTTCTGGGATTTAGCATAATATAGTCCCATAATGAAAATATATTTTTCTCGAAATTTTTAAAATTCATTTACTATTTTTCAAAAATCAATTTCTAATTAATTCCTTAAGAAATTAGCTACCTCAAGTTTAACTCCAAAATTCCCAAATCTTGGCAGGACCTTACACATGTTAATGTGAGCCTCCAGCTTAAATTTCATGGTCATCTGAGTTATAGAACTCCGCTTATAGCATTTTTCATCAAAAAACCCTAAATATTGAAATGGTCATAACTTGCTCATTTTAAGTCTGAATGAGCTCATTTTTGGACACGATGTTCTTTATACCATATACTTTTTATGTCCCAAAAGGCCTGAATTTTTCTCACTAATTAAGTGGCCGAAACAGCCCTTACAAAAAACGTGGCAGCAGAATTTTTTGGACATTTTAAAGTTTGACTCCTTTGCTAAAATCACCCACACGAAAAATCTACAACACCTTTTTCATTGATTCCACTTGGATTAGTTAGGTAACTCATAGATCTAACTCTAGGACTTAACCACACTCAAAAATTCAAAATATAATAAGAGATTTGGTCAATTGAATTTCATATTACGCTTTTCACCAAAATCTGGTTTTTAACTCCTCAGTGATTTTTAAGAAACTTTCATGTTTTCACATACTAACCAACATAACTCATCATAACACTTACTAATACTTCATATACCCATGATTTTCATTAGTCCAATGCTTTTATTATGACTTTCATCATAAACCACGTAAACCTGCTCATTTTAGTCAAGAAATATTCGAGGGTTTAAGAAATGGGTTTTAGATCGGGGTCAATACAAAATTCGATTTCACGCCTAGGGTAGGCTAGGAAATCTTCAAGAATACGCCAAGAAATTTATTAATAATAGAAATATCATTCAAAACTGTGACTCTCATCCAAGACTTGATAAGACGTCACATTGATACCAACTGTGACTTCTATCCCTTAACCTAGATAAAGACCTCACAATGATACCTATAAACTTGCCATCTTCATTCACGATGTCGCCACGTAAAGTCCGCTTTGCATTCCACACACAAGGAAGTCAACAACGAAAGGTTCGGGGCTCTTTACTTATGGCTTGATATGACAATAATTTACTTTAGTAGTTCGTTACTTTGAATTCGCACAACAAGTTGGTTAAGAATATAAAAGCTAACAACCTTACGAAAAATCATGATGAGTAGTTAACCAATCGATTCCTAAAGTCACATCAAAGGCAAATATTTTCAAAAGATAAGATCGACAGTAACGTGAAAATGTTTATTTGAATCAAACAAGATTTAAAAATAAGAGAGAGTAACGAAGGCTCCTACTAACGGTTTCAACCAATAAGTCAAAGTTTAACTTCTTCTGAGTCAAATTTAAACGCTGAACACAACTAGGTGAAATAAAAGAGTGGGTAGAACTGGTATCTAACACTCAGATAGACTTCGCAAGAGCTTATGATTAACTTACCCGTGATAATTTTATTCGTGTTCCTCGTCACGAGAAAAAAAAAACGCCTCTCTTAAACTACCGGCTTTGGTTTGTCCGGGACAAATTTTTGGTGCCTCCATCCTAGTTGAATTTGTCTTCTGTGAACGACAAAATCGAGCTAAGTGACCTTCTTTCCACAATTATAACATGCTTTTGACTCGCATGGCGCAGCTTCGATCGATGTGTCCCTCTCCTCCGCATTTGAAGCATATGATAGGTGGTCTTTCTCCTTCCTTAACAACGGTGCCGGTGGCCGACGCCTTTCCATCATCATTGAATCTCCTTTTCTTGAAATGTCCATTCTTATTGCTTTGACCTCGATTACCACCGAAGTGGTTACCATATCCGCCCGTTGATTCCTCTCCACGCTTGTTGTCACCGCTCATGACTACTCTCACCGGTATTATAATTTTGCCACCGCTTCTTTTTTTAGTCATATTGACTGACTCGTTATCGCGCTTCCACTAATCGAGCCCTATTTACAACATCCTAATACAAACATAGCTTATGAGAAATAAGATGTCGACGATCTCCCGCTTCAAACCTCTTAAAAACATTCGCCATTCTTCTCTCATTATCCACCAAGTGGGACGAAAATCGTGATAACTCCGCAAATTTTGCCTCGTATCATGACACTGGCCATATTGTTTTGTTCCAACTTGATAAACTCCACCTCCTTCATGTGGCGCAATACTTTCGTGAAAGTATTTGTCGCTGAACAACTCCCCCGGAACTTCTCCCAAGATATCTTCAAGACAAAGAAGTCGAGTACGCTTTTACCGATTCCCACCAAGAATCAGCCTCCCGCAAGAACATAAAGGCTAAGAAGGGAACTTTTTCTCTGAGCATCCCAAGACATCAAATATCTTGGTAATCTGCTTTATCCATGCTTCCGCCAAGTGGTTTTGCTTCCTTAAACTCCGGTGGTCCCAAATCCTTGAATTGTTTAGCGGTGACCGCCCGAGTTTTCCGTGTTTCCACCCCACGCTTTGGATGTAAGTCGCTTTACCGATGTCGTTGCATGAATTCTAAAACCTCTTAAACGCATGGCCGCTCATCAATTAATCGTTGTTGTTGTTTACAGGAGGATTATCGCCATCCTGTCAGACATTGTCCCCGATTATCGATCCGTGGAGAATCAACAGCCTCCCGTGCTCCATTGCTATTCTCAACATTCTGGATGCCATATTTTCAAACACCGCCACAAAATAAGGGTTAATCGACATGCAACATATTATCACTATACTCTCGACCGACCAATCAAATACCAAATAAACTTAGTAGGTCATACTAGCGAAGGAATTCCCCATCTCTCCCTCCTAGTTCTAGTCTCACATCTTAGCCAGTGATCATATCCCTAAGCTCGATACCAACCGTGACGCCCCAAAATTAGGTATACGCCACCCATCTTGGGTCGCCACTTACATGGTACATAAATTCAAATACAAACTTAATTAATACAACCGTCAGTAACATACGACAATACATAAACCGAGAGTTCTAATAGAAATATTGTCATTTAGATATTATCCATACTCAAAAGGAGTCCTCATTACAATTATTATCACACTATTTCACGTAATAGTGAGGACTACTAATGCTATCCTCTGACCATTACTCCGCTCCCCGACTCGTCCCAAAATTATATTCTCATTTCCTCAAGAGAATAAAGGAAGAAAGGGTGAGCTCAACTAGCCCAAAGAAGAAATATTATAACTAAGATAATGCGTAATAAATTATCAATAGTCTTCAACAATGTTAAACCGATAAAATACAATAGACAACCAGCTTTAATCATAGCTGAATATGCAATCCATTAAAAGAGTCAAGTAGAAAATAAAGTCTACTATCTTTTAGGTTTTAAAAGGTTTTCATCAATTTTTATCACTAAGACTCAGCTTTAATGAATAAACCACAATATCTAATCATCCCCGTACTACTTGGCCAAGGATTTTCATCAAATTATCAATGGTCATGACTATACCGAATCACCCCGGTCATAATCATACCAAAACTATCCATCATCGCATTACAAAATGCCAATCGAGGACTTTTGTCACATCATTTATATCAAGCCATGATTATACCGAATGAACCCCGGTCATAATCATACTAAGTTCATCTATGCACGTAAGCCAAAGATAACTTTCAACATAATATAAACATGAGGATGATGACAATGATATAAGAATTCAATAAAACAAGTTCAAGAATTAATTTATCTAGGAATTATTAACGCCCAAATTGTCAACAAGATATCGTTTGTAGAGTAAAATTCAAGAATGATCAAGAATATTTCCATGAAAAGATACCGGATGAAACGCAAATATCAAGAATATTCTACTAATTTCATGGAGTATAGAAGTCAAAGTTTTAACCAACCGGGTATAATAAAGAATGGAATAACAAAGGAAATCACCATGCATGCGGTATTGCAGATGTATGTGTTATTCCAATGTAATAATAATAATCGGAACCAGTCGTGAAATTCACATCGATGTGATGTTCCAATGTAATAATAAAGATGGAACTGCATCCGTGTAAAACACATGATAGGATATTCCAACATAATGATAAAGATTTTAACTGTGTCCTGTAAAAAACACATGCATGTGATGTTCCAATATAATAATAAAAGAATGTCACCAAGTCCTAGTAAAACACATGTATGTGATAGGTATGTCCAATAATGTTATTCAATGAATAATGTCACCAAGATAGGGTAATACGAGGATTTCACATGTATAGGGTATGTCACAGATACAAAAGTTATTCCAATGTAATAATAAAGAATGGAATAACAGAGGGATTTCACCAAGTATAGGTATGCCACAGATACAAAAGTTATTCCAATGTAATAATAAAGAATGGAATAATGTAAGTTCTCTTCATGAATAAGAAAGAATAACACTTTACGGCACAACAAATAATATCCCTTACCTTAGAAGAACCTAATATTGAAAAGTGAAGTAGCGGTAATACTTTTTTTCTTTCTCTCTATAGTTTCTCTCTAGTTTCAATGAATTCGTAAGAAATAATGAAGGAATGAGCTTTCTATTTATAGAAAAACCGAGGGTGGCTCTTGGTCTTAACGAAGGGTCAAAAAATGACTTTTGTAATATCAAGAGACAACTACTATTCATGCGAAGGGGTAATTAACCTCGAACAATCAAGAGGCGCTTAACTCTTGTAATATCAAGGACAACTACTATTTGATGAAGGGGTAATTACTATTCACAAAGGTAATTACTATTCACAAAGGTAAATACTATCGACGAAGGTAAATACTATCGACGAAGGTAATTACTATTCACAAAGGTAATTACTATTCACAAAGGTAAATACTATCGACGAAGGTAATTACTATCACAAAGGTAATTACTATTCACGAAGGTAAATACTATCGACGAAGGTAATTACTATTCACAAAGGTAATTACTATTCACAAAGGTAAATACTATCGACGAAGAGACTCTTAGATGATGACATATGGGCCCCCATAAAATAATCAAACTTACCACAAACGCCTCATAATGTACTTTTATATACATCAAGGATCGAATAAATATTACCACAAATCATTTTATTTTTAATCAACACATATTTAATCTTTCAACAATTATTAATCATTTATAACTTGTCGCCTCAATTAATAATATAACATATTATACGTATGATATCGTGACAATAATTGAATCAATAATATAAGAGATATGATGCAAAGAATTATCGTAGTAATAATTGAGTATAGCTAAGTGACTTCTCACGTAAGCATCAATAATCAATACCGTGTGCTACTACGCAACCACGCCAGACATCGATTTTTTTACTACCGGTAGTTCAACAGCTTTTACCAGAACACCTCCGCCATATTTTTATAGAAAGATAATTTTGTCGCTTTTCTAACTACGATAATACTTCCGCTAGGGGGGTCCACCAATGATTGAGCCGCCGCATTTAATATTCCCCGACAAAAAAAGAATATTCCCCCACCAAACGAATATTTTATAACAACTTGCTTACTTTGCAAAATTTATAAATATTACCCACAACTATAACATTATATCAAATTTATTCCATAATATTCAAAAATAATATTTATAGAAAATTCATCTTTATTTATAAAAGTCGGGTCTTACAACCTCCCTTCTTATGAAATTTCACCTCAAAATTAGGGTACGACTGATATGATAAAGAGGGTGAGGATACCTTGAATACCTTTATCGTTAAAAATATTAAATTCATCTTCGCAATCCGCCAAAGATATTCATTAACAATTCATCTTTGCACTACAAAGCAAAGATATACAACTCAGAAACCAATAATGCCGAGACGCAGCCTTAATAATAGTATCACGACCACGAATTATCCATGCACTACTCGCCAAGGATATTCGTGTTTTCAATTACTACCATGATTATACCGAATAATCCTCGGTCATAATCATACCAAGTCTATCAATGCACTACTACTAAAGACGACTTTTACCACATCCATGAATTAATATTTCATTGTCGAGACTCACCAATAATTAATCCATATCATCGAATCATCCCCGCACTACGTGCCAAGGATATTCATTAGTATCACGACCACGAATTATCCATGCACTACTACCAAAGATAATCGTGTATTCATTAATATCACCACAAATTATCCATGCACTACTACCAAAGATAATCGTATTCATTAGTATCACGACCACAAATTATCCATGCACTACGGCCAAAGATAATCGTGGTATTCATTAGTATCACGACCACAAATTATCCATGCACTACTACCAAAGATAATCGTCGTATTCATTAATCATTATCACGACCACAAATTATCCATGCACTACTACCAAAGATAATCGTAATCGTATTCATTAGTATCACGACCACAAATTATCCATGCACTACTACCAAAGATAATCGTGTTTTCAATTACTATGATTATACCGAACAATCCTCGGTCATAATCATACCAAGTCCATCTATGCACTACAAAGCCACGTATTTACTTTCAACATAATATAAGCATGAGGATAATGATATAAAGAATCAATCAAATGAGATAAAGGATAAATATTAAACATTTATAATATAATTTATCCAGATTCAAGAATATCCCCATGTTATCAATCACTTAATAATCTCATAATCTAATATCATTAATATTATAACAATATTTTAATCACTTCTTAAATTTATAAACAATTTATCTCAATTGTTTACGCTTTACCATATAATGCATTTAATCATTCAAAAATGCCATACTCATAAGATATCATCACCAATTATCAAATCCTCAAAAAATATGCATATACTCTATATAGGATTCTCTAGCCATAAAATCTTATTTTCAACTTTGTTACTTCACATAACATATTTAACTCATATGTTCAGAATTAAACTATTTTCATGAAAAATACCAAATCAGTCCCAAAAATATTTCTTTTCTGGGATTTAGCATAATATAGTCCCATAATGAAAATATATTTTTCTTGGAATTTTAAAATTCATTTACTATTTTTCAAAAATCAATTTCTAATTAATTCCTTAAGAAATTAGCTACCTCAAGTTTAACTCCAAAATTTCCCAAATCTTGGCAGGACCTTACACATGTTAATGTGAGCCTCCAGCTTTAAATTTCATGGTCATCTGAGTTATAGAACTCCGCTTATAGCATTTTTCGTCAAAAAACCTAAATATTGAAATGGTCATAACTTGCTCATTTTAAGTCTGAATGAGCTCATTTTTGGACACGATGTTCTTTATACCATATACTTTTATGTCCCAAAAGGCCTGAATTTTTCACACTAATTAAGTGGCCGAAACAGCCCTTACAAAAACGTGGCAGCAGCATTTTTTGGACATTTTCAAGTTTTGACTCCTTTGCTAAAATCACCCACACGAAAAATCTACAACACCTTTTTCATTGATTCCACTTGGATTAGTTAGGTAACTCATAGATCTAACTCTAGGACTTAACCACACTCAAAAATTCAAAATATAATAAGAGATTTGGTCAATTGAATTTCATGTTACGCTTTTCACCAAAAATCTGGTTTTTAACTCCTCAGTGATTTTTAAGAAACTTTCATGTTTTCACATAATAACCAACATAACTCATCATAACACTTACTAATACCACGATACCCATGATTTTCATTAGTCCAATGCTTTTATTATGACTTTCATCATAAACCACGTAAATGCTCCTTTTAGTCAAGAAATATTTGAGGGTTTAAGAAATGGGTTTTAGATCGGGTCAATACAAAATTCGATTTCACGCCTAGGTAGGCTAGAAATCTTCAAGAATACGCCAAGAAATTTATTAATAATAGAAATATCATTCAAAATCTGTGACTCTCATCCAAGACTTGATAAGACGTCACATTGATACCAACTGTGACTTCTATCCCTTAACCTAGATAGCACCTCACAATGATACCTATAAACTTGCCATCTTCATTCACGATGTCGCCTACGAAAAGTCCGCTTCGCATTCCACACAAGGAAGTCAACAACGAAAGGTTCGGGCTCTTTACTTATGGCTTGATATGACAATAATTTACTTTAGTAGTTTGGTTACTTGAATTCGCATAACAAGTTGGTTATGAATATAAAAGCTAACAACCTTACAAAAGCATGATGAGTAGTTAACCAATCGATTCCTAAAATCACATCAAAGACAAATATTTTCAAAAGAGATAAGATCGACAGTAACGTGAAAATGTTTATTTGAATCAAACAAGATTTAAAAATAAGAGAGGTAACGTAACGAAGGCTCCTACTAACGAAGTTTCAACCAATAAGTCAAAGTTTAACTTCTTCTGAGTCAAATTTAAACGCTGAACACAACTAGGTGAAATAAAAGAGTGGGTAGAACTGGTATCTAACACTTTGTATATAGACTTCGCAAGAGCTTATGATTAACTTACCCGTGATAATTTTATTCGTGTTCCTCGTCACGAGAAAAAAAACGCCTCTCTCTTAAACTACCGGCTTTTGTTTGTCCGGGACACCTTTTGGTGCCTCCATCCTAGTTGAATTTGTCTTCTAGAAACGACAAAATCGAGCTAAGTGACCTTCTTCCACAATTATAACATGCTTTGACTACATGGCATAGCCTTCGATCGATGTGTCCCTCTCCTCCGCATTTGAAGCATACGATAGGTGGTCTTTCTCCTTCCTTAACAACGGTGTCAGGTCGACGCCTTTTCCATCATCATTGAATCTCCTTTTCTTGAAATGTCCATTCTTATTGCTTTGACCCCGATTACCACCGGTGGTTACCATATCCGCCCGTTGATTCCTCCACGCTTGTTGTCACCGCTCGATGACTACTCTCACCGGTATTATAATTTTGCTTACCGCTTCTTTTTAGTCATATTGACTCGTTATCGCTACTTCCACTAATCGAGCCCTATTTACAACATCCGAATACAAACACGCTTTATGAGAAAT
The DNA here is from genome assembly GCA_020205615.1 of Panax quinquefolius. Classification (NCBI taxonomy): domain Eukaryota; kingdom Viridiplantae; phylum Streptophyta; class Magnoliopsida; order Apiales; family Araliaceae; genus Panax; species Panax quinquefolius. The sequence goes on from CM035166.1 coordinate 81,287,811, forward strand.
AAGATGTCGACGATTCTCCGCTTCAAACCTCTTAAAAACATTCGCGCCATTCTCTCTTCATTATCCACCAAGTGGGACGAATCGTGATAACTCCGCAAATTTTGCCTCGTATCATGGACACCTGGCCATATTGTTTTGTTCCAACTTGATAAACTCCACCTCCTTCATGTGGCGAATACTTTCAGAAAGTATTTGTCGTTGAATGCCCCGAACTTCTCCCAAGATATCTTCAAGACAAAGAAGTCGAGTACGCTTTTACCGATTCCCACCAAGAATCAGCCTCCGCAAGAACATAAAGGCGCAAAAGGAACCTTTTTTCTTCTGAGCATCCCAAGACATCAAATATCTTGTAATCTGCTTTATCCATGCTTCCGCCAAGTGGTTTTGGCTCTCCTTAAACTCCGGTGGTCCCAGCCTTGAATTGTTTAGCGGTGACCGCCGAGAGTTTTCCGTGTTTCCACCCCACGCTTTTGGATGTAAGTCGCTTTCGCCGATGTTGCATGAATTCTAAAACCTCTTAAACGCATCATGCGTTCATCAATCGATCGATCGTTGTTGTTTACAGGAGGATTATCGCCATCCTGTCTGCACATTGTCCCGATTATCGATCCGTGGAGAATCAATACCTCCGTGCTCCATTGCTATTCTCAACATTCTCTGATGCCATTTTCAAACACCGCCACAAAATAAGGGTTAATCGACATGCAACATATTATCACTATACTCGATCGACCAATCAAATACCAAATAAACTTAGGTAGGTCATACTAGCGAAGGAATTCCCTATCTCTCCCTCCTAGTTCTAGTCTCACATCTTAGCCAGGATCATATCCCTAAGCTCGATACCAACCGTGACGCCCCCAAAATTAGGTATACGCCACCCATCTTGGGTCGCCACTTACATGGTACATAAATTAAATACAACTTAATTATACATCCGTCGTGGTAAATATACGACAAAATACATAAACCGAGAGTTCTAATACAAATATTGTCATTTAGATAATATCCATACTCAAAAGGAGTCCTCATTACAATTATTATCACACTATTTCACGTAATAGTGAGGACTACTAATGCTATCCTCCGACCATTACTCCGCTCCCAACTCGTCCCAGCCTATATTCTCATTTCAAAGAGAACAAAACAAAGAAAGGGTGAGCTCAACTAGCCCAAAGAAGAAATATTATAACTAAGATAATGCGTAATAAATTATCAATAGTCTTCAACAATGTTAAACCGATAAAATACAATAGACAACCAGCTTAATCATAAGCTGAATATGCAATCCATTAAAAGAGTCAAGTAGAAAATAAAGTCTACTATCTTTTAGGTTTTAAAAGGTTTTCATCAATTTTTATCACTAAGACTCAATTTAATGAATAAACCACAATATCTAATCATCCCTGCATCACTACCAAGGATTTTCATCAAATTATCAATGGTCATGACTATACCGAATCACCCCTCGTCATAATCATACCAAAAACTATCCATCAACGCATTACGTGCCACCGAGGACTTTTTGTCACATCATTTATATCAAGCCATGATTATACCGAATGAACCTCGGTCATAATCATACTAAGTTCATCTATGCACGTAAGCCAAAGATAACTTTCAACATAATATAAACACGAGGATGATGACAACAATGATATAAGAATTCAATAAAACAAGTTCAAGAATTAATTTATCTAGGAATTATTAACGCCCAAATTGTCAACAAGATACTGCTTTTGTAGAGTAAAATTCAAGAATGATCGTAAGAATATTTCCATGAAAGAGATACCGGATGAAACGCAAATATCAAGAATATTCTACTAATTTCATGGAGTATAGAAGTCAAAGTTTTAACCAACCGGGTATAATAAAGAATGGAATAACAAAGGAAATCACCACGCATACGCAGATTGCAGATGTATGTGTTATTCCAATGTAATAATAATAATCGGAACCAGTCGTGAAATTCACAATCGACATGATGTTCCAATGTAATAATAAAGATGGAACTGCATCCGTAAAACACACGATATAGGATATTCCAACATAATGATAAAGATTTTAACCAGTCCTGTAAAAACACATGCATGTGATGTTCCAACATAATAATAATAGAATGTCAACAAGTCCTGGGTAAACCACGATATATATGTGGATGTTCCAATGTAATATGAAAGTTATTCAATAAGAATAATAAAGAATGGAATAATAGAGGATTTCACCAAGTATAGGGTATGCCACAGATACAAAGTTATTCCAATGTAATAATAAAGAATGGAATAACAGAGGGATTTCACCAAGTATAGGTATGTCACAGATACAAAAGTTATTCCAATGTAATAATAAAGAATGGAATAATGTAAGTTTTCTTCATGAATAAGAAAGAATAACACTTTACGGTACAACATAAATAATATCCCTTACCTTAGAAGAACCAATATTGGAAAAGTGAAGTAGCGTAATACTTTTTCTTCTTTCTCTCTATAGTTTCTCTCTAGAGTTTCAATGAATTCGTAAGAAATAATGAAGGAATGAGCTTTCTATTTATAGAAAACCGAGGGTGGCTCTTGGTCTTAACGAAGGGTCAAAATGACTTCGTAATATCAAGAGACAACTACTATTTCATGAAGGGGTAATTAACCCTCGAACAATCAAGAGGCGCTTAACTCTCGGTAATATCAAGGACAACTACTATTTGCGGGTAATTACTAATTACTATTCACAAAGGTAATTACTATTCATTTAAGGTAAATACTATCGACGAAGGTAATTACTATTCACAAAGGTAATTACTATTCACAAAGGTAAATACTATTCACGTAAGGTAATTACTATCACAAAGGTAATTACTATTCACGAAGGTAAATACTATCGACGAAGGTAATTACTATTCACAAAGGTAATTACTATTCACAAAGGTAAATACTATCGACGAAGAGACTCTAGAGATGATGATATATGGGCCCCCATAAAATAATCAAACTTACCACAAACGCCTCATAATGTACTTTTATATACATCAAGGATCGAATAAATATTACCACAAATCATTTTATTTTTAATCAACACATATTTAATCTTTCAACAATTATTAATCATTTATAACTTGTCGCCTCAATTAATAATATAACATATTATACGATGATATCGTGACAATAATTGAATCAATAATATAAGAGATATGATGCAAAGAATTATCGTAGTAATAATTGAGTATAGCTAAGTGACTTCTCACGTAAAGATCAATAATCAATACCGTGTGCTACTACGCAACCACGCCAGACATCGCATTTTTTACCACCGGGTAGTTCAACAGCTTTTAATTCAGAACACCTCCGCCGTTATTTTTATAGAAAGATAATTTTGTCGCTTTCTAACTACGACAATACTTCCGTTAATACTTCCGCCAGGGGGTCCACTATTCCCCAATCGATATTTTATAAGAACTTGCTTACTTTTGCATTTAAAATATTCCCCTAACAAAAAGAATATTCCATAATATTCAAACGAAAAATATTTTTATAACAACTTCTTACTTTGCAAAATTTATAAATATTACCCACAACTATAACATTATATCAAATTTATTCCATAATATTCAAAATAATATTTATAGAAAACCACAATCATCTTTATTTATAAAGATATTGTTCGGGTAACCCAGAACCCAATTTTCGTGAACGGTCAACGTAGTTTGACTGATTATATCTTTCGATCTACTCATGATCTGGACTATATTCAAGTTGCAGAATAAAGACCACACAACATACTACACGTTCAAACATTTAACACACAAAAACAAATAACAGACACCGATCTATGAGGTCTGACATTTGACTGTCAGACACTAATTTTCCAGATTTCCAGATTTGAGAAATCTTTAAATTCGAGCATCAAGATGATATTGATACGAGTTTTGACAACCCAGATCATCAAATGACACTCTAATACACAACTATAACCAACAACTAACATCAAATTACATGATTTATGAAAATTAGGGTTTATAACTTTTCTATCTTTCATTTTTGATTTCTGATCTTTGATCTGTTCTTGGAAAGCTAGATAATGATATAAGCCTTTCTTCTCACTCATTCTCACTCCCCATCTTGAAAATTATAGAGAGAAAAGGTCTTGGTTGGTTTGAGAAATTAATGAGCATTCTCTCTCTCTTTAATCCTTAAAATGACTTGATCTTGAGGCTACCAAATTTCTAATTTCAAGTAGATTCTTTGTGATATTTAGGCACATGAAGTAGGTGTAGTTGTTCACCAACCAAATATAGGGCAAGACTTGCAAGTTAAGCTCAAATAATACACCCAAGGGTATTATAGTCATTTCCCATTTAATTTTAATGGCATTTTGGACTTTGGCCAAACCCTTAGTGTTTAGGGTTCGAATAGGGTTTAGGCTTTAGAAAAATTTAGGGTTTAGGGTTTGTAAATTTAAATCTTTAAAAATTCCAATTTAGGTTTTAAAAATAGAAAATTAATATTTCTAACTTATAATTAGGATTTTCTAAGAATATTAAAATTTTTTAATCATAATTTAAATCTCGCTAATTAGGATTAGTATTTCCTAATTAAAATCGCTAATTAAGCAATTAGGGTCAAAATGGTCATTAGGGTTTATAACCCAAAATTAGGGTTTCTAATAGAAAAATAATTTTCCTAAAGTAGAAATTTAATTTCGTAATTAGATTAGGGTTTTCTAATTACTTAATCTTGAAAATTAGAATTAATATATCCTAATTAACATTAAAAGTATTAAATTAACACTTAGGTCTTCCCGAATTACAAATTAGGGTTTTAAATTCGTAATTAGGGTTTTAAATTTGGAATTAGGGTTTTGTAACCAATTTGTTAAGATTAACCCTAATTAATCCTATAATTATTTACACTTATGCCATTAAGTTCCCGATTTAGGGTTTCATGCACCGAATTAGGGTTTCGGAATCCCGGAACCGAAATTAGGGTTTTTAGAACCGGTTTCTAGGGTTTCTTATTAATCGCTAGGATTTTCTAATCGAACGTTGACGTTCTTAATATATACTTAGGGTTTGTTACAGATATCGATTATCTGGTCAACCCTTGACCCTTAACCACATACTGTACACATATACGCAGAACATATTCACATAACATATTCACATAAACACTTAATCCTGAATAATTCACCTAAATCATTCACAGAATTTTGAAATCCAAAAAATTCTATCTTAAAAATATCAAACGCATACACTTATTTTCTGTCTAGGTTCTAATTTTGAACCTTAAATCAATTAATAAAAATTTTAAAAATATTCTAAATTCTCGGGTTGTCACATTCACCCCTTCTTCTAAAAATTTCGTCCCCGAAATTTACCTTACACCTTACACCATACTGCTTACACCATTCACATATAGTATCACATGCTACCCAATACATTCTTCACAAGAATAAAAATTTTGAAATTGTGCTGAGGGGTTTTACAGACTATTGTCTGTCATTTTCGCAAAGGTTATAGGAAATTCATCCGCAAACCGTCATAACTTATGGACATAGTGGGTAATTAATCCAGTATGTCCTGTACTTATTAAGTACTGCTGGTCGACTCTGTTTCTCTTCACTGCTATAGGCACAAAATTCTAGTTCAGTCTTATTGGATTCCGCACCAAAACAAATTGGTTCGGGAAATTTCCTTCAATGAACACTTAGAGTTTTCATAAACTTTAGTCTAGCTGAATCGAATAGCATAGACCCATATCAATAATTCAATTCAATCGAATTATTTAAGTGTAGCCAAACCAGTTGGCAAATTAAAATTTTGAAAATATTTTTTGAGAATGACGCCATGATGTCGTCTTGTATTAATGTTGATCACATTTGAGGATCTTAGTCATTGTATGACTTTTTGTCATAACACATCATACAATAGTGGAACAACGAATTTAGATCAAATTCACACTAAGTATTCTGTATTTTACAACTCCATCAAATTTTATCATCTCTCGCACTTTTATTACGGGTACATGAGTGATAAATAAAATAAATTTTGATATTTTAAATCATTTGCGTCTAGCTAAAATAAGTAGCATAGACTATACTTTAAACCGTTTCAAAAATGATTACGAGTTTACAATTTTTTTTAAAGGCACATAGTGCGTATTTAGCTTGATGTCAATCATTTTGAAATTTAGTATAGCTAGGAGTTTTGGAAAACTTATGTCTCCACTAATAATCATTTGCTTAACAATCTATCTGTTCCTATAATCCTCAATACTCCATTTACACACAACTATACCCAGTTCGTCAAACCACACTTATGAGTCCATAAATTGCCACAATCATATGAGTTTAAGAACTTTCCTAGTCTGACCTTTGGCGTCCGTTCACTGAGGGGTTCATAAACATTTGATATAACTATGAGTCAAGCATGTCACATAAGTATGAGTTTTAAGAACTCGTACTTAACCTTATATTTTCTACCTATAACCTATCAATCTATTATACACATGAGAAAGGAATCACCCTCTTAACATGTATATAGCAAATAGCGCAACACAAACATTTCATAATCCCCACTTAATCATAATCCCCTTCTCAATACGAATTTCATTTAACTCGTATTCATAATCCTTTCCTGAATTTGTACCAATTCATGGTACAACTGACACAACAATCGTTGCTATAAACTTTTCAATCATCAGATTGATTCTTATCCCTGCTATCACTTTATCAGATCACGGAGTGATCTCATCGTATATATTATGATTTATTTCTATGTCTTGATCATTTTGTTTTACGATCTTCTATAATTGCACTATTAGTCTTTTAGACTCTATCTATTTCTCACTAGTGTTCAACTTTATTATCAGAGTTAGGGAACTCTGTATCTTATAACTCGCCGAGATTCGTCTTTGAATCTTACCGACCAACTAACTCTATTTGAGTTAGTACTTATCCTAATCACTGCGGTTATTAGTCTCAGGTATTCCTACCTATGGTTCATAACCTACAGCTCTGATACCAACTGTGAGGGCCCCAGATTCGAGGTCCCGAATCACCGCGGATTCGGTTCGATTATTCTATCACTATTACTATATATGCGGAAGATATAAACATAAATTGTTTATACATTAAACTTACACATAATCCCCAAGGTCGAGTAACCTTAACTTAATACACATTTCATAACTTATCTAACATATAACAACATTAATATCATACAATACAAATCAAACAAAGACGCGTCTACTAAAAGCCGGGCTGCTCTTGGACCTTTCCTTGATCCGAAGCGATTCGCTTTAATCTCCAATGTTTTATCGTGATATAGCAAGGGTGAGCATAAGGATTGCCCAAAGAAGTTTAAATTCAACAATATAACGATATATCATGATTGAAATGATTTGAATAATTAGCTGGCTATAATTCAACAATATAATTGTGAACTAGCAAGAACAAATTTATGACTGAACAAGTATTATATATGAACAAATATATCTGAACCAACTGGTAATGAAGGTGATCAACCTTTCATACCGACGACTTATACATCTGATATGTCAGAGTACAATTCATGGCAACCAGCAATGATTAACCATAAGCTTATCCGAATAAAACACTCTTAATAGAGTTAAGTAAAACAAACTTGCCTGAACCGTTGATTACCGCAACGCAATTTATAATACTTTATCCGAAGACCTAATATTAATAATATAGATCTCCAATATTAGAATAATATTATCACATATATATAAACATAGAATAACCTAAACACATAACACATAACCCTATCAGTCTATAACACACATAAGACTCGGTATCAAGTCAAACTATTGCGATGCGAGTTGAACCCTATTAACATTCTAACATCCCGACTGATTACAGTGGGACAAAATTTCGAGTCTAAGTTCAATTAAACTCTGCCTAAACACTAAACAATTAACTTAGACAATTTTCTAAGCAGTCAAAATAATTTTCATAAGTTTGTAATAATTTTTAAATAATTATTACTATTTATCGTAAATTTTCAATCATTAATAACGTATTTAATCTGAATTAAATACCACATAATTCTTTTATCATTAATATTTATTTAATATCAAATATTAATGAAATACATGTCATAATATTATAATATATTTATAATATTACTAAGTATTTTAATACCTTAAAATCATGTTTATATGATTTTTAAATCGTTAATTTCATTATCCGATAATTGCTTTTAATATTAAAATATTAATATTTTCATGGCAAAATATCAAAAGTTATATTTTATAACTTCAAATATTTTTATAATACTTAAATCATTTTATATGATTTATAAAGCATTAATTTTATTTTTCCATAATTTATTTAATATATTTATTAAATAAATTAACTATCATTAATATTAATTAATTAATGAAATTCATCAAAAAAATATTAAAAGTCCCTAAAATAACTTAAAATATTTTCTTTTACCATAATATTTTTTTCCATGTATTAAAATTATTTTAAATAATTTATTTAATATTATACTTAAATAAATTAAATACCATTTATATTCCAAAAATATTAAATATTTATAAAATATACTCTAAATAATTAAAAACTATTTTTCAGAATTTAAAATAATTTTTCGGAATTTATTATGTATTTTTAATAATTAAAATCTATTTATTTAATTAAAATAATCATTTTTGGAAAATAATAAGTAATTTCTGAAATTAAGCGTCGCTATAGGGGCCTTAGGTGACGAATCATTCGCTAATGGTGTTCTTCACGTGTTCTTCATCCTGCCCAGAACTTCATGTCAGTTGAGAGGGTGGGTGGTTTGACCGGTTATAATTCTTTGATCCTTAGGTTTCTGGCCATGTTCTTATTTTCATAATATAGTACTAATGTAATAAAACAACTAACAACTAAGTTCATGGCTATCCAACAACTAATCAGTGCGTTATAGGCATCAGAATTTCATGTCAGAGCTGTTCTTCATTTCTGGGTTTCCCAGAAATGAAGAACAGTTCGAGAGGTTACTTTCCAGATCTTTGATCCATGCGTTCCAGGTTCACATAGTGTTATTTAAAGCTTCAAGAATGAAGTTGAGATATCTGGTTACAATAATATATCAACAGATCGACTTAAAAACATCAAAAAAGTAAGATCTATATCGGTTAAAGTTCTGACAAAAAAATGATTCATGAAGAATCTGGGTTACCCAGATTGTTCTTCAAGCAGAATGTTCAACTATAGTTTGACCGGCTACAACTTCGTTTCTGTTATGGATCTGGATGACCTAAAGGCTTACAAGTGTAGTACTCATGTCAAACTACAAATCTATTTAAACATCATTGACTAAACATCAACGAGAAGCAAGATCAGAAGCCTACAAAAGCTTGTCAGCCCGGTTCTGGGTTTCTGGGTAACCCAGAACCCAGTTTTCGTGAACGGTCAACGTAGTTTGACTGATTATATCTTTCGATCTACTCATGATCTGGACTATATTCAAGTTGCAGAATAAAGACCACACAACATACTACACGTTCAAACATTTAACACACAAAACAAATAACAGACACCGATCTATGAGGTTTGACATTTGACTGTCAGACACTAATTTTCCAGATTTCCAGATTTGAGAAATCTTTAAATTCGAGCATCAAGATGATATGGATCTGATTTTTGACAACCCAGATCATCAAATGACACTCTAAAACACAACTATAACCAACAACTAACATCAAATTACATGATTTACGAAAATTAGGGTTTATAACTTTTCTATCTTTGATTTTTGATTTCTGATCTTTGATCTGTTCTTGGAAAGCTAGATAATGATATAAGCCTTTCTTCTCACTCATTCTCACTCCCCATCTCGAAAATTATAGAGAGAAAAGGTCTTGGTTGGTTTGAGAAATAAATGAGCATTCTCTCTCTCTTTAATCCTTAAAATGTCTTGATGCAAGGCTACCAGCTGCTAATTTCGGCTGATTGCTGTGATATTTAGGCACATGGAGTAGGTGTAGTTGTTCACCAACCGAATATAGGGCAAGACTTGCAAGTTAAGCTCAAATAATGCACCCAAGGGTATTATAGTCATTTTCTATTTAATTTTAATGGCATTTTGGACTTTGGCCAAACCCTTAGGATTTAGGGTTTGGTTAGGATTTAGGCTTTGGAAAAATTTAGGGTTTAGGGTTCGTAAATTTAAATCTTTACAAATTCCAATTTAGGTTTTAAAAAAAGAAAATTAATATTTCTAGCTTATAATTAGGATTTTCTAATTATATTAAAATTTCTTAATCATAATTTAAATCTCGCTAATTAGGATTAGTATTTCCTAATTAAAATCGCTAATTAAGCAATTAGGGTCAAAATGGTCATTAGGGTTTATAACCCAAAATTAGGGTTTCTAATAGAAAAATAATTTTCCTAAATTAGAAATTTAATTTCGTAATTAGATTAGGGTTTTCTAATTACTTAATCTTGAAAATTAGAATTAATATATCCTAATTAACATTAAAAGTATTAAATTAACACTTAGGTTTTCCCGAATTACAAATTAGGGTTTTAAATCATTAATTAGGGTTTCAAATTTTGAATTAGGGTTTTGTAACCAATTTGTTAAGATTAACCCTAATTAATCCTATAATTATTTACACTTACGCCATTAAGTTCCCGATTTAGGGTTTCATGCACCGAATTAGGGTTTCGGATTCCCGGAACCGAAATTATGGTTTCCAGAACCGGTTTCTAGGGTTTCATATTAATCGCTAGGATTTTCTAATCGAACGTTGACGTATTAAATATATACTTAGGGTTTGTTACAGATATCGATTATCTGGTCAACCGTTGACCCTTAACCACATACTGTATGTGACAACCCCAAAATAGGTCCATTCCATCCAACACATTCTGAGTCGCCAAATACATGGTACAGAAAACAACTGCAACTTTATTACAACAATTGTCGTGCAAAATACAACAACATAAATCTTGTGAGTTTTGATACAAATATATACCAATCAACACTCATGTCCCAACATTGGATAACACGTCACAATGACACCTTACATAAAGGTACGACCAAAAACCGCTTTTAGAAATTAGAATCTTTGGAAAGTGCTCAAGAAACCTTCGTGCACGAGAGAGGCCATGCGCTACAGGTTATGATAGATATCATATGCCCACGTAATTATCCTTGGTTGATCTAATAGACCCCAAAGAAAAATGAGAAGATTATTATCATCTTCTTTCCAATGGTGAGTCTTCCCTTGACATATAATTATCTCCACTGTCTCTAATTGAGAATTACACTCCAAACAAATACCAAGATTATATAGGTAGTGCTCGTAGATATACTCCGCAAGTGGATGTGCACAACCCTGTCTTATGATAACACGAGTTTGTATGTCATTAGACATCTTGTATGATAGTGGCAAAACATCCTTCCAAAGTTGAGTTCACCTCACCCTATTCGGTTCACCAAAATTAAATATCAAATGACGTATATAATACGACACACTTATCTAAAGTCTCAATAAAATTATTTTCATACTATTTAGGGAGAACCTCAATAGCTATAGACCACCTTTCTATTCCCATGTTATCCCCCGCTCGATCCAGCTACACTTTTATTACCTGAAAGGAATTGTGAAGCAAAAGGGTGAGCACAAATAACTCAGTAAAGAATATCATGACTAAAGATAATTAAATTATTAATAGCCTTCATCAGTAATAAATCAGAGATTTAGAACATATGGTAGATGATAAAACTTTTCAACCATAGTTGCTACGGAACAAGCAATCCATTAGAAGAGTCAAATAGGCCATAAAATCTATTATCTTCTCCATGTTAAAAGTCCACCAACAATGTTTTATCCCTGTAACATCAATCAACAATTCCTGTCCACAATCACATGTATAACTCATAATCGTAATTGTAGTTCTAAATTCCTTTTCTCATCCAGGACAATGATAATTTTCATCACCTGAAACATCAAAGATCATGGTTATACCAAATCACAGTTCATGTTCATAATCATACTAATAAATTTATCTTTGCACTACGGGCCAAAGATATTCATCAACAAGTCATCTTTGCACTACAGGCCAAAGATATTCAACAACAGGTCATCTTTGCATTACGAGCCAAAGATATTCATCAACAACTCATCTTTGCACTACAGGCCAAAGATATTCAACAACAAGTCATCTTTGCATTACGAGCCAAAGATATTCCTCAATAGTTCATATTTGCACTACAGGCCAAATATATTCATATCTCAAAGAAATATATAATCATTTCAGAATTTATATAAACAATAATTATAACCATGTTAATCAATTCATCTTTACACTTAAAGCTAAAGATATTCAATTATAAATTCAATGGTCATGATCATACCAGTTAACAATTTATCTTTGCACTACAGGCCAAATATATTCCTCAGTCACGATCATACCAATAATTTACCCATCTTTACACTCAAGTGAAAGAGAAATTCAACATCAGGGTTATAAAAATGTTATATATGATAATAAAAACAATATGATCAACAACTGCATTTATTTTCAAGAGCAACAATCATAAATCAACGATAATTTGGTCAGAAAAAGAAACCAATTTTTGTCATGAATAGTACTCGTAAATAGTAACTCACAAATAGTATCTCATGAATAGTAACCCGTGAATAGTAACTCGTGAATAGTACTCCATATTCGTACATAGTACCGTATACGTAAATAATGTCATATACGTAAATAGGGCCATATACATGAATAGTGCCGTATACGTGAATAGTAACCCCGACTTAAAAAGGTAGAAATTCCACAATAAGATCAATACCAATATGTCAGTATAATGATATTGACAGAATAACATCATTATGAAGAATATAACATCCCTTAATATTCCTTACTATCCCTTACCTCAAAGAGCGAAGATTACATTTGGATATCTGATATATTGATTGAATGAAACTTGCAGACCGATGAATAGCAACTCACCAAGTATCTAAATACTCACAAAATACACTTGATAATCTAGAGAGAAAAAGAGAGAAAACTTATGAATTCTGGTGTGATTTTCAATTCTAACTTAGCCCTCTATTTATAGGAAAATGTTAGCACGCAAAGCAGCGAGACTTGACACTCTGCCGATGGCTTTACCTGCTACTATTCCACCCACCAAAAATCAGCCATCTTCCCCAACAACCAAAAGTGGGACCCACCCATTTCTAGAATTTTCCACCAAAATCATTTATAAACCTAATTTCCGAATCAGTCGCCTCTTAAAATTCATAAAAAATTATTCGTTCATTTTTAACGGTTCAAAATTTGTGGACATATACTTAACTTATATATGTATAACATATCCAAAAATCACAACGATCTAACGGTCAGATTAAAAATTATAGCTCACACAATAAAGCTGTAAGAACACTGATTTGATCTTTTAATAACTCCAATCCGATAAAATACTGATAAAATACCTCAACATTAACTCCTTCATTTATAACCACATAAATAAATCCATCATTTATATCCACATCAAATAAATATTTCCTTATCATATGAATCAATAATTAATTATTCACAAATAATATTACGTAATCACAAATTATGACAACTAGTCATTTCCTCGTGAAAGAGGGGCTTTCCGATAAGGATTTCTCCTTACTGGCGCCTAATTAGGTGTCCAAACCTCTCCTTGACAGAACTTTCTAGACATTGCCAATAATGCTATCAAATAATATTATTCAAATAATATGAATTATTGATCTGATAATGGAAAATACTGTGCTGTGATAATTATTGAAACCACAATAATATAAAATATCAACGCAGCAATTATTGAATCAATAAAATAAAATATTGAACAGTAACTACTGTAACAATTATTGAGTAGTGCCTTTTTACGTAAAGATCAATAATTCAACAATACTGTGCAATACCGTGTGCTACTGTGCAACCACGCGTATTACTGTATTTTAACCACCGGGTATTTCAACAGTCTTAACGGTAACAACTACGCCGTTATTTATAAAAACTTAAACTTTGTCATTTTCTTCATTCGACAGTTATCCGTTATGGGACCCACAAATGACTACGCCGTCGTACGAATATTCCTCGACAGAAAGAATATTCTACGACTAAACAAATATTCTCCGACAACAATGAATATTTTATAACCACTTGCGTATTTTGAAAAAATTCATATATCACCCTTAACTTTAACCTTTTATCAATTTAACCATTTACTAAATAGGAAAATTAAATACTTTTATTTCATAAAATTCGGGGTCTTACAATCTCCCCTCTTTATGAAATTTCGTCCCCGAAATTTACGTACCTGGTATTTCAAGAGTTGAGAATACATTGCTTTCATTTCAAATTCCATCTTCCCTGTCCTTATGATTTCTCCATTGCTCATCTCCTGTATTTCAGATATCATTCTAGAATACAGCTTCAAAACAAGGGTTAATTGAACAAATTAACATATCATATAATATCCCCATATTATGACTGGCCAACAAATAAGCTTAGGTAGGACACACTAGCAAAGGATTTACTCATCTCTCCCCTCCTAGTTCTATTCCCTGACCTCCGCCAGAGATCATATCCCTAAGCTCTGATACCAACTGTGACAACCCCAAAATAGGTCCATTCCATCCAACACATTTTGAGTTGCCAAATACATGGTATAGAAAACAACTACAACTTTATTACAACAATTGTCGTGCAAAATACAACAACATAAATGCTGTGAGTTTTGATACAAATATATACCAACTGTGTCTCATGTCCCAACCTTGGATAGCACGTCACAATGACACCTTACATAAAGGTACAGTCAAAAACTGTTTTAGAAAAAGTGCTCAAGGAAACCTTCGTACATGGGAGGCCATGCGTCTAGGTTATGATAGATATCATATGCCCACAGAATTATCCTTGGTTGACCCAATAGACCCCAAAGAAAAACGAGAAGATTACTATCATCTTCTTTCCAATGGTGAGTCTTCTCTTGACATATAAATATCTCTGCTGTCTCTAATTGAGAATTATACCCCAAACAAATACCAAGATTATATTGGTAGTGCTCGTAGATATACTCCGCAAGTGGATGTGCACAACCCTGTCTTATGATAACACGAGTTTGTATGTCATTAGACATCTTGTATGATAGTGGCAAAACACCCTTCCAAAGTTGAGTTCACCTCACCCTATTCGGTTCACCAAAATTAAATATCAAATGACGTATATAATACGACACACTTATTTAAAGTCTCAATAAAATTATTTTCATACTATTTAGGGAGAACCTCAACAGCTATAGACCACCGTTATATTCCTCTGTTATCCCCCGCTTGACCTAGCTACACTTTTATTACCTGAAAGAAATTGTGAAGCAAAAGGGTGAGCACAACTAGCTCAGTAAAGAATATCATGACTAAAGATAATTAAATTATCAATAGCCTTCATCAGTAATAAATCAGAGATTTAGAACATATGGTAGATGATAAAACTTTTCAACCATAGTTGCAGCGGAACGAGCAATCCATTAGAAGAGTCAAATAGACCATAAAATCTATTATCTTCTCCATTTTAAAAGTCCACCAACAATGTTTTATCCTTGTAACATCAATCAAAAATTAATGTCCACAATCACATGTATAACTCATAATCGTAATTGTGGTTCTAAATTCCTTTTCTCATCCAGGACAAAGATAATTTTCATCACCTGAAATATCAAAGATCATGGTTATACCAAATCACAGTTCATGTTCATAATCATACTAATAAATTTATCTTTACACTACGGGCCAAAGATATTCATCAACAAGTCATCTTTGCACTACATGCCAAAGATATTCAACAGCAGGTCATCTTTGCATTACGAGCCAAAGATATTCATCAACAACTCATCTTTGCACTACAGGCCAAAGATATTCAACAACAAGTCATCTTTGCATTACGAGCCAAAGATATTCCTCAACAGTTCATATTTGCACTACAGGCCAAATATATTCATATCTTAAAGAAATATATAATCATTTCAGAATTTATATTAACAATAATTATAACCATGTTAATCAATTCATCTTTACACTTAAAGCTAAAGATATTCAATTATAAATTCAATGGTCATGATCATACCAGTTAACAATTCATCTTTGCACTACAGACCAAAGATATTCCTCAGTCACGATCATACCAATAATTTACACATCTTTACACTCAATTGGAAGAGAAATTCAACATCAGGGTTATAAAAATGTTATATATGATAATAAAAACAATATGATCAATAACTGCATTTATTTTCAAGAGCAACAATCATAAATCAATGATAATTTGGTCAGAAAAAGAAACCAATTTTTGTCATGAATAGTACCCTTGAATAGTAACTCGTGAATAGTAACTCATGAATAGTAACTCGTGAATATTAACTCCTGAATAGTAACTCATGAATAGTAACTCATGAATAGTAACTCGTAATAGTACTCCGTATTCATACATAGTACCGTATACGTAAATAATGTCATATACGTAAATAGTGCCATATACATGAATAGTGTCGTATACGTGAATAGTAACCCTGACTTAAAAAGGTAGAAATTCCACAATAAGATCTATACCAATATGTCAGTATAATGATATTGAAAGAATAACTTCATTATGAAGAATATAACATCCCTTAATATCCCTTACTACCCCTTACCTCAAAGAGCAGTATTTCTGACTGGATATCGAATATGACGCTGAAGGAAACTTTCACTGATGAATAGCAACTCACCAAGTATCTAAATATTGACAAAATACACTTGATAATATAGAGAGAAAAAGAGAGAAAACTTATGAATTCTGGTGTGATTTTCAATTCTAACTTAGCCCTCTATTTATAGGAAAATGTTAGCAACGCCGAAGCAGACTTGATCTGCTACCTGATGGCTTTACCTGCTACTATTCCACCCACCAAAAATCAGCCATCTTCCCCAACAACCAAAAGTGGGACCCACCCATTTCTAGAATTTTCCACCAAAATCATTTATAAACCTAATTTCTGAATCAGTCGCCTCTTAAAATTCATAACAAATCATTCGTTCACTTTTAACGGTTCAAAATTTGTGGACATATACTTAACTTATATATGTGTAACATATCCAAAAATCACAATAATGTGCAATACCGTGTCTACTGTGCAACCACGCGTATTACTGTATTTTAACAACCGGGTATTCCAACAGTCTTAACGGTAACAACTACGCTGTTATTTATAAAAACTCAAACTTTGTCGTTTTCTTCATCCGACAGCTATCCGTTATGGGACCCACAAATGACTGCCCCGTCATACGAATATTCCCCGACAGAAAGAATATTCTACCACTAAACGAATATTCCCCGACAACAATGAATATTTTATAACCACTTGCGTATTTTGAAAAAATTCATATATCACCCTTAACTTTAACCTTTTATCAATTTAACCATTTACTAAATAGAAAAATTGAATACTTTTATTTCATAAAATTCGGGGTCTTACACTGTACACATATACGCATAACATATTCACATAAACACTTAATCCTGAATAATTCACCTAAATCATTCACAGAATTTTGAAATCCTCAAAATTCTATCTTAAAAATATCAAACGCATACACTTATTTTCTGTCTAGGTTATAATTTTGAACCTTAAATCAATTAATAAAATTTTTTAAAATATTCTAAATTCTCGGGTTGTCACATTCACCCCTTCTTCTAAAAATTTTGTCCCTAAAATTTACCTTACACCTTACACCATACTGCTTACACCATTCACATATAGTATCACATGTTACCCAATACATTCTTCACAAGAATAAAAATTTTGAAATTGTCTTTGAGGGTTTTGAGGACTATTATATCGCATCATTTTCGCAAAGTTATAGGAAATTAGTCCAGAAACCATCATAACTTACTTTATTATAGTGGGTAATTAATCCAATTATGTCCTGTACTTATTATTAATCTTCCGGTTATTCGACTCTCTTTCTCATCAACACTTATAGGCACAAAATTCAAAATTCTAGCTCAGTCTTATTGAATTCCGCACCAAAACAAATCGGTTCGGGAAATTTCTTTCAATGAACACTTAGAGTTTTCATAAACTTTAGTCTAGCTGAATCGAATAGCATAGACCCATATCAATAATTCAATTCAATCGAATTATTTAAGTGTAGCCAAACCCCGTTGGCAAATTAAAATTTTGAAAATATTTTTAGAGAATGACGCTTACGTGATGCCGTCTTCAGATAACATCCGTTTGAGGATGTCGTCAATGTATGACTTTGTTATAACACATCATACAATAGTAGAACAACGATTTTAGATCAAATTCACACTATGTATTCCTGTATTTACAACTCCATCAAATTTTTATCATCTCTCGCACCGGAGTTCGTACGTACATGAGTGATAAATAAAATAAATTTTGATATTTCAAATCATTTGCGTCCAGCTGAAATAAGTAGCATAGACTATACTTTAAACAGTTTCAAAAATGATTACGAGTCTACATTTTTTTTAAAGGCACATAGTGCGTATTTAGCTTGATGTCAATCATTTCGAAATTTAGTATAGCTAGGAGTTTTGGAAAACTTATGTCTCCACTAATAATCATTTGCTTAACAATCTATCTGTTCCTATAATCCTCAATACTCTATTTACACACAACTATACCCGGTTCGTCAAACCACACTTATGAGTCCATAAATTGCCACAATCATATGAGTTTAAGAACATTCCTAGTCTGACCTTTGGCGTCCGTTCGCTGAGGGGTTCATAAACATTTGATATAACTATGAGTCAAGCATGTCACATAAGTATGAGTTTTAAGAACTCGTACTTAACCTTATATTTTCTACCTATAACCTATCTATCTATTATACACATGAGAAAGGAATCACCCTCTTAACATGCATATAACAAATAGCGCGATACAAACATTTCATAACCCCCACTTAATCCTAATCCCCTTCTCAATACGAATTTTATTTAACTCGTATTCATAATCTTTTCCAGAATTTGTACCAATTCATAGTACAACTGACACAACAATCGTTGCTATAAACTTTTCAATCATCAGATTGATTCTTATCCCTGCTATCACTTTATCAGATCACGGAGTGATCTCATTGTTCGATTTATTTCTATGTCTTGATCGTTTTGTTTTACGATCTTCTATTATTGCACTATTAGTCTTTTAGACTCTATCTATTTCTCATTACTGTTCAACTTTATTATCAGAGTTAGGGAACTCTGTATCTTATAACTCACCGAGATTCGTCTTTGAATCTTACCGACCAACTAACTCTATTTGAGTTAGTACTTATCCTAATCACTGCGGTTATTAGTCTCAGGTATTCCTACCTTAGGTTCATAACCTACAGCTCTGATGCCAACTGTGAGGGCCCCAGATCCGAGGTCCCGAATCACCGCGGATTCGATTCAATCATTCTATCACTATTACTATATTTGCGGAAGATATAAACATAAATTGTTTATACATTAAACTTACACATAATCACCAAGGTCGAGTAACCTTAACTTAATACACATTTCATAACTTATCTAACATATAACAACATTAATATCATACAATACAAATCTAACAACACGCGTCTACTAAAGCTGGAACTGTCTTGGACCTTTACTTGTATCCGACGTATTCGCCATAATCTGCAATGTTTTATCATGATATAGCAAGGGTGAGCATAAGGATTGCCCAGCAAATTTAAATTCAACAATATAACGATATATCATGATTGAAATGATTTGAATAATTGGTCACTATAATTCAACAATATAATTGTGAACTAGCGAGAACAAATTTATGACCAACAAGTATTAAATATGAACAAATATATCTGAACCAACTGGTAATGAAGGTGATCAGCCTTTCATACCTGACTTATACATGCAATATTTACAGAGTACAATTCATGGCAACCAACAATGATTAACCATAAGCTTATCTGAATAAAACACTCTTAATAGAGTTAAGTAAAACAAACTTGCCTAAACCGTTGATTATCGCAACGCAATTTATAATGCTTTATCCGAATACCTAATATTAGTAATATAGATCTCCAATATTTGAATAATATCATCACAATATAATACTACTATATATATAAACATAGAATAACCTAAACACATAACACATAACCCTATCAGTCTATAACACACATAAGACTCGGTATCAAGTCAAACTATTGCAGTCTGATTTGAACCCGACACAATTCTAACATCCCGAAGATCTAGTCGGACAAAATTTTGAGTCTAAATTCAATTAAACTTTGCCTAAACACTTAACAATTAACTTAGACAATTTTCTAAGCACTCAAAATAATTTTCATAAGTTCTTAATAATTTTTAAATAATTATTACTATTTATCGTAAATTTTCAATCATTAATAACGTATTTAACTGAATTAAATACCACATAATTCTTTTATCATTAATATTTATTTAATATCAAATATTAATAAAATACATGTCATAATATTATAATATATTTATAATATTACTAAGTATTTTAATACCTTAAAATCATGTTTATATGATTTTTAAACCGCTTAATTTCATTATCCGATAATTGCTTTTAATATTAAAATATTAATATTTTCATGGGAAAATATCAAAATTTATATTTTATAACTTAAAATATTTTTATAATACTTAAATCATTTTTATATGATTTATAAAGCATTAATTCAATTTTTCCACAATTTATTTAATATATTTATTAAATAAATTAACTATCATTAATATTAATTAATTAATGAAATTCATCAAAAAAATATTAAAAGTCACTAAAAAATAACTTAAAATATTTTCTTTTACCATAATATTATTTTTCATGATTTTTCATGTATTAAAATCATTTTTAAATAATTTATTTAATATTATACTTAAATAAATTAAATACCATTTATATTCCAAAAATATTAAATATTTATGAAATATACTCTAAATAATTAAAAACTATTTTTCGTAATTTAAAATAATTTTTCGAAATTTATTATGTATTTTTAATAATTAAAATCTATTTATTTAATTAAAATAATCATTTACTTTTAAAATAATAAGTAATTTCCAAATTAAGCGCGTCAGGTATCGTCACCCATCTTGGGTCGCCACTTACATGGTACATAAATTCAAATACAACTTAATAATCTGTACTACACGCTCAAACATATGTATGTGTGGCGCCCCAAAATTAGGTATGACCCATCTTGGACAAAACATAAAGCTGTGAGTTTGAATACAAATATTGTCTACTAGAGATTATACAAACTCAAAAGGAGTCCTTATTACAATTATTATTACACTATTTCACGAATAGTGAGGACTACTAATGCTATCATCACAGTCCTCACACTCCGGTTCCCAAACTAGTCCTGCTTTCGTTCTCATTTCTGAAGAGAACAATAAAAGTAAAAGGGTGAGCTCAACTAGCCCGATGGGAAATATTATGACTAAGATAATGCGAATATATTATCGTTAGCCTTGAGCGATGTTAAAGCGATACTGATATAACAACCATCAAGTTTAAGCTGCGGTGAACAAGCAATCCATTAAAAGAGTCAGTAGAGAATAAAATCTACTATCTTTTATGATTTAGAAGGTTTTCATCACTTTTATCATTGGGACTCGACAATAAATAATCCACATCATCGAATCACCCTACACTTTTCTGACGAGGATATTCTTTAGTATCACGACCACAATTATCCATGCACTACGGGCGAAGAATATTTGTGTATTCAATAATGGTCATGATCATGCCAACAACAAGCATCCATCAATGCTCTCTACGGGCGATGAGGACTTTTACCACATCATTTGTAACATTACGGTCGTGATTACAAGAATAATCCACAGTGTCGTAATCATACCAAGTCCATCATGCACTATATAGGCCACGAGATGACTTTCAACAAAATATAAACATGAGGATGATGACAATGATATAAAATTCATAAAACAAGTTCAAAATTAATTTATCCGGGAACTAATAACGTCAAATTATCGACATAATCTTTGCTTTTTGTAGAGTAAAATTCAAGAATGCTCGGAAGAATATTTCCATGAAAAGATCTTTGGATGAAGCGCAAATATCGAGGATATTCCACTAATTTCATGGAGTATAGAAGTCAAAACTTTAACCAACTAGTATAATAAGGAATGGAATAACAAAAGAAATCACCGGCATCATGCGATAGACCCTTGCGAGGCGAGTTATTCAATAGAATAATAAATAACGGAATCGGTCCAAAATAATAAAATGCCGAGCGGGATATTCAACGAAATAATAAAAATGGAATCGAGGTCGGCGTAAAAACGCATGATACAGGATATTCAAACGAGAATAATAAAAAAAATCGGGGTAAGCGAACAGGACATTCAACAGAATAATAAAGGCGGAATCGCGTAAAAAGCGATGCGAACAGGATATTCAAACGAAATAATAAAAAGCGGAACGGTCGGCGTAAACGCAAAGACGAGGATGTTCAACGAGAATGATAAAGAATGGAACAACGAAGAATTTCACCAAGTATAGGGTAGCCAGCGTATCTGAGTTATTCAACAGAATAATAAAGAATGGAATAACGAAGTTCTCTTCATGAATAAGAAAAAATAATACTCCTACCTTGGAAAAAAATGGATCTTTGGAATAGTGAGGTGTGCAGATTTCTCTTCTTCTTTCTCTCTATAATTTCTCTCTATAATAATCGCTCTAAAGCTTTTGTGAATTGGTGAGAAATGAAGGAAGAATGAGCTTATTTTATAGGAAAATATAGTTTCGATAATTGCGTTTTGGGGCTCGAAAATTACGATCTGATACCTCGACTTTTCTTTCATTTATAATTTAGTCCTGCAAGTATTATCAATCTTGCACCAACTCCCCTAATAGTAAATAATGTGAATCAATAGTTCAATCATGTGAATCGATAGTATAATCATGTGAAAAAATACGAATTTCGATTATAGTACCTCCATACATACCTCCATTTTTAATTTAGTCATGCAAGTATTATCAATCTTGCACCACTCCCCTAATAGTAAATAATGTGATTCAATAGTACACATATGTGAACAAATAGTTATATAAGCATGTGAATTAGTAGCAATTAATTGCTCGTTTATCCAGATAAATTACAGGTTTTATCAATATAACCCCTAGACATCAATTATCATCCGGAATAAATGTCGATTTTCACTAACACAAACAATTCCAACATAATGAAACTATTTTTATCAAAATATAAATTTTGAAATTTTGAAGTTTGACTTTTCCCAAAAAAGTCAACTGTTGACTTTGACGACGAAATAGTGAATCCGAAAAATTTTGTGTTTATAGACTATTTTTACTAATTTAAATCGTTTCAGGACTCAAATATCACTCCGCGTCTCCAAATTCAACTCAGAACAACATTCATTATTAATATTATAACTCACAATATTTATCAACGAGTCGTTCCCGGAAAGAGGGGCTTTCGATAAGATTTCTCTCTATTGGCGCGCGATTAGGTGACCAAACCTCTCCTTGTGAGAACTTCTAGACATTGTAAATATTGCAATTTATAATATGAATAACTTTGTCATCTCAAGTATTGATTTAATAAAAAAAAACATTTATGCGAGATGATCTTGTGACAATAATTGAATCGATAATATGATAGATATGATCGTGAATTCTTGTAGCAATAATTGAGTATAAGCGGTGACTTCTCACGTAAGCATCAATAATCAATCTGTAGTGTGCTACTATGCGACCCACAGCGTATTCTTGTACTTTTAACTGCGGGGTGTTTCAGCGATTAACGGTAAAACTTCCGCCATTATTTTCATAAAAAAATTTTTTATCGTTTTCTCGATCAAATGATAATTACGTTGTGGGGTCCATGATGATTGTGTTGTTGTCGAATATTCCTGTTAAAAGCGAATATTCCCAGACCAATCGAATATTATATAACAACTTGCGTACTTTGCAAAATTTGTAAATATTACCCACAACTATAACATTATATCAAATCCACACCATAATATTCAAAAATATATTTTGAGAAAATTTAATCTTTATTCAAAAGTTGGGGTCTTACAACCTCCCCTTCTTATGAAATTTCATCCTCGAAATTAGGGTGCGTACTGGTATGTCGAAGAGGTAAGGATATCTTGATTTCATCTCGATTCTAACTCCCGGTCATTTCTTCCACATCGTGGTTTCTCCATGAAACTTTGACTTGAGGTATAACCTTGGGCGTAGAATATGATCCTTTTTATCCAAGATTTTAACGGGTAACTCTTCATACGTTAAATCTTCCTCTATCTCGTCTGGTTCTAATTCAATAATGTGGTTGGGTCTTTCACATATTTACGTAACATAGATATGTGAAAAGCGTTATGAACACGAGACATACATAGCGCGAAAGCGAGTCTATCGCCCACGGTTCCTACTCGATCGAGGATTAAAATGGGCCATGAATCGAGGGTTGAGCTTTCCTCTCTTTCCAAATCTAAGTAACTCCTTTCCATGGAGCAACACGTAATAACACATGATCTCGATATCGAATTCCCGTCCTTTCGATGAAGATCGGCATAACTCTTTTTTTCGATCTTGTGAGGTTTTTATCGTTGTCGGATCGTTTGAATCTTTTTTTAGTAGTCATACGTACCAACTC
Source organism: Panax quinquefolius (assembly GCA_020205615.1). NCBI lineage: Eukaryota > Viridiplantae > Streptophyta > Magnoliopsida > Apiales > Araliaceae > Panax > Panax quinquefolius. The sequence continues at coordinate 81,312,512 of CM035166.1, forward strand.
CGGTCCCAACAACGTTGCTTCACCCACCTCATCCCGGCATCTTTGGAGAACGACACTTTCTTCCATCTGGCGCCTCGAATGGAGCCATGCGATACTTGCTTGATAAGCTGTTGTTGTAGGAAAACTCCACCAATGGTAGAACTTATCCCAACTTCCCTTGAAGTCGAGGACCACGAGTCTTAATAGATCTTCAAGAGTTTGAATGGTCCTCTCCATTTTGCCCGTCCGTCGAGGATGATATCTTAGAAACTAAATCGTAAATCCGTGCCCATAGCTTTTTGCAAACTAACCCAAAATCTTGAAGTGAATCTTGGGTCTCGATCGAAAACTATGGATCTTGGCATACCATGCGATCTTACAATCTCGTTTATGTACATCTGAGCAAGGCGTTCAAGTGTATAAGTTTCTCGTATAGGTAAGAAATGAAGCGAGACTTGGTCGATCTATCAACAATGACCCAAATTGCATCTATGCCTTGAGAAACCTTGGGAAGACCGATGCTTGAAATCCATAGTAATGTGTTCCCACTTCCATTCTATAATTTCAAGTGGTTGCAATGGACCTTTTGGTACTTGATGCTCCACCTTGACTCGTTGACAAGTTAAACACCTTGAGATAAACTCTGCTATCTCTCTCTTCATATTGCTCCACCAAAATGTATGTCGAAGATCACGATACATTTTGGTACTCCCATGATGGATTGCAAATGGTGTGTTGTGCGCCTCCATCATGATTTTATACTTTAAATCGGGGTTGTTAGGAACACAAAGTGCAGAGTTGACTTTCAAAGTATTCCTTCCTCATCGATTCTTGCTTCGGCGTAGCACCTTCTTGCACTTTCTTCTTCTTCATACGCATTTAGCTCCAGTGCGTAGCTTGAAAGCGACTTTAACTTTATCGATTAAAGTCGGTTCTACTCGTATGTTTGCCATCATCATGTGGGTCCACAGGTCTTTATCTCTAACTCCATCCTTTGCAAGTCATACAAAATGGGCCTTTGCGTTGACAATATTACTTTTCGTGCCGCATATGATCTTACTACTCATCGTCGTCGGCTACCACGTTAAACTTTTCGAGGATGGTATTGGATGGTATGATCATAATCTTTCAATAGTTCAAGCCAGCGTCGTTGTCGCGTGTTGAGTTCCTTTTGAGTGAAGAAATATTTGAGGCTTTTATGATCAAGTAAAGATCTCCACTTTCTCTCCATACTGAAGTAATGCCTCCAAATTTTAAGTCTGAAAACAACATTTGCCACTCTAGATCATGAGTAGGATAATTCCTCTCATATTCTTTGAGTTGTCTTGAGGCATAGGCTATGACTTTCCCATGTTGCATGAGAACACATCCTAACCCTTTTGCGAAGCATCACTTGTAGATGACAAATCCTCAAACGGATGGTATTGTCGAGCAGTCTTTGAAATGAGTCTCCTTTTGAGTTCTTGAAAACTCTTCTCTCATTTCCTCGCTCAATAGAACTTTGTATCTTTTCGAGTCGGTTTGAGTTAATGGAGTAGCGATTAGAAAATCCTTCCACGAATCTCAGATAATAACCGATTAAGCAGAAAGCTACGTACTTGATCAGCGATTTGGGTTGCTCCCGACTTTGAATAACTTCATCTTTGCGGGTCAGCGGATATTCCATGACTTGATACTCGTGCCCAGGAATGCTACTTCCTCGAAGCCGAAACTCGCATTTCTTTAACTTGGCATAAAGCTTATATTCACGAAGCTTTTGGAGTGTCGACCTCAAGTGTTGCTCATGATCTTCACGGCTTTTGGAATAAATAAGGATGTCATCAATAAAGGCGACCACAAAGTGATCCAAATATTCCTTGAATACTCGGTTCATCATATCCATGAAAGCGGCGGGGAGCATTAGTCGATCAAAAGACATGACTAAAAATTCATAATGCCGTCTGCAGTTACGAAGCGGTCTTTGGAATATCCTCGATTTTAACCTTGGGTGATGATATCGAGCGAAGATCGATCTTTGAAAAAAATTGTGCTCCTTATGGCGATCAAACGCGGTCATCAATACGTGGCAATGGGTACCTATTTTTGATGGTGACATGATTCAACTCCAGATAATCAATACAAAATCGCATACTCCCATCTTTCTTCTTCACGAATAGAGCGAGGAGCACCCCGGAGGCGCGTCTTAGGGCGAATGAAACCAATGTCTAACAATTCCTGCAATTGGGTCTTTAACTCCACGAAGTTCAATAGGAGCCATTCGATATGGGGCTTTGGAAATGGGTTTTGTCTGGGGTTCAAGGTCGATACAAAATTCAACTTCACGCTCTGGGGGTAGGCGGGAAGTTCTTGAGGGAATCGTCGAAAAATTTATTAACAATAGAAATATCCTTCAAATCGGCGTATTTTTGTTTAAATCAAGTGACATGAGCTAAGAAAGCTTGACATCCATTTTTCAATAAGCGAATAGCTTTGTGGCTTGAGATGGACCGTGATTGATTTTAATGGTTTGGTCGCTTGAATTAGCATAATAGGTTTATTAGGAATATGAAAGCTAACAACCTTACGAAAACAATCAATTTTAGCATGATGAGTAGTTAACGATCAATCCCTAGAATCACGTCAAATGCAAGTATTTTTTAAGGAGATAAGATCGACGAATAGCGTGCGATTCTGGATTTGAATCAAACAAGACTTATAAGCGATGGATGTAATGAAGGTTTCTCTAATGGAGTTTCAACGAGATAAGTCAAAGTCTAATTTCTCGGTCAAATTTAAGCGTTGGCGCAAGTAGGAGAAATAAAAGAATGGGTAGAACCGGTATCAAATAAGGTATAGACTTCACTAGAGTTTATGATAAGCTTACAAGTGATGACCTCGTTCGGGTTCCTTGCTTTACGGGAGGTCACAACAAATGCTCTCCCTTTGCACTGCAACTTTGACTTTTACGGGATGACCTTTGGTGCCTCCATCCTAGCTGAACTTGTCTTGATGAGCGACAAAATCGGGCTAGGTGACCTTCTCTTCCACAATTATAACACGCTTTGGATGGCATCGCGCGGTTTGGTGATATGTCCCTCCCTCGCATTTGAAGCATATGATAGGTGGTGGTTCTCCTTCCTTAACCACGGTTCTTTGGTCTTGGCGTCTTTCCATCATTGTTGAATCTCCTTTTCTTGAAATGTCCATTTTCTTGTCTTGGCCATGATTACCACCAAAGTGGTTACCATTTCTACGGCATGTTGATTCCCTCCGTTTTTTTGTCATCGCTTTGATGGTGATACCACTGGTATTTTTTCATCTTTGTCATTTTTCTTTCTCTTGGTTGCGTTGACTCGTTACTGGCTCTCGATAAGCGAGCCCTATTTACAACATCGAGTACAAACCACGGTTTATGAGAAATAAGATATTGGCGTATCTCGGTTTCAACCTCTTAAAAACATTAGTGTCATTCGCTCCTCATTATCGACCAAATGGGATGCTGGCCAAGGATAACTCATAAATTTAGCCTCGTGTTGCGACACGGTCATATTGTTTTGTTCGACTTGATAAACTCCACCTCCTTCATGTGGCGAATACTTTCGGGAAAGTACTTGTCGTTGAATAGCTCTTGGAACTTCTCCCAAGACATCTTGAGTCGTCGGTGGAGTACGTTTCTGATTCCCACCGTGTCTGCTTCTTCACATGACATAAAGGTGGCGAAGGGAACCTTTTGCTCCTCGGAGCATCCCAGAGACATCAAATATCTTGGTGATTTGCTTTATCCATGCTTCCGCCTTAAGTGGTTTTGGCTCTCCAATAAACTCGGTGGTCCCGGCTCCTTGAACTGTTTAGCGGTGGCCGTCAGAGAGTTTCTGTGTTTACACTATTTTTGAGCGAGAGCCGCTCTCTCTTTGATGTTGCATGAATTGCATGAAGCCTCGGAACATTCCATCGTTCATCATTTGGTTAGTGTTGTTGTTTGCATGAGGATTATCGCCTTCACGATGCACGTTGTCACGTTATTGATCTGTGGAGACTCAGCGGTCTCTGTGCTCCATTGATGTTCTCAACATTCTCGGATGCCATTTTCAAACAACGCCACAAAACAAGGGTTAATTGACGTACAACATATTATCACTATACTCTCGTGACCAATCAAATACCAAATAAACTTAGGTAGGTCATACTAGCGAAGAAATTCCCGTCTCTCCCCTCCTAGTTCTAGTCTCACATCTTAGCGGGGATCATATCCTAGCTTTGATACCAAGCTGTGGCGCCCCCAAAATTAGGTATCGTCACCCCCATCTTGGGTAGCCACTTACATGGTACATAAATTCAAATACAACTTAATAATCTGTTATATGGTGTACAATCGACAAAACATAAACTATGAGAGTTTGAATACAAATATTGTCTACTAGAGATTATACAAACTCAAAAGGAGTCCTTATTACAATTATTATTACACTATTTCACGAGAATAGTGAGGACTACTAATGCTTATCATCGTTAGTCACTCCAGGTTCCCAGACTAGTCCTGCTTTCGTTCTCATTTCTGAAGAGAACAATAAAAGTAAAAGGGTGAGCTCAACTAGCCCGATAGGAAATATTATGACTAAGATAATGCGAATATATTATATCGTTAGCCTTGAATGATGTTAAAGCGATACAATATAACAACCATCAAGTTTAAGCTGCGGTGAGAACAAGCGATCCATTAAAAAGAGTCAGTAGAGAATAAAATCTACTATCTTTTATGATTTAGAAGGTTTTCATCACTTTTATCGCTGGGACTCGACAATAAATAATCCACATCATCGAATCACCCCTGCACTTCTGACGAGATATTCTTTAGTATCCGACCACAATTATCCATGCACTACGGGCCAAGAATATTTGTGTATTCAATAATGGTCATGATCATGCCAACAAGCATCCATCAATGCTCTACGGGCCAATGAGGACTTTTTCCACATCATTTGTAACATTACGGTCATGATTACACTTAATAATCCACAGTCGTAATCATACCAAGTCCATCATGCACTATAGGCCACAGATGACTTTCAACAAAATATAAACATGAGGATGATGACAATGATATAAGAATTGATAAAACAAGTTCAAAATTAATTTATCCGGGAACTAATAACGTCCAAATTGTCGACATGATCTTTGCTTTGTAGAGTAAAATTCAAGAATGCTCGGAAGAATATTTCCATGAAAAGATCTTTGGATGAAGCGCAAATATCGAGGATATTCCACTAATTTCATGGAGTATAGAAGTCAAAACTTTAACCAACTAAGTATAATAAGGAATGGAATAACAAAAGAAATCACCGGGCATGCGATAGGCCTTGCAGGCGAGTTATTCAACGAGAATAATAAATAACGGAATCGGTCCGTCGGCGTAAAAATGCAGAGAGGATATTCAACGAAATAATAAAAGGCGGAATCGGTCCGGTAAAGCGTAAAACACAGATATTCAGATATTCCAATATAAATAATAAAGAGAATCGGTTTCAACGAGAATAAAAAAGGCGGAATCGGGATATTCAAAAGCGCCTGAGATAATAAAAGAATAATAAAAAGCGGAACCCGAAATTAGAATAGAAAAGCCTGAGACGGATGTTCAACGAAATGATAAAGAATGGAACAACGAAAGAATTTCACCAAGTATAGGGTAGCAGCGTATCTGAGTTATTCAACGAGAATAATAAAGAATGGAATAACGAAGTTCTCTTCATGGATAAGAAAGAAATAATACTCCTACCTTGGAAAAAAAGCTGGATCTCTTGGAATAGTGAGGTAGCATTTCTCTTCTTCTTTCTCTCTATATATTTTCTCTCTATAATAATCGCTCTAAAGCTTTTGTGAATTGGTGAGAAATGAAGGAAGAATGAGCTTATTTATAGGAAAATATAGTTTCGATAATTGCACGCGTTTTGGGGCTCGAAAATTACGATCTGATACCTCGACTTTTCTTTCATTTATAATTTAGTCCTGCAAGTATTATCAATCTTGCACCAACTCCCCTAATAGTAAATAATGTGAATCAATAGTTCAATCATGTGAATCGATAGTATAATCATGTGAAAAATATACGAATTTTATATAGTACCTCCATCTATACCTCCATTTTTAATTTAGTCATGCAAGTATTATCAATCTTGCACCAACTCCCTAATAGTAAATAATGTGATTCAATAGTACACATATGTGAACAAATAGTTATATAAGCATGTGAATTAGTAGCAATTAATTGCTCGTTTATCAGATAAATTACAGGTTATCAATATAACCCCTAGACATCAATTATCATCGGAATAAATGTCGATTTTCACTAACACAAACAATTCCAACATAATGAAACTATTTTTATCAAAAATATAAATTTTGAAATTTTGAAGTTTGACTTTTCTCCAAAAAAGTCAATTGTTGACTTTTGACCAAATAGTGAATCCGGAAAATTTTGTGTTTATAGACTATTTTTTTAATTTTAATCGTTCGGACTCAAATATCACGTCCGCGTCTCCAAATTCAACTCAGAACAACATTCATTATTAATATTATAACTCACAATATTTATCAACCGGTCGTTCCCGGAAAGAGGGGCTTTCGATAAGGATTTCTCCTGATTGGCGCCTTGATTAGGTGACCAAACCTCTCCTTGAGAACTTCTAGACATTGTAAATATTGCGATTTATAATATGAATAACTTTGTCGTCTCAAGTATTGATTTAATAAAAAAAATTTTATCACGAGATGATCTTGTGACAATAATTGAATCGATAATATGATAGATATGATCGACAATTCTTGTAGCAATAATTGAGTATAAGCGAGTGACTTCTCACGTAAGCATCAATAATCAATCTGTGTGTGTCTTTCTATGCACCACAGCGTATTCTTGTACTTTTAACTTACAAGGTGTTTCAATGCGATTAACGGTAAAACTTCCGTGTTAGTTATTTTCATAAAAAAATTTTTTCGTTTTCTCGATCAAATGATAATTTACACATTGTGAGGGTCCACCAATGATTGTCTTGGTTATACGAATATTCCTGTTAAAGCGAATATTCCCAGAGCCAATCGAATATTATATAACAACTTACGTACTTTGCAAAATTTGTAAATATTACCCACAACTATAACATTATATCAAATCCACACCATAATATTCAAAATATATTTAGAAAATTTTTATCTTTTTATTCAAAAAGTTGGGATCTCTCTAATTAAGCGATTAGGGTCAAAATGGTCATTAGGGTTTAAAACCTAAAATTAGGATTTCTAATAGAAAAATAATTTTCCTAAATTAGAAATTTAATTTAAGTAATTAGATTAGGGTTTTCTAATTACTTAATCTTGAAAATTAGAATTAATATATCCTAATTAACATTAAAAGTATTAAATTAACACTTAGGTTTTCCCGAATTACAAATTAGGGTTTTAAATTCGTAATTAGGGTTTTAAATTTGGAATTAGGGTTTTGTAACCAATTTGTTAAGATTAACCTTAATTAATCCTATAATTATTTACGCTTATGCCATTAAGTTCCCGATTTAGGGTTTCATGAACCGAATTAGGGTTTCAAATTCCCGGAATCGAAATTAGGGTTTCTAGAACCAGTTTCTAGGGTTTCTTATTAATCGCTAGGATTTTCTAACCGAACGTTGACGTTCTTAATATATACTTAGGGTTTATTCTGAGATATCGATTATCCGTCAACCTCAACCATAACCACATATTGTACACATATACGCAGAACATATTCACATAAATACTTAATCCTGAATAATTCACCTAAATCATTCACAGAATTTTGAAATCCTCAAAATTCTATCTTAAAAATATCAAACGCATACACTTATTTTCTGTCTAGGTTCTAATTTTGAACCTTAAATCAATTATTAAAAATTTTAAAAATATTCTAAATTCTCGGGTTGTCACAGGCTTACAGTGGGCTGCCAAAGAAGACTTCTATATCTTTAAAGTGGGTAAACACTGGCTTTTGTAGGTATAAAAGTAGCTATATATGAGCTCACAGGTGTTTAAAATGGGAAAGCACTCAGTATATTGCAAGTACGGAGCAAATTTGACAGGGTTTCCTCGCTCTTTCTCTTCTCAGAATGGCCACCCCAAGCCCTCTATTTATAGAGGGGGGGGAGCCGCAGGTGTACCTGAGGTTGTTTGGGTTTCTCGGGTCGGGTTGTCTCATGTCGTGCACTTTGGGGCAATTTGTAATGTCCGCTCAACTTTCGTAATGCAATCCGGACATCCGGATCGAGGTATATAGGACCTATTTCAGACTGCCGTTGTCAAGAGTTGTACAATGGCATGGGATTAGAGTTTGTACGAAGTCATTGAAGATGGGACGATGCCCTCCGGTCTTCAAGCTTCAAATTCTATCCATTACCCTGCACAATAGTCACTCGGGATTGGTTTTCCTTGATTCTTGTGGGACATCGTTGTGTAGAGATGTGTATATAAAATGTTGAGACGACGTGATGTGGCATCACGTTGGCAAGATGACGAGGTTGGCCCTCACCGGTGTCATCGCCGGTTTGGGCTGATAAAGCAGACGTTGCTCAGGGCTTCACTGAGATTGGATTGCTGCAAGTGTTGAAAGTCCTCAGTGTCAACTCTGAGGTGTGCTTGTCCTCTCGGTGTTATCTCTGGGTTTGGTACTTGGTGTCTCGTTGTGAGAGCCGAGATTGAAGCTGGTTGCATTTGAAACAAGCATTTCTGGGGTTATCGCCGGAACTGCATTCCTTGGGGTGATCACCAAGGTTGGTAGCTATTCCCATTATTGGGACTGAGACTGGATACCTCGGGGTTATCTACGAGATTAATCGGTCTCCTCCGGTGTGTGTTCCGGTATTGTGTCCGCACGCCTCGGGGTTATCTCCGAGGTTGGAGTTATTACTCCCAATGTGTGTTCTGGGGTTGATGATGAACTTTCGATAGTATCCGGAATGGATATGGATTGTCTTCTAGGGTTCCCTCTTGAAAGACGAATATGTCCTCCTACAATGTTAGTGACAGGTGTACAAAAAATTTTGAGTGTCTACACCTAACATGCTTGATCTTTCTATGTTTATAGTCCTTGTACATCATTTCTTTTTAAGGACTTTACAAAGCTATTTTGCTTATGTAGGATCAACCTAACATGCTTACTCGACACACTACGATCCTTTATCATTTCTCCTAGCAGTCTACGAACTCCGAGATCTACTATCTTGCAGACTACGATTCTGTCTCGACAGCCCTCGAGTTTTTCTTAACTCTCCTGGCAGACTACGATTTCTGGTGCAATGCTCGACGATCAGACAAGCCTATCTATTACATCATAAGATCAACCTAACATGTTTTATCTTTCTATGTTTATAGTCCTTGTACATCATTTATTTTTAAGGACTTTACAAAGTTGTTTTGCTTATGTAGGATCAACCTAACATACTTGATCAATTCATTCTAAGTCCTTGTACACATGTTTCTATTATCTATCAAAGGACTTTATAGTTTTTCTTTATGCAAGCATACTTACATATTCATTCATATATATCATAATCAAATCATATGTAAATAGGAATCACATTCAAATTCTTATTCCTGACAATCTCCCCCTATTTGATTTTGACAAAAACAATAAGTGCATATGCATGTTATGAATGAATCTTATATACAGCGAGTAGCTGTATTTCTAAAACAGATACTCATAAATGTCATTTATAATGATGTGGAATTTAATACACTGATATTTTACATCTTGGATCCAGAACATACCTAACTAGTTAGAGATGTACCTCTTTGGCTCCATGTATGTTTCCAGGATGTCTGTTGATCAACTAATCATCTATTTGACCTTCTTACTCCTGCTCCCCTTGGGATGATGACTTTCTTGCTTTGTTTTTCTCCCCCTCAGATGTATGCTTCTCTTCTCCTTCTGGCTCCCCCTCAGCTTCGGCATACATGGGCTCATCATTCCTTGGCTCCCCCTCAAATGATGACTCTGCCTCATCTTCTGTTATCTTCTTCTTTGAATTCTTCTCTTGTTTGATCTTCTTGCTCTTCCTTGAATGCCTCTTGCTCTTCCTCTTTCTATGCCTCTTTTTCTCCCCCTTTTTGTCATTAATCACTTGGGAGAGCTGCTCCATGTTGGACATAAGCTGCTCCATCAGGTAGAAGGAGTTAGCAACTTCAAACTTGAGTTCCTGTTGGCCTAGCTTAAGTTGCACTGAGAAAGACTGCTTCATGTTGTCAACCTTGTTAGAGACGGCTTGGATCTGCTCTTCACTGGCCTTCTTTTCTTATAGTGCATCTGCCTTCTGATCATTCATGACCTTCAGATAGATGTTATCACTCTCTTTGAGTTTGAGAGATACATCAGCCATAGTAGCTTGAAGTCTGTTCTGGAATGAATTATCTCCTACTGCTGTCAGCTTCTGTGACTCTTCAGTGAATAGAGATATTTTCTCAATCAGTTCATCAGAATTTTTTATAAGCTCCTTCTCCACAGATACTTGATCATCTGGTTGAGTAGTCTCCTGTCGAGCATCAGATTGAACTCTACGATCTGCATCCTTGGACAGATTTTCGAAGGTGTTGAGAATCTGAAGAATCGTTGAGTTCCAATCACTAGTTAAGGATGAAGGAATTTCTGTTAGTAGTGCTTGAGCAGATGGAGGCTTCTGGTATTGAACTTGAACACCATCAGTAGTGAAGTGAACAGACTCTACGATCATCTCCTTGGTCATGATCATTCTTCCTTGAGAGTCCACTCTACGATCGTAGGGAATATAGTGATTGCCGACATGTCTGTAGACCTTGTAGTGAGGCTGGTTTGTGATCAATTTGGTGGCAAACTTCTTCACCCTTGGGAAGTTTTGTGCTACCAGCTCCATGCTTGGGAAGTGAGAGTAGCACCAGCTGAGGTAACTTGCATCCTTTTCAGTATGTTCTTTTAGCCACGAGATCCATTGGAAGAACCATCTCATTAGCAGGTCATCAGGATTGTAGAGGATGGTCGTGCAGTCTAGCTCCATGTTGTTCCAGTTTTTAACTATATCAAAGGTAGTCATCCTTACCACCTTGAGTTGTTCTTCTCCATAGTTCACCCATCTTTCTGGTGGTGTTTCTAGTGGTTCATTTGAGACTTCTACCACTATTCTCCTGGTGAATTTTGCTGGAGAAAGGACAGATAGACTTCTGGTTCCTCTGATTCCTAATTTGCAGGGTTGGAATCATTCTCCATTTCTTTGCTTTCGGAGCCTGAATCATTTTGATCATTTCCAACAATGAGTCCTTCTTGCTCCATTTCATTTACAACCTTCTTCAGCAAGATCTTCTTCTAATTCATCTTCTTCATCACTGGATCCTTCTTCAGCACTTACTTCCTGTGATACAGACTCATCATCACTTAAGTCAATGACAGCATTGGAGTGATCACTTCTTTTTTGGGAGGAAAATTTTGCTTGTAGTTTGTAGCTTTTCCTTCTCCTTGGAGGTTCAGCTATGGGAGAGTCAGACTCTTCTTCTTTGGACTCATTACCTCTTGAGCCGTCATGGGGGCTTTCAAGATTAGAAGGGGCATGTTCTTCTTCTTTAGAAACAACATCATTTGACCTATCATTTGGGCTTATTGGGGCAGTTGCATTTGGAGATTGAGTTTGGTTATCTTGAATCTCTTCTTCATCAGCAGAGTGACTGCTATGAGGATTAGCCACAGGGCTTGAGCATTCTTCTTTATCAGCAGATGCTATTTTTTCATTCATTAATCTAGCTTCACCTTCATTGTTGGATTTGGTCTGTGGGGACTCAATCTTGAGATCGTTGGTTCCCTTTGCTTTTTCTGACTCTGCGTTCTCCTCTTCATCAGATGTAATATCTTTGGAAACTGAGGCTGGTTTGTTTACCACCTTAGCTTTCTTTTGTGATGGCCCTTGAAGCAGTCTGTTGCTTCTCCTCTTGGTAGTTTCTGCAGTCAGGACTTTTTCTTCTTCATCCTTGTCTTTGGAGGAGAGACTTCTTGATGGGGCCTTGGTTTTCTTCACACCTCTGAATTTCTTTCTGGCAGGTGTGGTTACTTCTAGTACAGAGTCATCAGTCTTAGAGCTTTCTACCTCTTCTGCCTTCCTCTTCTTTGTAGAGGCCTTGCTACTGCTCCTAGTTGTCAGCCTTCTATTCTCCTTGGGGTTTTTCTTCTAATTCACAAATAATTGTGGAGACATTACTTTGTGAACATTAAGAGGTTCTCCCTCATCATCCTTGATTCTTCCTCCTAGCTTCTTCTTCATCACAATGCTCAGTAGTCTTCCATAAAAAACCTTAGTCAGGGGTTTATCTGTAGATTTCTTCATCTCAACCTTTTCCAGCCATTTGGAAATTTGATGTAGCAAGATAACCCCAAAGTTGATTTATCTTCTCTGAACTATTGTAGACATAATCTTTAGTTGTTGATCAAGCACTGTGTCATGTGTAGTGACCTTGCATAGTATGCATTTTCCTACTATTTCAGTAAGGAACTCGAATTCCTCAGGGAACTCCTTTTTATTCATATCCTTTAGACTTGGGTTTCTTTGGTACCCCATAATATCCTTTGCTTGCTCAGTGTTGATCTCATCAAGGTTTCTCGGTCCTAAGTCAGGAAAACCTAAGCATTGATTTATATCAGATGATTTTAGCTTAAGAGACTAACCTTTAACCTTGGTTGAAAGGGTTCCGGCATTTATGGATGCATTTGAGTAGAATTCCTTGACCAGTTCAGTATATACTCGAGTGCTAGCCTCAAGACATTCTGAAAATCCAACTTTCTTTACAAGTTCGAGAATATCTCTGAACTTCTTTTCGGATTTTTCAAACGTCTTGGTTCCGAGCTGAATGCCAGTGATTACTCGCCACTTTTCCATTTGAGTAGTTTGAGGAATTTGGATTTTTGATTCAGAGGGGTTTTTGAGAGATGGTTGATTGTGATTTGGGCAAGACTCTGGAAGGTTAATTGATTTTGGCTTTTGAGAGGATTCTAGGGTTTGAAAATGGGAGGAAGAAAGGTTTGATGGTTTCTGATAACTGTTTACAGATTTTGAACTTGTCTTAATGATAATTCCTTCTATCTCTGCATAATCAGTGATGTGTCAACCAGCCATTGGTTGCACGAAGTCCAATAATGAGTTGTAACTCCCCATAACTTTTTAGTTAGATATTTCCTTTAGGAGAGTAGACGTTTAATTGATGTGGATTGACCGTTGACCTTTTTGGTTCGTGGAGTAGCATGGTAGAGCAGCTATGGACTCTACGTTTTCCTCTGTTGACTCAATGATCAACTATTGTGAGATATTGCAGAGGGTGGTTTTGATATTAATCCTCATTCTGAAACTGCATAGCTTGACCACTGATATATCTGAATTTATCTCCTCATAATCTGAATGGTTGAGCAATTGTCCAGTCCTTTCGAGCTCCATATGAGCTGGAGTATCCTCTCTGTAGAATCGCGATCGTCGAGTCTCGCTTTCTCGATCGCTCAGTTTACACCTCACGATCGTGCGCTTCTCTTCAACCTTGACTCTCTACGATCGTTGACTGACTTGGTCCTTGAGATGAACTTTACTAAGCATTCCTTCTGGGTCAAGGTAGCTCAGGAAGGGCCAACCTCTTAGAGTGAGCTAAGGGTTAGGTTTGTCCCTGAGGCGCTTTCCAGATGAGATACTTTAGAAGTGATTTGCACTGATATCTCATTTGACCTTTTCTGGTAGGGAGGTCCTCTACCAACTTTAGACAATTTCACTTGTTGTAATCGTGGTGTCCTCCTGCTCTTACACTACAATCGGATGTTTGTTCGCAGGCACTCCACGATGTTGGGTTGGGTGGCTGATAGGTTTTCAGTAGTACATTTTGAGACGTTCCTACTGACTATAGATCTTCATTTGGTTCATCAGCCACAAAGTTTTGGGACTCTGTAGCTGGTACACTACTACATAGTGTATCTCAGTATTGTTGTTCCTAACCAGATCACTGCTCCCCCATAGTTGATGTTGTCTTCTCAGTTAGATGTGATTCCCTTTTTTTTAGGTTCATTTGAAGGCAGCCTTCATATCTCCTTCTGACTGGAATCACCATTATCACTTAGATCTCCTTGTATCGTAGGCATGGATATTTTCAGGACTGATCACTCTACGATCATTTGACAGCACTACGAACGTAGTCTTCTTTGACAGTCTTGTGCGTGTGAAGTTCTGCTCCCATAATGAGTTCCTCTTGACTGATGCTCGATGATCCACTGATGTGAGCTTCTTTGAGGATTCTTCTCATATAGCATGATTTGCCTGATTTGAGCATATAAGACCCTTTTTATCTTTGGTTGCATGGCCTGCTTCCATATACAGATTAGCAGCCATGTGAGCTTCATTAAGGTTAGCTCAGCGGGTCTTCAAGGATAGGCTTGGACATATAGGAATCTTATCAGAACCATTTCTGAACATTCCTTAGCCTTCTGCTGATTGAGTTTTCTTTACTGAAGTTTTCTGCTTCAGCATTCCTTAGTGTGGTCAGACAGACCAAGTACCTACAGGTTAGATATATTTCTATTTGTGGTACCCACAATTAAATGGGTCCTGCTAGGTTAGTTTTCTTAACCCCTGTTCCTCATATTTAGATAATCATCACATTTATCACCAACAGTCATATTCATGCATACAACTAGTTTTAGATAATACATTTTGAGATGCATGATGGTGAGTGCGTGTAAGATTCGTTATTTTAAAAAACACACTCTTTTTCTTTGATGGTTTCATCGTTTGCATGATTATGTTCACAAGGTTTAAGTGTTCACAGAGTGAGAATCAACTCTACGATTTAGGTGTATCTAGTTGATTAATGGAGGTGATCAGTTTCTATAAATCATCAAGATACTCTTATAGAACTGATCATACTCTGTGCGTTGTCAAGCACTTAAAACATAGGTTTGTACATATATACTAACCCACCAGCAAAGATTACTTCATGTAGAATTAATTTGGCCTGTGATGCTCTTATGACCCATTTCAGATTTCCTTCAAGATGTCATCTTCAACCTAAAACTTGGATGGAGAGAAGGTTTATCAGCATTTGAGTTTCCACCCTCAGGGTACTTTCTCTCTTCACCTTTTTAGGTAGATCACTACAAAAAAATGGGGCTTCAGCAACAATCGATTTTCGTTGCTACAGGTGACAAATTTCATTGCTAAAGGGTTTTGGCAACGACTTTACTGTCGTTGCGTCTTTCGTTGCGCAATGAGCGTTGCTAATTATTCCGCAATGAACGTATTTTTTTCGTTGCAAAAAGTAATACATTTTCTAACGAAATTTGGCTTTCGTACAGAGACATCGATCATTTAGCAACAAAATGTATTGTTGCAAAATAATTAAAATTTTGTTGCTAAAAACCCCATTTCGTTGCAAAAGCCTACTAATTGGCAATTAAAATAACTTTTTTCTTTCGCAACGACCATGCATTTTCGTTGCAATTGACACCATTTTGCAACGAAATTTTTTGTTGCAGTAAATTATGAAATTTGTTTCCTAAGCTTGCTTTCGTTGAGGAATGTACACTTTTTAGCAACGATTTTCGTTGCTGATTATATTATTTGGCAACGACATTATGCTGAATCAGCAACAAAAATGTTTGTTGCTGGCTATATTTCAATAGCAACGAAAGTCATCGATTAGCAACGACATTAAATGTTGTCATTTCTTTATATGTGCAACAAAAGTTGATATGATTTGCAACGATAAAAAATGTTGCCTTTTATTTTAGTATTAGCAACAATATCATCTCCGTTGTTATTAGGTTAATTTTTCGTTGCCAAATATTATATTTTTAATGCCATTTCATTTGTTGCTAAATGTATAAAAAATTGTTGCTATATTAAAACTTGTTCAATGCTTTGATAACGAATTATATTGTTGCCAAATCAAAATTTGACATTCTTTTTGTGTACCTGAGTGGGTCAATGTCCCCATAGCAAATAATGGCAAAAATACAAAAAACTAAAATATTATTAACATAATAAAATCATCCACTACATAATCATTCATTATCTTTACAATTAACCATCTAAAGTATACTATCATTTTAGTATACTTTTTGTATATTCCTCTTTCTCTCAATTGTCACAGATTGCATTAACGAGAAAGCTATGTCAGACAATGAAAAATAACTCTTGTACTAAAACTGCCAACAGCCCTAATTATAAGAAGATATAATAGACCATCTCTACCGGACATGACAATCTGTGAATGACTTTTTCATGGGAGCGGCTCGAATCTGACCTTGTTAGGTGCCTTTCTCGATGGAGCTACATGTGTAACACCTTCACCAGACTTTGAAATGATTGCTATCTTGGTACTGTTCCACAGTGTCACCTTCTTTGGCTACAAACCGAAAAAAAATTACATGGGCAAACATTAATTACATAGAAACATAATAGATCTTCAAACAAACAAAAAAGATAGCATCAAAGAGATTGTAATTAAGCGATACTATGGACCCTACTAAAATTTAGTAATTTACCTCTTGGATGACATCCGTTTCAGGACTTGCAACATCAAATGTCACCCGAATGAAGTAAATAAACTATTTAGACCAGAACAATGATACTTGCGATCTTTGCGAAATGCTAAGTTCATAATACTACCTTATCGGTTTCAATTTGGGTGATCGGCTCATCAATATTAACATGATCACATGGTTTACGCTCCCGATTATCATAGAAATGAGTTCAAGACACTCACAACTCACTAACTTTATAATTAGGTACATATTTTAATGAGTGCGAATTCAACAATATATGACAACTTACTTTTCGTAAAAAGCTGCTAGAGTGCCATCAAGAAATGGATTCACCCATAAAAGGAACAACAACAACAACCAAACTCACCTTCATTACAGAAAAAAGATAAAATGAGCTATGCAGATCTTAAAGTAATCACAGTGGATGTTCAAGAAGGAAGAGTCAAAAGAAAATTTGAAATATCATACCACTATCCGATGAAAATGACCTATTCCACATCAATACAGAATTATTTGTTTGAAGAAATGATACGACATCCCTGTGCCCACAAAAATATTTTAGGAAAGAAATGTTAAGGAACTACGTTCGCCTTTGTTTTGTTCCCTCTTTGTTCATCTTGTTTAGCCATTAATGATGTGCAACCAAGTAAAAACTCACAAGTCGAAAATTTCTAAGTGAAAAATCTTCATCTGGTTATTCAGTCCAAGATTAATGAGAGCTAAATAAGTACTAGCAATAAGACATGTCTGCAAATAAGAACGACAAAGAAAACTTGAAGATACACTCTAGTCATGTTCTCTAAAAATGAAAACCAAAAACCTTTTGACAGTGATACCTGATGTCCACAACCAAACGCCATATACCTAGGATTGGTAATGCAAATGGGACATAACTATCACAAGGAAGACAAGAAACAGTTTAATATGATTCCCAATAATACATGAACATTCCAATACTAAATCCATTTTTCAAGTATACTGGATCACTCTAGTACTAAATATACCTAAAAAGAATAGTATGCTTACTCAAATTAAATGTCCACATTGCTATGAACTTGTCTACATGACCATTTGCAAAAACCAATTTCAAAATCCAGCCATCTACCAATAGTCTTTCAAGGAAATGCTCTCCTGCAATAACATGTCGAATTCATTTGTGAGCTAGTAACGTATATGTATCCATGTGAAATGTAAAAAAACCTATTTATGTATCCATGTGAACATGATAGAACCAATAAGAGAGTTGTTCAATTTGACTAAACTAAATAATTAAGCATCATTCAAATGTTTCAACTTTGATTAGATGAAAGGCATACCTTATTTGATGCTAGTCCTGATCATATTTCTCCTCCTCATCCATACTTTGTTCTTCTTCGCTATGATAATCTACAGGTGTATCATCCTCACTACACCCCTTGTCGAATTCATCCTCCTGAAAATCATCCTCATCGACATCATCATTTATGTCTCCATCCAATAAGATAGTGTTCAATGTTAATTTTTTGAGTTCTTTGTCTTAAGATAATGTTATTTATTGTTTCTGGATCAACATCATCTCTATTCATTAGCCCTATATCCCGATCTTGAACAACAATTTCGATATCGGGTGAGTTATCATCAAGGTTAACAACAATATTGACTATGGTATATTCTTCAATCTCGTCCATTTCATCCTCCGGAACATCAAATATGTGTCGGTGGTTAAACCTTTGAACAATTTTCCAGTTGCCGCCTAATTTCAAATCATCAACAAAAAAAACTTGTTTTGCTTGAGAAGCTAATATGTATGGATCGTTTCTATACCATATGCTACTTACATTTACACTTGTAAAGTGTGTATCCTTCCTAATACCCATACTCCGATTAGATAAATCAAACCACTCACAAGAAAATATAAACACATTATACCCTTTTCTATACTCTATTTTGATAATATCATTTAATAAGCCAAAAAAGTCAATACTTTTCCCATCATGTTCTCCTTCACATGTTATTCCACTATTTTGGCTTTGCCTACGATTGTCACGATCTTTGACAAGAAACCTTACTCCATTTACAATGCATCCTTTATATTTCCATACTCGTAAATTTGGACCACATGCTAATGCAAATAGTTGATCACTAATGACATTTGATGTGGTATTCCAAATGTAAGACCCCGAAATTTTTTTAAATAAAAAGGAATTTCCTTTATTTATTATTTTGAAATAGTAAGGGTTGATTTGATTAATGTGGATAGTTAAGGGTTAAATACGCAAATATTTCAAAATAAACAAGTGGTTATAAAATATTCATTTTTGTAGGGGAATATTAGTTTGGTGCGGGAATATTAAATCTTTGTCGGGGAATATTAAATGCGGCAGCGCAGCGACCATGTGTGGGCCCATAACGAAGCGATTGGATGAAGAAAACGACAAATATAAGTTGGTTAAAAATAACGGGCGTAGTTATTACCAATTAAGATTTTGGAATACCGGTTGGTTAAAATACGATGTCTGGCGTGGTTGCATGCGATGCACCGGTATTGCATATTATTGTTGAATTATTGATCCTTACGTGAAGAAGGCACTACTCAATAATTTTCACGATGAATTCTTGTTCAATATTTTATTTTATTGATTCAATAATTCTTTGCGTTGATATTTTATATTATTGTTTGTTCAATAATTGTCACTTTTTATTATCTCCATTATCGGATCAATAATTCATATTATTTGAATAATATTATTAGATAGCATTATTGGCAATGTCTAGAAAGTTACATCGAGGAGAGGTTTGGTCACCTAATTGCGGCGCCCGATGAGGAGAAATCCTTATCGGAAAGCCCTCTTTCACAGGAGCGGCTGGTTGTCATAATTGTGATTACGTAATATTATTTGTGAATAATTAATTATTGATTCATATGATAAAGAAATATTTATTTTATGTGGATATAAATGATGGATTTATTTATGTGGTTATAAATGAAGAAATTATTGTTGAGGTGTTTTATCGATATTTTACAGTTGGAGGTATTAAAAATTAAATCGGGGTTTTTGAGATATATTGCGGGGATTATAATTTTTAATCCGACCGTTGGATTGTGGTAATTTTTGGATATGTTATACATATATAAGTTGAGTATATGTCTACAAATTTTGAACCGTTAAAATGTACGAATGATTTGTTATGAATTTTAAGAGGTGTCGATTAGGAAATTAGGGTTATAATTGATTTTGGTGGAAAATTCTAGAATTGAGTGGGCCCCACTTGTGGTTGGTGAAGAAATGTGCTGAATTTTATTTCAAATGTGGTGGGTGGCAATAGTAGCGAGTAAAAGCCATCAATGGCAGCGGTCGAAATGCTTTCCTTGGTGGACTAACATTTTCCTATAAATAGAGGGCTAAGTTAGAATTGAAAATCACACCGAAACAAAGTTTTCTCTCTCTCTCTCTCTATATTATTGAGCGTATTTTGTGAGTATTTAGATACTTTGAGAGTTCTTTGTTAGAATTAAGTTTCATTCGGCATCACTTGAGCCTTTCCTTAGAAATCTTGATTCTTTGAGGTAAGGGATATTATTTGTTTAAGTAATGATATTATTTCTTGATATCATTATCTTTGAAATATTGATCTGAAGTTTTATCAAATTTGGAACTTTTTCATGTCGGGATTACTATTCATGAGTTACTATTCACGAGTTACTATTCATGAGTTACTATTCACGAGTTCTTATTCACGAAAGTACTATTCATGAAGCGTGAAAATGTTTTTTTTTTTGTGGAATTTCTATCTTTTGGTGTCGGATTTACTATTCATGTATACGGTACTATTCACGTATACGGCACTATTCACGTATACGGCACTATTCACCAAAAAAAATAAAATTTCTTCTTTTTGTCCAAAACATCTATTTTGGATACTAGCTTTGATTGTATCCATGTTTTGATCATTCTTGAATTTTACACCACTGTGATTATTTTTGGGGTATTGTTGGACATGGATAAAACAAAGTACGAATCCTTAATCCTTAATCCTTGTCATTTTGTTTCACTGGATTCGTTCTTTAAAAATATTTTTCATCATCCTCAGTCTTAAATGATGATATTATTGAATATCTTTGGCCTATAGTGCAAAGATGAATGATTTCTGAAGAATATCTTTGGCACATAGTGCAAAGATGAGAACAGTGTGTTGAGATGAACATGATCGAAGTGAGTAATATCTTTGGCTGTAGTGCAAAGATGAGCAGTGTTTAAATGAACATGACCAATGATGAATATCTTTGGCACATAGTGCAAAGATGAATTTTTGATTCGGATGTATATTGATTGTTATTCGGGGATAAAAGATGAGCGATGAACTTTTAAATTCATACATAGAAGATAGTAGTTTGCATTCTCTACTTAACTCTTCTAATGAATTATTATTTCATTGCGAATATTGATTGAAAATTTGTTGTCTATTGTATTCTATTAAATTTTTCCTGTTGAAGACTAACGATAATTTGTTGTGTATTATCTTAGTCATAATATTCTTTCTTGAGCTAGTTGAGCTCACCCTTTTCCTTTTGTTCCATTCTTCTCGGGAGGCGAGAATATAGCGAGTCTGCAGTCGGGGTATGGAATGAAGGTTTTAGAAAGGATTGTTTAGTAGTCCTCACCATTTTGTAAAATAATGTATCAATAAATGTGATGAGGATTTATGTGAGTATAAATATTGTCTAGAAGATAATATTTGTATTTAAACTCACAGATTTCTTGTTGTAATAATAAAGTTGTAGTTGTTTACATACCATGTATTGACAACTCGAATGGGTGATGTATACCTATTTTGGGGGTCGTCAGGTTGGTATCGAGCTTAAGGAAGATGATCTCTCATTGGAGATTCGGAATGGGGGATGAACTAGTGAGGGAGGCAAGTAAATCCATTGTGAGGTCTTGTGGTTGAAGCACCATAGGGTCACAGCTTAGCTTGTTAGATTGGTGGCGGAGATCGGGAATATAACTAAGAGGATAAATCCTTCGCTGTGATATTATTGATTTCAAGATATAGGGATATTATGTGATATATTAATTTCCTTAATTAACCCTTGTTTTATGATGATGTTGAGAATGTCGGTGAGAATATTAACGATTGGAGTAAATGAGGCCGTGGAGATGCTGTGCTTTTTACCAGCGAGGAGAACGTGCAGACAGTGGCAATGTTCCTCCCGTGAACAACACCACCGAGCGATGATGAGCGAGGGATGTTTAGAAGCTTTTTGCGATTCATGCAAAATCGAATGAGGAGACTTCGTGTTCAAAATCTGAGGAGAAATGATAGCAATTCACGGGTTGTCACATCCAAGCGATTCAAAGAGTTGGGACCACGAAATTTAAGGAAAGCGGATCCGATCATGGCGGAAACATGGGTCAAACAAATTACCAAGATATTCGATGTCTTGGGATGCGGAAGAACGAAGGTTCCATTCGCCACCTTTATGTTCCGTGGCGAAGGCGGACTCTTGGTGGGAGTCTGCGTGAAGCGTACCCATCCGGCGCTTTCGGCGTGTCTTGGGAGGCGTTTGAGACTATTTAATGACAAATACTTTCACGAAAGTGTTAAATCATATGAAGGAAGTGGAGTTCATCGATTAGAGCAAAATAACATGGCGGTGTCTCTCGATGCGAGGCAAAGTTTGCGAGTTATCGAGTTTGCACCTCATTTGGTGGAGAATGAGGAACGATGGCGGATGTTTCTTAGAGGTTTGAAACCCGCGTACGTCGATTATCTCATTTCTCATAAACTTTCTCTTTATTCGAGATGTTGTAAGCAGAGGCTCAATTATTAGGCGAGATAACGAGTACAGGTCAACCGAGGACCATAACGAGGATCGTACTACGAGAGATAGCGATCAGCAGAATAATGATAACTGCGGAGAAAAGCAGAGCGAATGACGAAATGGTAACCACTCTGGTGTGTAATCATGGTCATGAAAAGCGAAGAAGCGAGTCGGGAGGAGATTTTAAAAGAGGAGATTTAACAACGACTATGTGAAGACGAGCGGTCTTGGCGACAAGCGGTTCTAAAGGAGGAGAACGACCACCGGTCATATCTACAAATCTGGAAAAGAGGGACATATCGGTCAAAGCGCCCTGACAACATTCAAGGTATGCTATAGTTGTGGAAAGGAAGGACATATCGCTTCGAGATTATGCGATGGCGAAACCTAGTTCAATGAGGACGGTGACTCAAAAATCGTCCCGAAAAAAGTCAAAGTCAACGATTAGGAAGAAGCGTTTGTTGTATTTGGTCATCATCGAGGAACCCAAGCGAGGTGATCACGGGTAAGCTATTTATAAATTCTTGCGAAGTTTATACCTTACTTGATCTGGTGCTACCCATTCATTTATCTCTCCTGCGCATGTGCTCAGCGTTTAAACTTGACTCAGAGAAAATTAGACTTTGATCTATCTGTGGAAACTCCGTTAGGAGAAACTTTCATCACATCCACTTGTTTATAAATCTTGTTTGATTCAAGTTGGCACCATCACCTTACTGTTGACCTTATCTCTTTAAAGATACTTGCTTTTGATGTGATTTTAGGGATTGATTGGTTAACTACTCATCATGCCAAAATTGATTGTTTTCGTAAGGTTGTTAGTTTTCATATTCCTAACCAACTTTGTTATGCAATTCAAGCAACTAAACCATTAAAATCAATCACTATCATATCTAATCATAAAGCTATTCGTTTATTAAAAAGCGGATGTCAAGCTTTCTTAGCCCATGTTATGGATTTGAATAAAGACACGTCAAATTTGAATAATATTCTGTTGTTGTTATTGACTTTCTGGCGTATTTCACGAAGAACTTCCGGTCTACCCCCGAGCGTGAAGTTGAATTCTTTATTGATCTTGAACACGGTACAAGCCCATTTCTAAAACCCCATATCGAATGGCTCTATTGAACTTCGGGAATTAAAGGTCATCTACGAGAATTGTTGGACGTCCCTTTACATCTCCTCTAGGGTCTCCTTGGGGTGCTCTGTTTTATTTGTAAAAAAAAAGAGCGGGGTATGCGACTTTGTATTGACTATCGGAATTGAACCATGTCACCATCAAGAATAGGTATCCTCTACCTCGTATTGATGACTTGTTTGACCCGATTGCAAGGGGCACAATTCTTTTCAATAATCGATCTTAGTTCTGGATATCATCAATTTGAAAATTAGAATCGAGGATATTCCAAAGACGCCTTGAAACTTCGGTATGGGCATTATGAATTCTTAGTCATGTCTTTCGGACTAACTAATGCTCCTGCGACTTTCATGGATATGATGAACCGAGTGTTCAAGGAATATTTGGATCGATTCGTTGTTGTCTTTATTGATGACATCCTTATATATTCCAAAAGTCGTGAAGATCATGAGCACCATTTGAAGTTTGGTACTCGAAAGGCTTCGTGAAAACCAACTATATGCCAAATTGAAGAAATGCGAGTTACGGCTTGAGGTAAGTAGCATTTCTTGGGCATCAGTCTCAAAACATGGAGTATCTGTTGATCCGTGAAGATTGAAGCAATACTGAAGTTAGAACAACCAAAAGTCGGTGGTGAAGTCGTAGTTTTTGGGCTTAAATGGTTATTATCGGAGATTAAGTGGAAGGTTTTTCTCGAATCGCTACTCCATTAACTCATTAACTTTCGGAAGGATACAAAATTCGTTTGGAATGAAGAATGCGAGAAAAGTTTCCAAGAGCTTAAGAGGAGACTTATTTGGCTTTGTTCTAACAATACCATCTGGTTCGGATGGATTTGTTATCTCTGATGATGCTTGAGCAAAGGGTTAGGATGTGTTCTCATGCAACGTGGGAAAGTCATAGCCTATGCCTCGCGACAACTTAAAAGAGTATGAGAGGAATTATCCTACTCATGATCTAGAGTTAGCGGCCCGTCGTTTTCAGCGCTTAAAGATATGGAGGCACTATCTATATGGGGAGAAAGTGGAGATATATTCGGATCATAAAAGCCTTAAATATTTCTTCACTCAAAAAGAACTCAACATCTGGGCGCGGACGTTGGCTCGAGCTATTGAAGACTACGACCACACTATTCAATACCATCACAGTAAAGCGAGCGTGGTAGGGGCGCATTGAGTAGAAGATCATATGCGAGGAGCGAGTGTGATGATGTCAAGTATCGCGTAGAGCCAACTTTAATAGAAAAAGTTAAGGTTGCTCAAGCCACCAGGCAGGAGGTGATCGTATGAAGAAGAAAGTACAAGAAGGAGCTATTAGGGCGAGAATTGATGAAGAAGGAATACTTGAGTCCACTCTAGGCTTTGTGTTCCTAACGACTCGATTTGAAGTACAAGATTATGATGGAGGCACACAATACACCATTTGCAATCCATCTGGAAGTACTAAAATGTATCGTGATCTTGACATACATTTTGGTGGAATAATATGAAGAGAGAGATTGCAAAGTTTATCTCGATGTGTTTAACTTGCCATCGTGTAAAGGCGAGCATCTAGTACCTAAGGGTCCGTTGCAACCACTTGAGATTCCGGGAATGGAAGTGGGAACACATTACCATGGATTTAGTTCACGGGTCTTCCTACGGTTTCTCAAGGCATCAATGCTATTTGGGTTATTGTTGATAGATTAACCAAGTCAACTCATTTCTTGCCGATCGGAGACTTATTCCTTGAGCGTCTTGCTAGTATATGCGTAAATGAGATCGTGAGGTTGCATGGCATGCTGTATCCATAGTTTCGGATCGTGACCCAAGATTCACTTCAAGATTTTGGGTTAGCTTGCAAAAAAGCTATGGGCACAGTTTGCGATTTAGTTCGGCATACCATCCCCAAACGGACGGACAATCGAGAGGACTATTCAAACTCTTGAAGATCTATTAAGACTACGTGTCCTGAACTTCAAGGGTAGTTGGGATAAGTATTTACCATTGGTGGAATTCTCCTACAACAACAGCTTATTATCGCAAGTATAGGTGTGGCTCCATTGAAGCATTATATGGGCCGAAAATGTCGTTCTCCAATATGTTGGGATGAGGTGGGTGAAGCAACATTGTTGGGACCCGAGTTAGTCGCGATATGACTCTGAAAAGATCCAAATGATTCGGACAGCGTATACAAAAGCAGCACAAGATCGACAAAAGAGTTATCACGGATCTTCATCGAAAGGGCGTGGAATTTAATGTAGGGGATCATGTATTGTTGCGAGTTGCTCCATGGAAGGAGTTACAAGATTTGGGAAGAGAGGAAAGCTCGATCCACGATTTATTGGTCCATTTCAAATTCTTGACCGAAGTAGGAAATGTAGCCTATAGACTTGCGTTACCTCAGAGTATGTCTCGTGTTCATAATGTGTTTCACATATCTCATGCTTAAATAAATATGTGAAAGACCGAACCACGTTATTGAGTTAGAACCAGGACGAGATAGCGAAGACTTAACGTGTGAGGAGGTACTGTCAAGATCTTGGATAGGAAGGAGCATGTCCCTCTGCAAAAAAGGTCATACCACAAGTTAAAGTTTTGTGGAGGAATCATGCTTTAGAGAAATGACACGGGAATTGGAAAGCGGAAATGAAAGCGAGGTATCCTCACCTTTTGAAACACCAGAATGCGTCGTCAATTTTCGAGGACGAAATTTCATAAGGAGGGAGGTTGTAAGACCGAAAATTTTTTAAATAAAAGGAATTTCCTTTATTTATTATTTTGAAATAGTAAGGGTTGATTTGATTAATGTGGATAGTTAAGGGTTAAATCATAAATATTTCAAAATAAACAAGTGGTTATAAAATATTCATTTTGTAGGAATATTCGTTTGGTCGTGGAATATTAAATGCATCGGGGAATATTAAATGCGACGGTAGCGACCATGTGTGGGCCCCATAACGTGAAGCGATTGGATGAAGAAAAGCGACAAATATAAGTTGGTTAAAAATAACGGCGTAGTTATTCTGAATTAAGGCTGTTGGAATACCCGGTGGTTAAAATCTGATGTCTGGCGTGGTTGCCGCGATGGCAGCACACCATTACATGCATGTTGTTGAATTATTGATCCTTACGTGAAAGGCACTACTCAATAATTTTCACGGTGAATTCTTGTTCAATATTTTATTTTATTGATTCAATAATTCTTTGCGTTGATATTTTATATTATTGTTGTTCAATAATTGTCAACGCACATTATCTCCATTATCGGATCAATAATTCATATTATTTGAATAATATTATTAGATAGCATTATTGGCAATGTCTAGAAAGTTACATCGAGGAGAGGTTTGTCACCTAATTGCGCTTGATGAGGAGAAATCCTTATCGGAAAGCCCCCTCTTTCTGAGGAGCGGCTGGTTGTCATAATTGTGATTACATAATATTATTTGTGAATAATTAATTATTGATTCATATGATAAAGAAATATTTATTTTATGTGGATATAAATGATGGATTTATTTATGTGGTTATAAATGAAGAAATTATTGTTGAGGTGTTTTATCGATTATTTTACAGTTGGAGGTATTAAAAATTAAATCGGGGTTTTGAGAGATATATTGCGGGGATTATAATTTTTAATCCGACCGTTGGATTAATAGTAATTTTGGATATGTTATACATATATAAGTTGAGTATATATCTACAAATTTTGAACCGTTAAAAATGTACGAATGATTTGTTATGAATTTTAAGAGGTGTCGATTAGGAAATTAGGGTTATAATTGATTTTGGTGGAAAATTCTAGAATTGAGTGGGCCCCACTTGTGGTTGGTGAAGAAATGTGCTGAATTTTATTTCAAATGTGGTGGGTGGCAATAGTAGCGGTAAAAGCCATCGGTGGCGAGTCAAGTCTGCCTTGGTAGGCTAACATTTTCTATAAATAGAGGGCTAAGTTAGAATTGAAAATCACACGAAACAAAGTTTTCTCTTTCTCTCTCTATATTATTGGCGTATTTTGTGAGTATTTAGATACTTTGAGAGTTCTTTATTAATACAAGTTTCATTCAAAGATCACTTGAGCCTTTCCTTAGAAATCTTGATTCTTTGAGGTAAGGGATATTATTTGTTTCAGTAATGATATTATTTCTTGATATCATTATCTTTGAAATGTTGATCTGAAGTTTTTATCAAATTTGGAACTTTTTCATGTCGGGGTTACTATTCATGAGTTACTATTCACGAGTTACTATTCATGAGTTACTATTCACGAGTTACTATTCACGAGTACTATTCATGAAGCGTGAAAATGTTTTTTTTGTGGAATTTCTATCTTTTGGTGTCGGATTTACTATTCATGTATACGGTACTATTCACGTATACGGCACTATTCACGTATACGGCACTATTCACGTATACGGCACTATTCACCAAAAAAATAAAATTTCTTCTTTTTGTCCAAAACATCTATTTTGGATACTAGCTTTGATTGTATCCATGTTTTGATCATTCTTGAATTTTACACCACTGTGATTATTTTTGGGGTATTGTTGGACATGGATAAAACAAAGTACGAATCCTTAATCCTTAATCCTTGTCATTTTGTTTCACTGGATTCGTTCTTTAAAAATATTTTTCATCATCCTCAGTCTTAAATGATGATATTATTGAATATCTTTGGCCTGTAGTGCAAAGATGAATGATTTCGAAGAATATCTTTGGCACATGGTGCAAAGATGAGCAGTGTTGAGATGAACATGACCGAGTGATAATATCTTTGGCACATAGGTGCAAAGATGAGCAGTGTTTAAATGAACATGACCAATGATGAATATCTTTGGCTGTAGTGCAAAGATGAATATTTGATTCGGATGTATATTGATTGTTATTACGAGGGATAAAAGATGAGCGATGAACTTTTAAATTCATACATAGAAGATAGTAGTTTGCATTCTCTACTTAACTCTTCTAATGAATTATTATTTCATTGCGAATATTGATTGAAAATTTGTTGTCTATTGTATTCTATTAAATTTTTCCTGTTGAAGACTAACGATAATTTGTTGTATATTATCTTAGTCATAATATTCTTTCTTGAGCTAGTTGAGCTCACCCTTTTCCTTTTGTTCCATTCTTCTCGGGAGGCGAGAATATAGCGAAAATGCAGTCGGGGTATGGAATGAAGGTTTTAGAAAGGATTGTTTAGTAGTCCTCACCATTTTGTAAAATAATGTATCAATAAATGTGATGAGGATTTATGTGAGTATAAATATTGTCTAGAAGATAATATTTGTATTTAAACTCACAGTTTTCTTGTTGTAATAATAAAGTTGTAGTTGTTTACATACCATGTATTGACAACTCGAATGGGTGATGTATACCTATTTTGGGGGCGTCACATTATTCAAGACATACCAATGAGCCATTTGAATCTCCTTGAATCGGCATAGTTAAAAAGAAAACCACCTAATGATTTAACATTTTGAGAAAAGACAGAAAAGAGCATCTTTTCTAACTTTTCCATCGATGATTACTATCCTTTTTATTAAACTTGCTCTCACTTACGTGGTAAGTCACGAGGAACAAAATGTCAAACATTCATCTGCGACATACCCTTCAGTAATTGATCCTTCTGGATGTGCTTTGTTCCTTACGTACTTTTTAAGCGTGCATAGATACCTTTAAAAAAAATTACAAAATTAAGTATGACACAACTATAAAGTTCATAGATAACCAGAAATATATAGTTACATACCTTTCAATTGGATACATCCACGAATAGCATACAGGGCCTGTAAACATTGTTTCTTGTGGTAGATGAACAGCCAAGTGAACACAAATATCAATGAAGGCCAGTGGATAAATCCTCTCAATCTTGCATAAGATAATTATAATATCCTTCTCCATTTTTCTTAAGTCATCCACTTTTAGTGTCCTACTACATAGATTTTTAAAGAATACACCCAACTCAGTTAATGTTGTTGCCACATCGTCATTAAGATTTCCTCACACTCCAATAGGGATTAATCGTTGTAAAAGAACATAGCAGACATACGTCTTGTATCCCGACATGCTATTATCATTTGTATTAACACATCTAGCAATATTTGATGCATATCCGTCTGGGAATTTGACAGATCGTATAAAGGGCAAGAATTTGTCTCTCTCTTTTTTGGAAAAAAAAAGGCTGGTTGTCGCTTGTCAAACTTATCTCCCCGTGGTCTTAAGTGCAGCTCTTTACGTATATTCATATCCTCTAAATCTTGTCGAGCCTTGTAAGTGTCCTTATTTTTACCTTCAATCTTTAGTAATGTCCCAAGTATGTTATCACAAATATTCTTCTCGATGTGCATTACATCGAGCTTATGTCTGACCTTCAAGGCCAGCAGCCTTAGGACTCCAGTTCTAAGAACTCTTCAAGGCCAGCAGCCGTGGTACGTCTCTAGTTCCCTAGGAACTCTTCAAGCCCAGCAGGCTTGGAACTTCATTTAGTCCCTCCGGACAAGGACCCCTCAGGACCTGACTTCTTCTTGTTGTTATTGTTGTTGGTGGTGGTGATGAGTTGCTAAAATGTCTTTAAACTTGATCTTTTGTACTTAGCAACTTGGTGTGGTCCTCTTTGCATTCTAATTTGAGACTGGAATATTCGTACAACGGCACAATCATTGGTGGACCCCACAACGGAATTATTGTCGGATTGAGAAAATGACAAAAATACTTTATGAAAATAACAGCCGGAAGTTTTACTGTTAATCGTTGAAACACCCGGTGTTAAAAAATACGATACGCTGGCGTAGTTGCATAGTAGCACACGGTATTGATTATTGATGCTTACGTGAGAAGTCACTCAGTTTTGTTCAATTATTGTTACAGTAATTGCTGCATAGTATCTTATGTTATTTGATTCAATTATTGTCAATATTTTATAATCAATAATTGAGATGACAAAGTTATTAATATTATTATTTACAATATTAACGATGTCTAGAAGTTCACATCAAGGAAAGGTTTGGTCACCTAATTGCGCATGAACGGTAAAAATCCTTATTGAAAGCCCCTCTTTCACGGGAACGACTGGTCGATTAATATTGTGAATTATAATAATGATGATAAATGTTTTTAAAAATATTGAGGGATTTTATGAAGTATTTGATGTAAATTTTACTTATTATTTGGACCCCCACTTTCCCATTTTTAAAAAATTATCGGTAGAAGTTATCTCGATTTTTGTTTATATATATATGAATACATATATATATATAAGTATTATATATACATATATATATATATATATATTGTTGATGGAAGGTGGGTGGGGGGGGGAAATTAGGGTGGACGGGAGGAGTATTATTATGTATATTATATTATATATATATATATATAAGTTTGAAAAAAATGGACAGAGGGAGTAAGATGAATTCACGGGTCTTCCACCTGTGATTTTTTTTTTCTTGCATATGTTATATATAATATATATATATATATATATTATATTTTATTTAAAAGATTTTGCTTTAATTATGGACCATCCGATTAAAAGTAAATCAATCTGGACCGTTCATGAATTAGTTACTATGCAGTCCATTCTTCTATAAATAGAAGCTCATTCCTTCATAATTTCTTACGAATTCATTGAAACTCTAGAGACAGAGAAACTATAGAGAGAAAGAAGAAAAGTGTTCTGCTACTTCACTACTCATATATCCAGTACTCTTCTTCTTAATGTAAGGGGTATTATTTCTTTTGTATTCATGAAGAGAACTTCATTATTCCATTATTTATTATTCTATTGAATAACTCAGATATCTGCTGACCCTACCTATACTTGGTGAAATTCTTACATTTATTTCATTCGTTATTATTACATTGGAATATCCTCACATCTGCAATGCGTTTTACTGGGGACTGATTCCGCCTTTTATTATTACATTGGAATATCATATACATGCGTTTACTGTGGACTGATTCCGCCTTTATTATTCTGTTGGAATATCATGTATATGCGCGTTTCGCCCGAACTGATTCCGTCTTTTATTATTACATTGGAATATCACGTCATGCGTTTCTGCAGAACTCCGGTTCCGTTAATTATTATTTTATTGGAATAACCTGCCTGTGCGGTCTATCGCATGCTTGGTGATTTCTTTTGTTATTCCATTCCTTATTATACTCACTTGGTTAAAGTTTTAACTACTATACTCCATGAAATTAGTGGAATATTCTTGATATTTGCGCTTCATCCAGTATCTTTTCATGCAAATATTCTTCTGAGCATTCTTGAATTTTACTCTACAAAGAAGTATCATGTTGACAATTTGGACGTTATTAGTTCCTGAATAAATAAATTCTTGAACTTGTTTTATTGAATTCTTATATCATTGTCATCATCCTCATGTTTATATTTTTGAAAGTCATCTGTGGCCTGTAGTGCATAGATGGACTTGGTATGATTATGACCAGGGATTATTCGGTGTAATCATGACCGTAATGTTATAAATGATGTGATAAAAGTCATCAGTGGCTCGTAGTGCATTGATGGACCGTTGTTGGCATGATCATGACCATTGATGAACACATGAATGTTCTTGGCCCATAGTGCATGGATAATTTGTGGTCGTGATACTAAAGAATATCCTTGGCCGTAGTGAAGGGGTGATTCGATGATGTGGATTATTTTTTAAGCTGAGTCTCAATGATAAAAGTGATGAAAAACCTTTTAAATCACAAAAGATAGTAGATTTTATTCTCTACTTGACTCTTTTAATGGATTGCTTGTTCATTGCAGCTTAAACTTGATGTTTGCTATATTGTATCGGTTTAACAACATTTAAGGCTAATGATAATTTATTACGCATTATCTTAGTCATAATATTTCTTCTTGGGCTTATTGAGCTCACCTTTCTTTCACTTTGTTCTCCTCGGAAATGAGAACGTAGTTGGGACGAGTCGGGGAACGGAGTGATGGTCCGGATGATAGTATTAGCTAGTAATCCTCACTATTCTGTTAAATAGTGTGACAATAAATGTAATGAGGACTCATTCTAAGAGTGGATATTGTCTAGAAGACAGTATTTGTATTTAAACTCACAGCTCTCTTGTTGTATAATTAAGATTGTATTTATATTCTGTACCATGTATTTGGCGACTCAGAATAGGTGATGTATACCTATTTTGGGGGCGTCACAGTTGGTATCAAAGCTTAGGGATATGATCCCTGGCTAAGATGTGAGACTAGAATTAGGAGGGCAGAGACGGGGAATTCCTTCGCTAGTATGACCTACTTAAATTTATTTGGTATTTAATTGGTTGGTCAAAGTTTAGAGATAATATGTTACATGTCAATTAACCCTTTTTGTGGCAGTATCTGAAAATAACATCCGAGAATGTTGAGAATAGCAATGGAACACAGGAGACCGTTGAGTCTCTGCATATCAATAATCAGGAGAATGTGCATCAGGAAGGCGACAATTCTCATGCAAACAACAACACTGACCAAATGATGAATGATGGAATGTTCAAAGGCTTTATGCAATTCATGCAACATTAGGCGAGAGCGGCTCCTGTCTAAAATGTAGGTGGAAACACTGGAAACTCTCGGACGGTCACCGCTAAACAGTTCAAGGAGCTGGGACCACCAGAGTTTATTGGAGAGCCAAAACCACTTAAGGTGGAAGCATGGATAAAGCAGATCACCAAGATATTTGATGTCTGGGGATGCTCCGAGGAGCAAAAGGTTCCCTTTGCCACCTTTATGTTGTGAGGAGAGGCAGATTACTAATGGGAATCAGTAAAGCATACTCAACCTGCAGCACTAAAGATGACTTAGGAGAGGTTCCCAGAATTATTCAACGACAAGTACTTTCCCAAATGTATTCATCACAAGAAAGAAGTAGAATTTATCAAGTTGGAGCAAAACAACATGACCGTATCGCAGTACCACGCCAAGTTTGCCGAGTTGTCCCAGTTTGCATCCCATTTTGTTGATAATGAGGAGAGAATGACGCGAATGTTTTTAAGAGGTTTGAAACCGGAGATACGTCAATATCTTATTTCTCATAAACTGTGTTTGTATTCAGATGTTGTAAATAGGGCTCAGTTATTGGAGCGCGATAACGAGTCAACACAATTAAAAGAGAGCAGCCGGCAAAATGATAATACCAGTGAGAGTAGTCATCGAAGTAGTGACAACAAGCGCGGAGGGAATCAACATGCCAGAAATGGTAATCACTTCAGTGGTAATCAGGGCCAAAATAATAAGAATGGACATTTCAAGAAGAAGAGATTCAACAATGATGGAAAGACATCAGCGCCAACACCCATTGTTAAGGAAGGAGAACTACCACCTATCATATGCTTCAAATGCGGAGGAGAGGTAAACATCAGTCCAAACTGCTCGATGCCGTCCAAAGCATGTTATAATTGTGGAAGAGAAGGTCACCTAGCCCAATTTTGTCGTTCATCGAAGACAAGTTCAGCTAGGATGGAGGCACCAAAGGCCGTCCCAGAAAAGTCAAAGCTGGTAGTGCAAGGGAGAGCGTTTGTAGTGACCTCCCAGAAAGCAAGGAACCTGAATGATGTCATCACGGGTAAGCTTATCATAAACTCTAGCGAAGTCTATACTTTATTTGATACCGATTCTACCCATTCTTTTATTTCTCCTACTTGCGCTCAACGATTAAATTTGACTCCGGAGAAATTAGACTTTGACTTATCTGTGGAAACTCCGTTGGGAGAAACCTTCATTACATCCATCGTTTATAAGTCTTGTTTGGTTCAAATTGGTACCCTCACATTACACCGTAGATCTTATTTCATTAAAATACTTGCATTTGATGTGATTCTAGGGATTGATTGGTTAACTACTCATCATGCAAAATTGATTGTTTTAAATAAAGTTGTTAGCTTTCATATTCCTAACCAACCTATTATGCGAATTCAAGCAACCAAACCATTAAAATCAATCACTGTCATCTCAAGCCATAAAGCTATTCGTTTATTAAAAAATGGATGTCAAGCTTTCATAGCTCATGTCATAGATCTAAACAAAAATACGTCAGTTTTGAATGATATTTCTATTGTTAATAAATTCCCTGACGTATTCCCTGAAGAACTTCCTGGCCTACCCCCAGAGCGTGAAATTAAATTTTGTATCGACCTTGAACCCAATACAAAACCCATTTCCAAAGCCTCATATCGAATGGCTCCTATTGAACTTCAGGAGTTAAAAGACTCAATTGCAAGAATTGCTAGATATTGGTTTCATTCGTCCTAGTACGTCTCCTTGGGGTTCTCCTGTTCTATTCGTGAAGAAGAAAGATGGGAGTATGCGATTTTGTATTGATTATCGGGAGTTGAATCATGTCACCATCAAAAATAGGTACCCATTGCCACGTATAGATGACCTGTTTGACCAGTTGTAAGGAGCCAAATTCTTTTCAAAGATTGATCTTCGTTCCGGATATCACCAATTGAAGATTAGAACCAATGACATTCCAAAGACGGCTTTTAGAACTCGGTACGGGCATTATGAATTCCTAGTCATGTCCTTTGGATTGACTAATGCTCCTGTTGCCTTCATGGATATGATGAACCGAGTATTCAAGGAATATTTGGATCACTTTGTGGTCGTCTTTATTGATGACATCCTTATTTATTCCAAAAGCCGTGAAGATCATGAGCAACACTTGAGGCTGATACTCCAAAAGCTTCGTGAATATAAGCTTTATGCCAAGTTGAAGAAATGCGAGTTTTGGCTTGAGGAAGTAGCATTCCTTGGGCACGTGATATCAAGTCATGGAATATCTGTTGACCCAACAAAAAATTGAAGCTATTCAAAGCTGGGAGCAACCTAAATCAGTGACCGAAGTACGTAGCTTTCTCGGTTTAGCTGGTTATTATCGGAGATTCGTGGAAGGATTTTCTCGAATCGCTACTCCACTAACTCAGCTGACTCGGAAAGATACAAAGTTCGGTTGGAGCGAGAAATGTGAGAAGAGTTTTCAAGAACTCAAGAGGAGACTCATTTCAAGACTGTTTTGACAATACCATCCAATTCGGAGGATTTGTCATCTCTGATGATGCTTGAGCAAAGGGGTTAGGATGTGTTCTCATGCAACATGGGAAAGTTATAGCCTATGCCTCATTTACAACTCAAAGAATATGAGAGGAATTATCCTACTCATGATCTAGAGTTAGCGGTTGTTGTTTTCGCACTAAAAGATTCGGAGGCATTACTTGTATGGGAGAAAGTGGAGATCTTTACGGATCATAAAAGCCTCAAATATTTCTTCACTCAAAAGGAACTCAACATGCGACAATGACGTTGGCTTGAACTATTGAAAGATTATGATCATACCATCCAATACCATCCTGAAAAAGCAAATGTGGTAGGCGACGCATTGAGTAGAAGATCATATACGGTCTGAAAAGGCGATATTGTCAACGAAAGGCCCATTTTATGTGACTTGCAAAGGATGGAGATAGAGATAAAGACTTGAGGACCCACGTGATGATGGCGAATATACGAGTAGAACCGACTTTAATTGATAAAGTTAAAGTTGCTCAAGTTACAGATCCGGAGCTGATGCGTATGAGGAAGAAAGTACAAGAAGGTGTTATGCCAGAAGCAAGAATCGATGAAGAAGGAATACTTCGAGTCAACTCTAGACTTTGTGTTCCTAACGACCTTGATTTAAAGTATAAAATCATGATGGAGACGCACAACACACCGTTTGCAATCCATCTTGGGAGTACCAAAATGTATCGTGATCTTCGTCATACATTTTGGTTGAGCAATATGAAGAGAGAGATAGCGTTGTTTATCTCAAGGTGTCCAACTTGTCAGCGAGTCAAGGCGGAGCATCAAGTACCAAAAGGTCCATTGCAACCACTTAAAATTCCAAAATGGAAGTGGGAGCACATTACCATGGATTTCATTACTGGTCTTCCCAAGGTTTCTCAAGGCATAGATGCAATTTGGGTCATTGTTGATAGATTGACCAAGTCTGCTCACTTCTTACCAATACGAGAAACTTATACACTTGAACGCCTTGCTCGTATGTACATAAATGAGATTGTAAGACTTCATGGTATGCCAGTATCAATAGTTTCTGATCGAGACCCAAGATTCACTTCAAGGTTTTGGGTTAGTTTGTAAAAAGTTATGGGCACGGATTTACGATTTATTTCGGCGTATCATCCTCAGACGGACGGGAAGTCGGAGAGGACTATTCAAACTCTTGAAGATTTATTAAGACTCTGTGTCCTTGACTTCAAGGGAAGTTGGGACAAGTTCTTACCATTGGTGGAGTTTTCCTACAACAACAGTTATCAGGCAAGTATTGGCATGGCTCCATTTGAGGCGTTATATGGAAGAAAGTGTCGTTCTCCAGTATATTGGGATGAGCTGGGTGAAGCAACGTTGTTGGGACCGGAGTTGGTACGTATGACTACGGAAAAGATTCAAACGATTCGACAACGTATAAAAATCTGACAAGATCGACAAAAGAGTTATGCTGATCTTCATCGAAGGATATGGAATTTGATATAGGAGATCATGTGTTGTTACGTGTTGCTCCATTGAAAGGAGTTACGAGATTTGGAAAGAGAGAAAAGCTCAATCCTCGATTCATCGGCCCATTTTTGATCCTCGATCGAGTAGGAACTGTGGCCTATAGACTCGCTTTACCGCCAAGTATGTCTCGTGTTCATAACGTTTTTCACATATCCATGTTACGTAAATATGTGGAAGACCCGAACCACATTATTGAGTTAGAACCGAATGAAATAGCGGAATATTTGACGTATGAAGAGGTTCCTGTTCAAATCTTGGATAAGAAGGAACATATTCTACGCTCCAAGGTTATACCTCAAGTCAAAGTTTTGTGGAGAAACCACGATGTTGAGGAAATGACTTAGGAGTTAGAATCTGAAATGAAATCAAGGTATCCTTACCTCTTTAACATACCAAGTACGTACCCTAATTTTGAGGGCGAAATTTCATAAGAATGGGAGGTTGTAAGACCCCAACTTTTATGAATAAAGATGAATTTTCTATAAATATCATTTTTGAATATTATGGAATGAATTTGATATAATGTTATAGTTGTGGGTAATATTTATAAATTTTTCAAAATACATGAAGTTGTTATATAATATTAGATTGGTGGGGAATATTACGTTTTAATAGGGAATATTAGCATAACGACACAATCATTGGTGGACCCCACAACGGAATTATTATCGGATTGAGAAAGCAGACAAAAATACTTTATGAAAATAACGGCGGAAGTTTTACCGTTAACTGTTGAAACACTCGGTTGTTAAAAAATACGATGTCTGGCGTAGTTGCATTAATGATAATACACGGTATTGATTATTGATGCTTACGTGAGAAGTTACTCGGTTTTGTTCAATTATTATTACGATAATTGTCTTTATATATCTCTCACGTTATTTGATTCAATTATTGTCAATATTTTATAATCAATAATTGAGATGACAAAGTTATTAATATTATTATTTGCAATATTAATGGACAGAGGGAGTAAGATGAATTCACGGGTCTTCCACCCGTGATTTTTTTTCTTGCACATGTTATATAAATAATATATATATATATATATATATCATATTTAAAAGATTTTGCTTTAATTATGAATCGTCCGATTAAAAGTAAATCAATCTGGACCGCTCATGAATAAGTTACTATGCAGTCCATTCTTCTATAAAATGAAGCTTATTCCTTCATAATTTCTTACGAATTCATTGAAACTCTAGAGACAGAGAAACTATAGAGAGAAAGAAGAAAAGTGTTCTGCTACTTCACTACTCATATATCCAGTACTCTTCTTCTTAATGTAAGGGGTATTATTTCTTTTGTATTCATGAAGAGAACTTCTGTTATTCCATTATTTATTATTCTGTTGGAATAACCTGTATACGCGAGCTACTCTATACTTGGTGAAATTCTTCTATTATTCCATTCATTATTATTCTATTGGAATATCCTGTCTGTTCATTTTACGCCGGACCTGATTCCGTCTTTATTATTCTGTTAGAATATCATGTCTGTGCGTTTTACGCCGGACCTGATTCCATCTTTATTATTCTGTTGGAATATCATATACATGCATTTTACTGCCGGACTGATTAAAATCTTTATTATTCTCATTGGAATATCCATGCATGCATTTTACGCCGACCTGGTTCCATTAATTATTATTCTGTTGGAATAACCTGCTTGTGCGGTCTATCGCATGCCTGGTGATGTAACGCCCGAGAAAATCGGATTTTTATGACAATTAAATTTTTATTTGATTATGTTAATTAAATGAATTTAATTTATTTCTTTGTGAGTAAGCTATGTGAAGGCCGTTCTATGACCTAGGATGTGCCAACGTGGTTAGTATTCTGACTACGTGTTAGAAACAATTGTTTGGAATTTCTAAGACGAAAATAATTGTTTTCTGAGAAATTTCCATAAAAAAACACTATTCATCCGTTTCTGTTCGGGGAATTATTTTGAAATTTCGAGAAACGCGTAATGATGGAATATCGTGATAAGATGGAATATCTAATAATATTTCATTTATGGCAAACGCAGTTTTTGTCTGCGGACTTAAAACCTAAGGGTTGAGTATATTGATTTCCGAGAAGGAAATAATATGCGTAGAAGGAATGGCGTTAGGGTTAATTCGAGTGTTATACATTTTGTGATACTATTTAGTATCTATGTATAATACGTTGAGTAAATATGAAGTACAATATGATTATTGTACGAGTAGTATACGGAGATAATACGTGAATGGTACGTATGTGATACGATTTGTATTATAGAATTAAGTTAAGACTTAATGACTAATTCATTTGAGTTGGATTATTAATTAATCTAATCATTTGAATGACCAAGGCCCAATGTTAATTTAGTTAAGCCCAATTCATTAAAATCGAGCGGTGGAATTGAGCCAAATTGGGTCACCAAATAGGTAAAACCCATGGGGCAACCCATGGGATGTCAAATGGGGTGGTGGGCCGGCCACCTTGGTGTGGAAGCCAAGCATAAGGCTTGGTCACCAAGTGTTTTACTTGGTGACCACACATGAATAGTAAGGAGGTGGTGGTTTAAAGTCCAAATTTCCCTCCATTCTAGTTTTCTATAAATAGAAAGCTTGGTTGATTCATTTGGGAGTTTTCAACTTGCCAACCTTAGATTATTAAGAGAGAAAGAGAGCTATACTTGCAAATTATACACTTTGGAAGCTTTGACTTTTATTCTTCCAAGAGATTGCTTAAGAGTTCTTGAGGTAATACTTCTTGCTTCTCATTTCCATCCCTTTTAGATTTTCTTTCATCATTAGAGAATCATAGAATGGGTGGTATATGTCTTGTGTGAGGATTTAAAGATGACTTACCATAGATTCAATCTCTATAAGTCATGAGACTATAAGAATCATAAGGTTTAATATAGTTTTGAACCATGAAAATATTGATAGTTGAGATCGATTATTGATAAACAATTGAGCTCCATCAATACGTTAGTATATGCATCTTGCTTAGTTAGGATGTAGATATGAAATCCATGGAGTATTCCATGTGATTTGGCTTAGAGAACATTAGTAACGAAGTTATGGCGAATTTTACGAAAATAGACGTTAAACGTCCAAAACGTATAAATTCCAGAATGGTAGTCGAAAGTTTTCGTGAGACTTGAAGACGTTGGTTTTCAATGTCAACACATGAGATAGGATGATTAAGAGTTGTGGGTTCGAGAATCGTCGGATTCTGACTTAAAACGAAGAAAACGAGCATTGAACGCTCATTAACGTTTCCGAACGTCTATAAAGTGAACTCAATAGTGCATTTTGTGTTAACGGATTCGAAAGTGTCGAATTCTTATATGAACGCGTAAGGTATGTCATTTATGACGTGTAGGCTTTTGAACGGACCAAATTGGGCTTATAACGAAGAAGTTACGGCCCCGGGAATTTCACATGATTTTTTAAAACTGAGAGAATGCGATGCGAGGTGCAGCGCCGTGGCCGTATTGAACATCTTATAAAAAGCCATGCTGCGGCCCTTGATTATGGCCGGGAGAAAATAAAAGGTCAGGAGACTCTTCTAGTAAGCGAGAGTTTGTTCATGGACTCGCGCCGCAGCACCAAGTCCGGGCAAAACCTCTGGAAAGTGGCGCCGCAACGCCACTAGAAGGCTTAGGATGTTAGCCATGGCCCAGATTCGTGGCTTTGATAGTAACTTAGGTTTTGAACTTGATTGTTTGAGACCTACCTGAGTTGAGTTTATATACTCAATGAATGTACTAAGACTAACCCTATATTACCTATACTAAGGTATATGGTATGAAACTTAGGAATGTAATGCATGTTAACAAGATATGTACGATGAACAAAGTTGGTACCTTATCAACTATGTTTGAGTCAGGTTAACAAACGTCAGTTGAGTGATAAACCGGGACGAAGGGTAATAAGTCATGTTGACTTTAATAAAGATATTAAGTTAACTAAAACATAGAAGAGAAAGAAGCTTGTAGAAACAATGTGAATAGTTGTTTGATGGCTAATTACAGTGTGCTATGTGAATATATCATGTAGATTCTGTAAAGGTTGTGGTCAGTCGAGTAAGTTATTTGAAGACGCTGAAAGGTAAGTTTTCTTAACGCTTTTCTAACTTCCATGTTAGCCAAGTTTTATGTGATTCGTTGAACTGAATTGCAAGACTTGTTTTAAAGAAAGGGTTGATGCCAGATTTTAACTCGGCTAGACTATTCGTAATATTTAGATTGATTATTATTCATTTCATTCTATATAGAAATGTTAACGCTATCCTATGCCAAGTAATTGGTACGGACATGAAGGTAAGGTTTGTCTATAAACAAATAAAAGTATTTTTCATCGATTATTCGATGGGCACGCGAGTTTGCCAAAAATATTAAATGTAAATACGTTTAATGAATGAGTGTTGATCAACATAGAGTATTATAGGTTGATCACCTAGAAGTGCTCATAAGTTATACGGATGAATGGCCTTAGTGTTGTGGACTCCTTTTCAAGTATGAAAACTGAATTTTACTGTTCATGGTCTATTGACCGGTTCAGAATGCCCAATCTATTCTATACTTTGGGAATTGATGTTAGGAACTATTAGAGTATTATTGATTCATCATACTTCATAACTATTGTTCAGTTATGTTGGAATTGTTATATAATTCATGAATGTGGTATTCCTGTTATCCTTAATTAAACTTCTTTGGTATGTCGCACTCACTTCTTTATGTGAATTATATAAGCTGCAGATTAAAGATGAACGTCTTGTGAATGCCAAGAGAGATAAGGGCAAGCTAAGATGGATGCTTAGGCATTGTGTAATAGTTTAGTAAGTTTGTATGTATTATACATTATGAACAATGAACGATGTAATCGGTTTATGAACCTGGGAAGGATTATACTTTGATTGTAATAAGAAGATAGTAATTACCTTCATTTTGTTGTATTTTCAATAGAATGATTGTATGGATGTTAGTACAGTGGAGCACCATCTGTCGGGTTGGAAGATACCCGAATTTGGGGGCGTCACAGGTGATTTCTTTTGTTATTCCATTCCTTATTATACTCAGTTGGTTAAAGTTTTAACTTCTATACTCCATGAAATTAGTGGAATATTCTTGATATTTGTTCTTCTTCCAGTATCTTTTTATGAAAATATTCTTCAGAGCATTCTTGAATTTTACTCTACAAAGAAGTATCATGTTGACAATTTGGACGTTATTAGTTCCTGAATAAATAAATTCTTGAACTTGTTTTATTGAATTCTTATATCATTGTCATCATCCTCATGTTTATATTTTTTGAAAGTCATCTGTGGCATGTAGTGCATAGATGGACTTGGTATGATTATGACCAGGGATTATTCGGTGTAATCATGACCGTAATGTTATAAATGATGTGGTAAAAGTCCTCATTGGCCTGTAGTGCATTGATGGACCGTTGTTGGCATGATCATGACCATTGATGAACACACGAATGTCCTTGGCCCGTAGTGCATGGATAATTTGTGGTCGTGATACTAAAGAATATCCTTGGTCGTAGTGCAGGGGTGATTCGATGATGTGGATTATTTTTTAAGCTGAGTCTCAATGATAAAAGTGATGAAAAAGCTTTTAAATAATAAAAGATAGTAGATTTTATTTTCTACTTAACTCTTTTAATGGATTGCTTATTCCGCTGCAGTTAAACTTGATGTTTGTTATATTGTATCAGTTTAACACTGTTTAAGGCTAATGATAATTTATTCGGCATTATCTTAGTCATAATATTTCTTCTTTAGGCTAGTTGAGCTCACCTTTTCTTTCAATTGTTCTCTTGAGGAAATGAGAACGTAGCTGGGACGAGTCGGGGAACGGAGTGATGGTCTGGATGATAGTATTAGATAGTAGTCGTCACTATTCTGTTAAATAGTGTGACAATAAATGTAATGAGGACTCATTCTAAGAGTAGATATTGTCTAGAAGACAGTATTTGTATTTAAACTCACAGCTCTCTTGTTGTA
The DNA here is from genome assembly GCA_020205615.1 of Panax quinquefolius. NCBI lineage: Eukaryota > Viridiplantae > Streptophyta > Magnoliopsida > Apiales > Araliaceae > Panax > Panax quinquefolius. Next base: position 81,355,501 of record CM035166.1, read on the forward strand.
TAATTAAGATTGTATTTATATTCTGTACCATGTATTTGGCGACTCAGAATAGGTGATGTATACCTATTTTGGGGGCATCACATGTATGGCCTTTTCATCTTTCAGACTGGTGGATGCTTGACTCTTTGTCATTGATGTCTTTTGAGCTCTCTCGTCTGGTCTTTAGACTACAAGATTGACTGCAGGCAAGGATTGGTCTTGTTGATGGGATAATCGAGAACATGGACCAATCTGAGCAGCTTCAGGAGTATATACACATTTAACCTATACACAATATTTCCAACGTGTGAGCTTATCTGCATATAACAAGTTACTTACTACTAAACTAAGTTTAGAACAATGTTTGTGCCTGGGATCAGACTCATAGTGATTAGCTTTAGAATATAGCATGAGAACCTGCTTTGATACCAATTGTTAGTTCCCAGTAGGCACAATAGATCTAGAAGGGGGGTTGAATAGATCCTTTTTAATTTCAAGTACTTTTCTGGTTTACATTGTATTGCTCATAATTTAGCATATGACAAACATAAGAATCTTTTCAAGCACAGTGGAATAAGTAAAAGATCCCCTTCATTGATATATTCATAATCATACATACATTTTTCGTAGAGTTAGTTCGGTTGTAAGCAGTTAGAACATACATAGAAGTTATAGCAGTTATAGTACATAATGTAAATGACATAATGTAAAAGACACAAGGGGTTTTAAGTGGTTCAGAGACTCAAGCTCCTAATCCACTCTTCTACTTTCAACTAGCAGGATTTCCACTAAGGAATGGCAGCACCCTGAATCACTAAGATTCCTTCAAGGCCAGCAGCCTTGGGACTTCAGTTCACTAAGAACTCTTTAAGGCCAGCAGCCTTGGAACTCCTCCAGTTCCCTAGGAACTCTTAAAGCCCAACAAGCTTGGAACTTCGTTTAGTCCCTCTGAACAAGGACCCCTCAGGCCCTGGCTTCTTGTGAGTGGTTTGTTTGTTTTTTTGTTGGAGTGGGTGTTGAGCTGCTAAGATGTCTTCATGCTCTGAACATCTTCTGTACTTAGCAGTTTGGCGTGATCATCCTTGAAGTGTAGTTGAGTGTTGCATGATGCTCAGCTTCTTCAGTTACTCAACCACTTTGGATGACCCCTTGATGACTACCTTGAAGATCATTCCTCTTGATACATGATGGTTGTACATGATGGGTTTCTAAGATGACTGTAAGCTCTTCTGCTAGGTACTTAGAAACTTTCTCATGCCTGCCACCATGATGACTTTTGTGATCTCCCTTCTTGATACTTGATGTCTTCCCATGATGGACTTGCTAAGATGAATGTGAACTCTTCTCTATGGTACTTAGAGTCTTCCCATGATGGACGCCAAGATGACATGATGCTCTTCTTTCTCTCGGCAGTTCAGAACACTCTTCTTGTAATAGAACTCTCACTTCTACATTGTAGAACTCTCACTTCTACTTCTTCCTTGGTATGTCTCTGAGTGTTCTTGGTGGATCGTAGAGTGAGCCTTCGGACTCACTATTTTACATGGTTTAGAACAGTCCACCGTTACTCCAAACTCGGCAACTCTAGCAACCTTCGATCTTTGAAGCTCTAGAAGATTTATACTCATTCCCAATCCTTCCGTTGGAAAGTATCCGTTGAAAACTATTCAAATGTCTTCACAGATCTCGAGTTGACAGAGGTAGACTGTTGATGTGATAAGTCATACTTTCTCTGACATTGCAGTTGTGATGCCCCCAAAATTGGTATACATCACCTATTCTGAGTCGCCAAATACATGGTACAGAACATAAATACAATCTTAATGATACAACAAGAGAGCTGTGAGTTTAAATACAAATATTGTCTTCTAGACAATATCCACTCTCAGAATGAGTCCTCATTACATTTATTGTCAGACTATTTAACATAATAGTGAGGACTACTAGCTAATACTATCATCTGGACCATCACTCCGTTTCCCGACTCGTCTCAGCTATGTTCTCATTTCCTGAAGAGAACAGTGAAAGAAAGGGTGAGCTCAACTAGCCCAGTAAGAAATATTATGACTAAGATAATGCATAATAAATTATCATTAGCCTTCAACAGTGTTAAACTGATAAAATATAACAAACATCAAGTTTAAGCTGCGGTGAACAAGCAATCCATTAGAAGAGTCAAGTAGAGAATAAAATCTACTATCTTCTATGATTTAAAAGGTTTTTTCATGACTTTTATCATTTGAGACTCGACAATAAATAATTCACATCAACGAAATCACCCCAAACTACTACTACCGAGGATATTCTTTAGTATCACGACCACAAATTATCCATGCACTACGGGCCAAGGACATTCGTGTATTCATCAATGGTTATGATCATGCCAACAACTGTCCATCAATGCACTACGGGCCAATGAGGACTTTTACCACATCATTTGTAACATTACGGTCATGATAATACCGAATAATCCCTGGTCATAATCATACCAAGTCCATCTATGCACTACAGGCCACAGATGACTTTTAAAAAAATATAAACATGAGGATGATGACAATGATATAAGAATTCAATAAAACTAATAACGTCCTAGTTGTCAACATGATACTGCTTTGTGCAGTAAAATTAAAGAATGTTCAGAAGAATATTTCCATGAAAAGATACTGGATGAAGCGCAAATATCAAGAATATTCCACTAATTTCATGGAGTATAGAAGTCAAAACTTTAACCAACTGAGTATAATAAGGAATGGAATAACAAAAGAAATCACCAGGCATGCGATAGAAAGCACAGGCAGGTTATTCCAACAGAATAATAATTAATGGAACCAGGTCCGGCGTAAAAGCGTCTGAGCGGGATATTCCAATGGAATAATAAAAAGATTTTAATCAGTCCGGCGTAAAAGCGCACGATACGCGATATTCAACGAATAATAATAAAGCGGAATCGGTCCGGCGTAAACGCGTCTGAATGTGGATATTAAGCGAAATAATAACGAATGGAATAATGAAGAATTTCACCAAGTATAGGTAGCCTCACGTATCTGAGTTATTCAACGAATAATAAATAATGGAATAACATAAGTTCTCTTCATGAATACAAAAGAAATAATACCCCTTACCATAAAAGAAACTAGGTATAGGAAAATAAAGTTAACAGACTTCTCTTCTTCTTTCTCTCTATAATTTTCTCTCTCTAGAGTTTCAGTGAATTCGTAAGAAAATAATGAAGGAATGAGCTTCTATTTATAGAAGAATGGATTGCATAAGTAACTAATTCATGAGCAGTGCAGAGATTGATTTACTTTAATCGACGGTCCATATTTAAAGCAAAATCTTTCAAATAAAATATAATATATTCTATTTATAATCTAATAAAACAAATAACTTTATAAAAGATTTTACTATGCAAACACTATGCGAGCACTATGCAAAACACTATGCATAATAAAATATAATATATTCTAATTATTGTCTAATAAAATGATAACTTTATAAAAGTATTCTTTTATATAAAAGATTTTACTATTAGCCTAATAAAACGAATAACTTTATAAAAGTATTATGTTTTATATAAAAAGCTTTTCTGTTTTATTACATTAATAATACAAATAAAACAAAACTGAGTGACTTATCACATAAGCATCAATAATTAATACTGTGTGCTACTATGCAACCACGCGTATTACTATACTTTTAACACCGGGTGTTTCAAAACTTCTGTCGTTATTTTCATAAAGTATTTTTGTCGTTTTCTCAATCCGACAATAATTCCGTTGTGGGGTCCACCAATGATTGTGCCGTTTGTACAAATATTCCCTGTTAAAATGAATATTCCCCGACCAATCGAATATTATAATAACAACTTGCGTACTTTGCAAAATTAATAAATATTACCCACAACTATAACATTAACATTATATCAAGTTTACTCCATAATATTCAAAAATGATATTTATAGAAAATTCATCTTTATTTATAAAAGTTGGGGTCTTACAGCAGTCTACTATTTCACCTACCCATCAGAGATGCCACTTTAATGTCTTGGGAAGGTCGAAGACTTTATTTCCTCCTTCTGATTTCTCGATCAGAGGTTGTCCTTTTGCATCGATGCTCTCAATAAGCTCTTGTCCGAATATTACCCTTCAGATTGAACCGTTGCCAATGCTTCAGTCTTCAGCTATTCGAACTCTACGATTCAGATGCATGTCTTCGAGGACCTGATCGTAGTGTCATGTTGACTGGTATAGACAACACTACAATCTTGAAGAGTGTTGATTGGATCTTGAATGTAGAACACCTCTTCCTTCTCTTGTGCAGTACTTCAACACTTTTGTTTGCTTCGACTGTTCTCAGACAGTGACGACTTCGGGATCAGATCTTGATACTCTACGATTTCTATCTTTGTGCTCGATGTCTTCATCTGATATTGCTCGACTATGATCTTTGAATGTAATCAATAGACTCTACGAACTCAGAGTGTGATCTATGATCCTTGACTTGGGTTCGGCATCAGTAGACTCTACGACTCTGAGTGTAGTCTACGTTTCTGACTTGGCTTTGGTAGAGGTTGATCGGCTCGTGGCGGTGTCTCTCTCTTCGATTCGAACATGACTTCCTCGGTGAGACTTCTATCTCAGGAAGTTCTACTCGACACACTACGATCCTTCCTCGTCTCTCTCTGGCGATCCTACGAACTTGAGATCTACTATCTTGCAGACTACGATTACGCCTTGGCAGCTCTCTCGAGTTCTCCTTGACTCTCTGGCGGATCTCGATTTACAGTGCGATGCTCAACGATCAGACAAGCCTATCTATTACATCATAAGATCAACCTAACATGCTTGATCTTTCTACTTTTATAGTCCTTGTACATCATTTCTTTTTAAGGACTTTACAAAGCTATTGTTTTTATGTAGGATCAACCTAACATACTTGATCAATTCATTCTAAGCCCTTGTACACATGTTTCTATTATCTTTCAAAGGACTTTACAGCTTTTCTTTAATGAAAGCATACTTGTATATTCATTCATATATATATCATAATCAAATCATATATAAATAGGAATAACATTCACATGCTTATTCCTGACAGTATAGACTTCGCAAGAGTTTATGATTAGCTTACCCGTGATAACTTCGTTCGGGTTCCTTGCTTTTTGAGAGGTCACGACAAACGCTCTCCCTTGAACTACCAGCTTTGACTTGTCTGAGACAGCCTTTGGTGCCACCATCCCAGCTGGACTTAACTTCATTACACGATAAAATCGAGCTAGGTGACCTTCTCTTCTGCAATTAAAACACTCTTTGGGTTGCTATATACAATTTGGACTGATGTGTCCCTCCCCTCCGCATCTGTATCATAAGACCAGTGGTCGTTCTCCTTCATTAAAATGGGTGTTGGTGCTGCTGTGTTTCCATCATTATTGAACCTTCTCTTTTTGAAATTTCCACTTGACTCATTTCTTCTGTTATCTTGGCCAGGGTTACTACCGAAGTGGTTACCATTTCTGGCATGATGATTTCCTCCATGTTTGTTGTCACCGCTTCGATGAGTGCTACCACTGGTATTATCGTTTTGCCGACTGCTATCTTTTGGCTGTGCTGACTCATTATCGCGCTCAAATAACTGAGCCCTATTCACAACATCTAAATACAAGCAAAGTTTGTGAGAAATGAGACTATGACGTATTTCGGGTTTCAAATCTCGCAGAAACATTCACGTCATTCGCTCCTCATTATCAACTAAATGGGATGCATATCGGGATAACTCGGTAAAATTAGCCTCGTATTGCGATACGGTCATATTGTTTTATTCCAGCTTAATGAATTCTACCTCCTTCATGTGACGAATACTTTTAGGAAAGTACTTATCGTTGAACAATTCTTGGAACTTCTCCCAAGACATCTTTAGTGCGGAAGGCTGAGTACGTTTTACATATTCCCGCCAATAATCTGTCTCTCCTCACAACATAAAGGTGGCAAAGGGAACCTTTTGCTCCTCGGAGCATCCCAAGATATCAAATATCTTGATGATCTGCTTAATCCACGTCTATGCCTTAATTGGTTCTGGCTTTTCCAAAAACTCTGGTGGTTCCAGATCCTTGAATTGCTTAGCAGTGACCAGCCGAGTGTTGCAATTGTTTCCACCGGTATTTTGAACATGAGTTTCTCTCTCTTGGTGTTGCATGAATTGCAAAAAGCTCCTAAACATCTTGTTGTTCATCATTTGGTCGGTGTTGTTGTTTACATGAGGATTATTACCTTCCTGATGCACATTATACTGGTTATTAATCGGCGGTGACTCAACAGTCTCATGTGCTCAATTGTTTATCTCAACATTTTCAGATGGTATTTTTAAACACTACCATAAAACAAGGGTTAATTGACATGCCATGTGACGCCCCCAAAATAGGTATACATCACCTATTCTGAGTCGCCAAATACATGGTACAGAATACAAATACAACCTTAAATATATAATATGAGCTGTAAGTTTTATTAAAAATATTGACTTCTAGAGAGTATTCAAACTCAAAATAAGTCATCAATACATTTATTATCACACTATTTCATAGAATAGTGAGGACTACTAATGCTATCATCTGGACCGTCACTCCGTTTCCCAACTAGTCCCTGCTACGTTCTCATTTCCTGAAGAGAACAATGAAAACAAAAGGGTGAGCTCAACTAGCCCAGTAAGAAATATTATGACTAAGATAATGCAAAATAAATTATCATTAGCCTTCAACAATGTTAAACTGATAAAATATAACAAACATCAAGTTTAACTGTAGCGGAACAAGCAATCCATTAGAAGAGTCAAGTAGAAAATAAAATCTACTATCATCTATGATTTAAAAGGTTTTTCATTACTTTTATCGCTGAGACTCAGCTTAATAAATAATCCACATCATCCCTGCACTACGGCCAAGAATATTCATTAGTATCACGGCCAAAAATTATCTATGCACTACGGGCCAAGGATATTCGTGTATTCATCAATGGTCATGATAATGCTAACAACTGTCCATCAATGCACTATGGCCAATGAGGATTTTTACCACATCATTTGTAACATTACAGTCATGATTATACCGAATAATCCCTGGTCATAATCATACCAAGTCCATCTATGCACTAGATGCCACAGATGACTTTCAACATATTATAAACATGAGGATAATGACAATTCAATAAAACAAGTTCAAGAATAAATTTTAAAGATTTATAAGTTAATTTATCCTGAACTCAATAATGTCCAAATTGTCAACATGATACTGCTTTGTGTAGTAAAATTCAAGAATGCTCAGAAGAATATTTCCATGAAAAGATACTGGATGAAGCGCAAATATCAAGGATATTCCACTAATTTCATAGAGTATAGAAGCCAAAACTTTAACTAACTGAGTATAATAGAATATATGAAAACGCAAATGGATTTTTGTCGCCATGTTGTAATCCACGTAGACAGATTATTCCAACAGAATAATAAAGAATGGAACCAGGTCATGCGTAACCCGTACAGACAGGATATTCCAACATAATAATAAAGAATAGAACCAGGTCATGCGTAATCCGTACAGACAAGATGTTCCAACAGAATAATAAAGAATGGAACCAGGTCATGCGTAATCCGCACAGACAGGATGTTCCAACAGAATAATAAAGAATGGAATAACAACAGAATTCACCAGGCATGCGATAGACCATACATGACATGATTATTCCAATGTAATAATAAAGAATGGAATAACAGAAGAATTTCACCATATATGTGGTACTTCGCATAGACAGGTTATTCCAACATAATAATAAAGAATGGAATAACAATAGCTCTCTTCATGAATACGAAAGAAATAATACCCCTTACCTTAAAAAGAAGAGTATTTCGACTGGTAGGGCAAGGATATTCTTGAAGAAAACTTATACTGTTTTCTACGCTCAAAGTTTCTTAAAACTCTAAAGAAATACGTTCAAGATTATAGAAGAAGAATTCTCTGAATTTCTGGTGTGATTTTCAATTCTAACTAAGCATCCTATTTATAGAAGAATGGAAAGGATAATATGATGCACTATGCAATAAAATATAATATATTCTATTTATAATCAAATAAAATAAAACTTTATAAAAATTATTATGTTTTATATAAAAAGTTTTTACTATGCAAACACTATGCAGGCACTATGCATAATAAAATATAATATATTATATTTAAAATCTAATAAAACAAATAACTTTATAAAAGTATTATGTTTTATATAAAAAGATTTTACTATGCAAACACTATGCGGAACCTTATATGAGATACTATCGATAATAAAATATAATATATTCTATTTAAAATCTAATAAAATAAATAACTTTATAAAAGTATTCTGTTTTATATAAAAAAATTCTATTTTATTACATTTATAATAATAATATAACAAACTTTATCATCATTATTAGAATTCACAATATTGATCGACCAGGTCGTTCCCAGGAAAGAGGGGGCTTTCCAATAAGGATTTCTCCCTATTGGCGCCCAATTAGGTGACCAAACTCTCTCGATGTAAACTTACTGACATCGTTAATATTACAAATAATAATATTAATAACTTTGTCATCTCAATTATTGATTTAATAATATATAAAATATTGACAATAATTGAATCAAATAACGTGAGATATTATGCAGCAATTTCTATAGCAATAATTGAACAAAACTGAGTGACTTCTCACGTAAGCATCAATAATCAATACCGTGTGCTACTATGCAACCACAGACATTACTATACTTTAACACCGTGTGTTTGATAGTTAACGGTAAAACTTCCGCCGTTATTTTTATAAAGTATTTTTGTGGTTTTCTCAATCCGACAATAATTCCGTTGTGGGGTCCACCAATGATTGTGTTGTTGTACGAATATTCCCTGTTAAAACGAATATTCCCCGACCAATCGAATATTATATAACAACTTGCGTACTTTACAAAATTTATAAATATTACCCATGTCAACGTCGGGATTTTTAAATATTACCCATGTGTGTGTGGGGGGGGTCAATGTGCTGTTATTTGGAAGTAGTGCGAGGCCTTGTTCGCACCTATATACACAGGGTTTGAATTTATGTAAAAATTCAATTTTAAGCAAGATATGGCAGTGATGTTTTATAAAAAAAGGTTTTTTCAAACCCTGATGCTCAATAGTAATTGAGACCTTTTACACTCCCATTTTATTAAGTGTTTGGCTTGATTGATTTTATTTAACATATGTGAGGCATCCGTACAAAAATAATGTACAAAATAATGCCGACTTCCTCGTGGGTATGGAAACCATCTGAGGAAATTTTGACACCGCATAATAATTTACAAGCTGCTTACAACTGAAAATGTCCATCACGGGAGCCGAATCTAGGTCGATGAAATTTGAATCTGTGATCACATAATTCCTAAAGCCAAGATCTGAGCAATTTGTATGAAAGCGATGGCGGTATATATATAAAAAGGCTGCAAATATATATATACGTATGATCACCAACCACGAAGCACCTCCATGGGGGATCGAAATGTAAATAAAGTCATAAAAGCTATCAACCATATACAGGAGGAAACTCGAGGCGGGACAAAACGTAAATAAAGTCATAAATATTAATCAACCGCCATGAAGGGAACTCCAAAGTGGATAAAATGTAAATAAAGTTGTACAAAGCGATCAACTGCCACGAAGTAAACTCAGGCAGGGCGTAATGTAAATAATCTTTGTAAAAGCGATCAACCACCACGTAAGTAAACTCCGGTGGGGAATATAATATATATATATATATATATATATATATATATATAAACACATAAAACACACCAGATGTAAAATCCAGGCTCATCGAACAGAGTTCAACAACAGTTCATATATATAAATATATATATATATATATATATATAAAAGCAGAGTAAATGCACCGGATGTAAAATACAGGCTCATCGAACAGAGTCCGACCACAGTTCATATATATATATATAAGCGAGTAAACGCTCCAGACCGAAGTCTAGGCTCATCAAACAAAGTTCTACACACAGTTCATATATATAAATATATATATATATATATAAAAGTAGTAAACGCTCCGGATGTAAAATCCAGGCTCATCGAACAGACACACAGTTAATATATATATGTATATATATATTAAAGCAGTAAACGCACCAGACTGAAGTCTAGGCTCATCGAACAAAGTTCGACACACAGTTCATATATATAAATATATATATAGAAAAGCAGTAAACGCTCCGGATGTAAAATCCAGGCTCATCGAACAAAGTCCGATACACAGTTAATATATATAAGTATATATATATTAAAGCGATAGCTTACACTGCATCAAGTCTAGGCTCATCGAACAAAGTTCGACACACAGTTCATATATATAAATATATATATATATATATATATATATAGAAAAGCGAATAAACGCTCTTGACCAAAGTCTAGGCTCAATCGAGGCATAACTCGATAATGTTAGTCAATATATATATAAATATATATATATATATATATATATACAAACTGAAACAAAACCGTGGACCAAAGTTCGGGCAAATGCGCGCAACACAACTCTCAACGTGAAGAAGGGTGTGTGCAGAGATGAAGAAAAAGACTCTAAAGTGTGTGAGAAGGCTTACAGTTGACTGCCAAATAAGACTTCTATATCTTTAGAGTGGGTAAACACTGGCTTTTGTAGGTATAAAAGAGGCTATATATGAGCTCATGAGTGTTTAAAATGAGAAAGTACACTGCATGGATTAGTGCAGAACAAATTGGGCAGGGCTTCCTCGCCTTTTTCTCTTTCAAAATAGGCAGCCCAAGCCCTCTATTTATAGATGATTTAGCCGCAGGTGTACCTGCGGCTGAGTCTCAAGTGTACCAGAGGCAACCCGGGTGGGCCCGGGTTTTTCGGGTCAGGTTATCTCGAACTACGTGCACTTGGGCACTGTAATGTCCACTCGAACTTTCAAAAGTACAATTCGGGCATCCGTTTGAGGTATACAGGACCTATTTTCGACCGCCGTTGACGAGAGTTGTACGATAGCATGGGATTAGAGTTTTTACGAAGTCATTGAAGATGGGACGATGCCCTCCGATCTTTAAGCTTCAACTTTCATCCGTTACCCCGCACAATAGTCACTCGGGATTGGTTAGTCTTGTGGGACATCGTTGCGTAGAGATGTTGAGACGACGTGGCGTGGCATTGCGTTGGCGAGATGACGATGTTGTCCCTCACCGGTGTTATCGCCGGATTGAAATTGATCATGAGACGTTGCTTTCGAGCTTATTTGAGATTGGACTACTGCATTTGTCGAAGGTCCTCATTGTCATCTTTGAGGTGTGCCTGTCTTCCCGATGTTATCGCCGGGTTGGTACAGTGTATCTTGTTATGAGCATTGAGATTGAAGTTGGTCGCAATTGAAACAAGCATTTTTGGGGTTATCGCCGAAACTGCCTTCCTTGGGGTTATCACCAAGGTTGGTGGCTATTCCCATGGTTGGGACTGAGACGGGATACCTCGGGGTTATCTCCGAGATTAATCGGTCTTCTTCGGTGTGTTCCAATAATGGATCTGCATGCCTTGGGGTTATATCCGAGGTTGGAATTGTTACTCCCAGAGTGTGTTTCGGGGTTGATGTTGAACTTCCGGTTAATATCCGGTATGGATATGGATTGCCTTTCACGGTTCCTTCTTAAAAGACGAATTTGTCCTCCTGCAATGTTAGTGACTGTAGTACAGAAAATTTCGAGTGTCTACAGATGCCCCTCTTTATCATACTCATGTATTACGATGCATAGGTAGGATAAAGAATCCTAGACACTTGAAACGCAACAAGACAAACATGGTACTATAGGTAGCAACATGATGCAACTGTATGATGCATGTGTACGGGGTTGTAGCCCAACACGCTGGGGATGATTGCTGGCTCCCTGTTTCTTCAACTAGGGATTGGCAATGATGACCAGATTTGATGTGTAATCCGAATCTGTTAGGATGTTGATGTTGGGGTTATCACCAAATTCCTAGGTCCTTGATAATGACTTGATCCTGAAGATGTTCCTCTTATGTGTAAGAGATCTGTGGGGATAAAGCTTGGTCTATTTGAGTATGTGTATAACATATTCCATCATCTATCCTCTTTGATAACGTTGACCTCTTCTGGTTAGTATCGCTAGAATATGTCACGATTCTGTTGAATTTACTGCCAACAGCAAATGTTGTCAGGGATGCCTGACCTTCGTTGACGTGTACTTCACTGACATGTGAATCAATGGCTAAAAAATCCTATGGGATATACTGCCAAGGTTGTTTGACCTTCACTGACATGTGAATCAACGAATGAGACTCTGTGAGTAGATCGTCAAGGTTGCTTGACCTTTGTTGACGTGTGAATCGACGGAACATTGCGTTATGACCCCCGCCGGGGATCCGTTGGGGGAATATGAGTAATCGAGCAGGAAATCCTCGAATAGCTCTGGAGCTCTGATAGGTTTAATCGCTATCGGCTGAGATAACGTCAAGGCTGCTTAACCTTCATTGATATGTGTGTCAACGGCTTAAATGTACGTTGTAATCCCCTGCTGGGGCTTCACGTTGAAACCATTGCTGATGTGTGTAGCAGCGGCTGGTCATCGAATGGTTTCCGATGCTCTGTTGGGTTTACTTCCAACGGTTATCATGATGTCAAGGCTGCTTGACCTTCGCTGATTTGTGTGTCAACGGATGAGCATACGTTGTTACCCCCGCCGGGGACATACGTTGTAACCCCCGTCGGGGATCACGTTGATCTTTTAGGATGATGACCCGGAGTTGGCGGCATCGGACCTATACAAGGTATTGCCGGATGTGATTTGTAACAAATGAGATCATTGGCAGGGTATACCTCGTGTTCGGGTGACTACCAATGGGCGATGTACAGACTCAAAGTTTCATCTGAGAAGACTAGGATTGTATGCTGTTTTGCTCAATCGCGTGGTGTTTTTATTCCCGATTTGACCTTTTTAGTCCGTTAAAACTCCTTTGCAACTCGAACTGGACCGAGCCGGAGGGGTGGGGCCCATTCTCGCTATATCTTTTGATAGGCCTCTGTTAGTAGTAGGGTGTCTGTGCCCCATTTCTCTATATTTGTAGTTGTACAAAGATGATGTATTTAGATGATGATATACTTAGGAATGTATGCACAGTTTTTCCATTCCCTATATCATATTGCCATCTATTATCTGCTATGCATGTATCATGTTATGAATATGTATGTATGTCTATATGCCACGGTACATGGATGAGATAGACATAGGTGTCATCATGGCCGTGAGAGCTCTCAGGGAGGATCACACCATTATACCTATGATTGTAGCAGAGACCCTGCGGTCAGCATCCTACTGCTGCACTTATCCGATAGGAGTGTTCACGGGTAGGTCGGTCATGCTGTATGTGTGGTTTATGTCATACTTGAGACCGATTGGTACCTTTAGACGGCATGGATATTGTTTCACCCATGATATAGCCATGTCATACTCCTTTTAGCCATCGGAGTGTATAGGTGCTCTATCTTGGTCCACATTTTTGGTAGACATCAGAGATCCGTGTTCGGGGCTTAGCTCACCATACAGCTTCGTTACTCACGCTTTGAGCATGGACTACCTCCCTCTGGCTGGTTTGAGGGACGTGACTACTTATCACCCACTGGCCGTGACATCACAGTTTGACCAATTCCAGGATTTTCATCCTTTCGAGGGGGCGATAGGTCAGCGTTCAGCTTCTCGATATCTCTCAGCAGAGGACCGATCCCGTGTGTATGCTTGTTGGGATCAGCGTGAGATGGCTGCTTTTTCTTAGAGCCATCCAGGTTGTTCTGCAGAGTATTCCGCATGGATGGAGACAGAGATTTTATTGGCTGCAGCAGTGTCTACAGTACCGGATAGCGAGTCAGATGATGTAGAGCCCGTGGAGGACATTGATTCCTACATCGAGGAGGAGCCCGCTGCTGGGTTGCCAGCATTTCTTCCGGATTCTCCTAGTACCAGTACTGTTGTGATTCAGCACTCGGCACAGTACCTAGAGTAGAGTCTTCATCTGATGACCTTTGAGAGAGATTAGGCTCGATTCATGATGTTAACTTCCCTTGATGGGAGGGACGCAGCTCTATTAGAGAGAGACGAGGCATTAGCTCGCAGAGATGTCGCTGTTGTTGAGCGGGATGAGGCCAGATTAGCCAGAGACACAGTGATAGTCGAGCGGGATAGTGCTATATCTGCCCGGGATGTAGCCATCACAGATAATCTTCTGCAGTGAGGTCCTCTCCCACCATGGCGTGATCGCGAGAGATGAGCACATATATTGATGAGCATATGGTCACCATACAGATGGCTGCAGATCTGTTAGGTCGTGTGGATATTCTCATACAGTAGATCACAGCATCACCTCCATCTTTCGAGAGGGATGCTATGTTGGGCTTGTTAGCTAGCATATACCCTGACTCGTAGATGAGCTTGTATTTACCTGCACAGACTAGCTTAGCCATTTTGTCATGTACAGTTTACATTGTATATATCAAACAGCATTATATATATGACAGGGAAATATATTTTTGGATCACTTCCCTTTTAGATATGTCTTGCTATTTGCTTGATATTTTGCTTGCTACTTCAGGGCTTGTGGTCTTGATGTATTCTGAATTCCTCCTGGGTGGATGGACATTGAGTTGTCTCGGGATAGTTCAGAATGGATCATCATTATGTATGTATCCCTACCATCTTTGGTGTCTTGGGACTAGTTTCTGTATGGAAATGTGGAGAGGAGTGTGGCTTTCCTCTTTGAGATTGACCGCACCACAGATGGTCGCCAGTACTTCTATTTAGGAGAAGCCTAGTTAATTCCATCTCTTATGGATTGGTGTTGCTCTTCAAGGTATGACCGCAGCTTAGATGGTCGCCGAATCACCTATTTGGGAGGAGTTCAGGTAATTCCATCCCTTTGGTCTGAAGCCAATGGAATGTAATGGATTGAAGGATGATCCTAGTACCAACTGACAATGGTTTGTGTTTTAGTAGGGGGTGAGACCGCACCATGAATGGCTGCCTATGTACTCCTATTGAAGAGGAGATCAGGTCTGCGTAGTTTAAACCTGGCATAAGAGGTTCAACGCTGTATATGGCAGAAATGGTGTAGGAATATTTTTGTTGTTTTTGTGAGGAGAAGAGGGTAGAAATGTTATTGTTGTTTTTGTTTTATTGCGACCGGGCCATATAAAATGGATGCCTACGTACTCCTATTGAAGAGGAAATCAGGTCGACGTAGTTCGTCCCTCAGGGCGAGATGAAAAACGTAATCCCATGTGCAGGTCAGAGTGCGGGGAGGAGAAAGTTTAATCCTAGGTTGAGGATAAACTGTAGATATGGGAAGTTTGATCCCATGTATGGGTAGCCAAACTGCAAACGCAAGAGGTTCAATCCGCGGTGAGATGACCTAAGTCGTAGGAACGCAAAGGAGAGCCAGGCTGCTGGCTTGATAAAGTATGTTTCCCTGAGGGGAAAAGTGTAGAAGAGTTGTAGGTGGTAAAGGGTTAAAGAACCGGAATGACTGGTGATTTGATGGTTCCGCACCAGGGTGTTTGTGAATTACTTCAGACATAGTACCATTTCCCGGCATCTGAGTTGATGAGTTATGAAAATTTATCGCCGTCCATTTCTTGCAATCTGAGAGCGCCTCCTGTCAATGCTTCCTTAACAATAAAAGGTCCTTCCCAGTTAGGAGAAAATTTTCCCTTAGACTGATCTTGGTTGTCTAGGATCTTCTTCAAAACCAAGTCATGTTATTTAAACTACCAGAGCCGGACTTTTTTGTTGTAGGATCCGGCGATCCTTTGTTGATATAATTGACCATGGAAGATAGTCGTGGTTCGCCTTTCGTCTATTAGAGACAATTGGTGATACCTGTCTTGTACCTATTGATCTTCATCCAGCTGAGCATCTATCAACACTCTGAGGGATTCCATTTCAACTTCTATTGGGAGTACTGCTTCCATCCCATAGGTTAATGCGTAGGGGGTTGCCTCGGTGGAAGTACGCATTGAGGTTCTATAGGCTAACAGAGTAAGAGGAAATAGGTTAGGCCAATCTTTGTGGTTAGCAGACATCTTTTGCATAATCTTCTTGATGTTTTTGTTAGCAGCTTCAACAGCACCATTCATCTTCGGACGATAGATGACAGAGTTAAGATGTTTGATGTGGAATTTACTGCATAATGCCTCCATCATTTTGTTGTTGAGGTTCTTGGCATTGTCTGACACAATCACATCTGGTTGTCCATATCGACAAACGACATTATTTCTGATGAAAGCAATGACGACTTCTTTAGTAACCCTGGGGAAGGAGGCTGCTTCTACCCACTTGGTGAAGTAGTCGATCATGGTGAAGATAAACCGATGTCCATTATTGGCTTTAGGCTCAATGGGTCCGATAACGTCCATTCCCCACATTGAGAAGGGCCAAGGTGAACTCATATTGTGGAGTTCCTTTGGAGGAGCGTGTATAGCATTCCCATGAATCTGGCACTGATAGCATCTCTTGACATGGTCATTGCAATCAGCTTTGAGAGATAGCCAATAATGTCCCGTCCTAAGGACTTTCTTGACAAGGAGGGGGCCATTCATGTGGGGGCCACAGACTCCGCATGGATTTCATCCATAAGCCTTTAGGCTTGATCTTTGTCTAAACATCTGAGGAGATCTAGTCCTGCATCTCTTTTCTAGAGCGCATCTCCACTCAGGTAGAATTTCATAGCAAGTCGATGGATCCGCCTTTTCTCAGTCGGGCTCGCTTCCACGGGTGTAGATCCATCTCGTAGATATTCTTTGATATGCTGATAACAAGGATGTTGGATGGGAGGTAGCTCATCCGATACTTCTCCAACGTAATTCCCATAGGCGAGGGCCTTGTGCAGGGAAATTGTGACGCTTGGCAAGTGTTCCTTATCTGATATGTGAATAAAGGAGGCCAAAGTTGCTAACGCGTCCGCAAAGTCATTCCTATTACGAGGAATGTGTAGAAAGGAGATTTCTTCGAACTCCAAAACCATCTTCAAAACCTGCCGATGGTAAGGCAGCAAATGTTGCTCTTTAGTTTGATAGATTCTGGTGGATTGTCTGATTACCAACTCTGAATCTCCAAATACTATAACGCCCCCAAAATTAGGTATACGTCACCCATCTTGAGTCGCCACTTACATGGTACATAAATTCAAATACAACTTACTAATATAACTATCGTGTACAATACGACATAAACTATGAGTTTGAATACAAATATTGTCTACTAGATATTATACAAACTCAAAAGGAGTCCTCATTACAACTATTATCACACTATTTCACAGAATAGTGAGGACTACTAATGCTATCCTCTGGACCATTACTTACGTTCCCAGACTCGTCCCGGCTATGTTCTCATTTCACAAGAGAACGGTGAAAAAAAAGGTGAGCTCAACTAGCCCAAGAAGAAATATTATGACTAAGATAATGCGAGAATAAATTATCATTAGCCTTGAACAATGTTAAGCGATAAAATACAATAGACAACCGGTTTAAGCTGCGGCGGAATAAGCAATCCATTAAAAGAGTCAAGTAGAGAATAAAGTCTACTATCTTTTAGGTTTTAAAAGTTTTTCATCAATTTTTATCATTTGAGACTCGACAATAAATAAACCACCACATTTAATCATCCCCATACCATGGTCAAGGATTTTCATCAAATTATCAATGGTCATGACTATATAAGAATCACCCCACGGTCATAATCATACCAAAAACTATCCATCAACGCATTACGTGCCGGTGAGGACCTTTGTCACATCATTTATATCAAGTCATGATTATCTTAGAATGATCCCCGGTCATAATCATACTAAGTTCATCTATGCACGTAAGCGAAAGATAACATAATATAACATGAGGATGATGACAATGACATAGTAATTCAATAAAACAAGTTCAAAAATTATTTAATCCATGAATTATTAACGTCCAAATTGTCAACATGATCTTTGTTTAGTGAGTAAAATTCAAGAATGATCGGAAGAATATTTCCATGAAAAGATCTTTGGATGAAACGCAAATATCGAGGATATTCTACTAATTTCATGGAGTATAGAAGTCAAAGTTTTAACTTATTTGGGTATAATAAAGAATGGAATAACAAAAGAAATCACCATGCATGCGGTACTTAGCATGATGCGAGTTATTCAACGAGAATAATAATAACGGAACCGGTCGGTGAAATTCACACAAGCGGGATGTTCCACAGAATAATAAAGATGGAACCCGGATCCGGTGTAAAACACACGATAGGATATTCAATGAATGATAAAGACGGAACCAGTCCGGTGTAAAACACACAGACGAGGATGTTCCAAAGAATAATAGAAGAATGTCACCAAGTATAGGGTAAACCATATATACTGAGTTATTCCAATGAGAATAATAAGCAATGGAATAACATAAAGATTTCACCAAGTATAGGGTATCTTGCGTATCTGAGGTTATGTATAGGGTATGCCACTTTTACGGAGTTATTCCAATGAATAATAATGAATGGAATAACGAAGTTCTCTTCAAGAAAGAATAACACCCTTTACCGTAAAAGAACCTGAATATAGAAGTAGTGAAGTAGCATAATACTCTTCTTCTTTCTATAATTTTCTCTCTATAAGCTTCTCTCTATAATTTCTCTCTCTGAAGTTTCAATGAATTAAGTAAGAAAATAATAAAGGAATGAGCTTCTATTTATAGGAAAATGGAATGCGTAGTAACTAATCCATGAGCGGTCCAGATTGATTTACTTTAATCGGACGGTCCATATTTAAAGAAAAATCTTTTAAATAAAATATAATATATTCTATTTATATAAAAAAATTTTACTATGCAAACACTATGCAATACTATGCAAAACACTATGCAACACTATGCATAATAAAATAAAATATTTTTTTGTCGTTTTCTCGAATCGATAATAATTTACATTATTAAGTCCACCAATGATTGAGTAGTTATGCGAATATTCCCTGCTAAACCTAATATTCCCACCAATCGAATATAATATAACCACTTGCATACTTTGCAAAATTTATAAATACTACCCACAACTATAATATTTATCTCAAATTCACACCATAATATTAAAAATTATTTCGACAAAATTTAAATCTTTATTGATAAAATCTGGGGTCTCACAATCTCCCTCCTTATGGAATTTAGCCCTCGAAATTAGAATGCGATACTGGTATGATAAGAGATGAGGATACCTTGAATACCTTTATCGTTTAAAATATATTAAATTCATCTTTGCAATCCTACCAAAGATATTCATTAACAATTCATCTTTGCACTTTGGGCCAAAGATATATAACTGTAAAACCAATAATCTTTGAGACTTAGCTTAATAGTATCACGACCATGAATTATCCATTACACTCTTGGCCAAGGATATTCGTGTTTTCAATTACTGATCATGATTATCTTTGAATAATCCGTAATTCATAATCATACCAAGTCTATCAATGCACTACTGACCAAAGATGACTTTTACCACATCCATGAATTAATATTTCATTCTTTGAGACTCATTCGATAATTAATCCATATCATCGAATCATCCACCACTACGAGCCGAGGATATTCATTAGTATCACGACCACAAATTATCCATGCACTACTGACCAAAGATAATTGTGTATTCATTAATATCACGACCACAAATTATCCATGCACTACGGCCAAAGATAATTGTGTATTCATTAGTATCACGACCTCAAATTATCCATGCACTACGGCGAAAGATAATTGTGTATTCATTAAGTATCACGACCACAATTATCCATGCACTACTGACGAAAGATAATCGTGTATTCATTAGTATCACGACCACAAATTATCCATGCACTACTGACGAAAGATAATCGTGTATTCATTAGTATCACGACCCACAATTATCCATGCACTACTGACGAAAGATAATTGTGTATTCATTAATATCACGACCACAAATTATCCATGCACTACTGACGAAAGATAATTGTGTATTCATTAATATCACGACCACAAATTATCCATGCACTACGGCCGAAAGATAATTGTGTATTCATTAGTATCACGACCACAAATTATCCATGCACTACTACGAAAGATAATTGTGTATTCATTAAGTATCACGACCACAAATTATCCATGCACTACGGCCAAAGATAATTGTGTATTCATTAATATCACGACCACAAATTATCCATGCACTACGGCCAAAGATAATTGTGTTTTCAATTACTGTTTATGATTATACCAACAATCCACAGTCATAATCATACCAAGTCCATCTATGCACTTCTGACGTATTGACTTTCAACATAATATAAGCATGAGGATAATGATATAAAGAATCAATCAAATGAGATAAAGGATAAATATTAAACATTTATAATATAATTTATCCGAGATTCAAGAATATCCCCATGTTTTCAATCACTTAATAATCTCATAATCTAATATCATTAATATTATAACAATATTTTAATCACTTCTTAAATTTATAAACAATTTATCTTAATTGTTTACGCTTTACCATATAATGCATTTAATCATTCAAAATGTCATACTCATAAAATATCATCACCAATTATCAAATCCTCATCAAAAAATATGCATATACTCATATATAGGATTCTCTAGCCATAAAATCCTATTTTCAACTTTGTTACTTCACATAACATATTTAACTCATATGTTCAGTAACTAAACTATTTTCATGAAAAATACCAAATTAGTCCCAAAAATATTTCTTTTCTGGGATTTAGCATAATATAGTCCCATAATGAAAATATATTTTTCTCGGAATTTTTAAAATTCATTTACTATTTTTCAAAAATCAATTTCTAATTAATTCCTTAAGAAATTAGCTACCTCAAGTTTAACTCCAAAAATTCCTAAATCTAGGCAGGACCTTACACATGTTAACGTGAGCTTCTAGTTTAAATTTCATGGTCATCGGAGTTATAAAACTCCGGTTATAGCATTTTTCGTCGGAAAAACCTAAATATTGAAATAGTCATAACTTGCTCATTTTAAGTCAGAATGAGCTCATTTTTGGACAGGAGGTACTTTATACCATATACCTTCATGTCCCAAAAGGCCAGAATTTTTCTCATAATTTAAGTGGCCAAAACAGTCCCTTAAAGTTTCTGGCGTTAGCATTTTCAAAATTTACAGCTTTGGTCTCCTTTGCTAAAATCAGTCCACACAAAATCTACAACACCTTTTCCAGTAATTCCACTTGGATTAGTTAGGTAACTCATAGATCTAACTCTAGGACTTGACCACACTCAAAAATTCAAAATATAATAGGAGATATGGTCAATTGAATTTCATATTACGTTTTTCACCAAAATCGATTTTTCAACCCTTTGTGATTTCTAAAAAACTTTCATGTTTTCACATAATAACCACATAACTCATCATAACACTTACTAATATTTCATATACCCATGATTTTCATTAGTCCAATGCTTTTATTATGACTTTCATCATAAACCACGTAAAATCTGTTCATTTTAGTTGAAGAAATATTT
Organism: Panax quinquefolius; assembly: GCA_020205615.1. Taxonomy (NCBI): domain Eukaryota; kingdom Viridiplantae; phylum Streptophyta; class Magnoliopsida; order Apiales; family Araliaceae; genus Panax; species Panax quinquefolius. Next base: position 81,377,116 of record CM035166.1, read on the forward strand.
GAGGGTTTAAGAAATGGGTTTTTGTCTTTGGGGTCAATACAAAATTTGATTTTACGTTCTAGGGTAGGCTAGGAAGTCTTCAAGAATACGCCAAGAAATTTATTAATGATAGAAATATCATTCAAAATCATTACTCTCGTCCAAGACATGGATAGTACGTCACATTAATACCAATGTGACTTCTATCCCTTAACACAGATGGCACCTCACAATGATACCTATCAACTTGCCATCTTCATTCACGATGTCGCCTCTGAAAAATCCGCTTCTATGCATTCCACACAAGGAAGTCAACAACGAAAGGTTCGGGGCTCTTTACTTATGACTTGATATAACGATGATTAACTTTAGGATTTGGTTACTTTGAATTAAATATAACAGAGGTTGGTTAGGAATATAAAAAAGCTAACAACCTTAAAAAAGAATAATGAGTAGTTAATCAATCGTTTTCAAAAAATTACCTCAAAGGCAAGTATTTTCAAAGAGATAAGATCGTGAAAGTGTTTATTTGAATTAAACAAGATTTAAAAATAGTAAGCGATAACGAAGGCTCCTCTACTAACGAAGTTTCAACCAATAAGTCAAAGTTTAACTTCTTCTGAGTTAAATTTAAGCGTTGAATGCAAGCAAGAGAGATAAAATAATGGGTAGAACCCAGGTATCTAATAAGGTATAGACTTAGCAAGAATTTATAATTAACTAACTTGTGCTAACTTCGTTCGGGTTACCCACTTTTGAGAAGTCACGAAAAACGCTCTTCCTGAAACCAAGACTTTGTTTTATCATATCCGCCTTTGGTGCCACTATCCCAGCCTGGACTTGACTTCACTATACGACAAAATCGAGCTAAATGACCTTCTCTTCTTGAAATTTCCACTTCTATTATCTTTGCCATGATTACCACCGAAGTGGTTACCATTCTTAGCATGATAATTTCCCCGATGGTTATCATTGTTACGATGGCCGTTGCCACGATATGATGATTATTATTGTGTTGTTGGTCGTTACCTTTTGTTTGAGTGAATCAACACTCTCATGTGCTTCATTGCTTATTTCACATTTTTCGGATGCCATTCTCAAACACCTTGTCACAAAACAAGGGTTAATTGACATATAACAAATTATCCTATATTACGTGAGACCAATTAAATACCAAATAAATTTAGGTAGGTCATACTAGCGAAGGAATTCCCGTCTCTCCCTCCTAGTACTATTCTCACATCTTAGCGGGGATCATATCCTAAGCTCGATACCAACTATAACGCCCCCCAAATTACGTGCATATCGTCACCCATCTTGAGTCGCCACTTACATGGTACATAAATTCAAATACAACTTACTAATATAAGCATATGCGTATACAATACGACATAAACTATGAGTTTGAATACAAATATTGTCTACTAGATATTATACAAACTCAAAAGGAGTCCTCATTACAACTATTATCACACTATTTCACGAGAATAGTGAGGACTACTAATGCTATCCTCGGACCATTACTTACGTTCCCAGACTTCGTCCAAATATGTTCTCATTTCACGAGAAAAAGGAAAAAGAAAGGTGAGCTCAACTAGCCCATGAGAAATATTATGACTAAGATAATGCGAATAAATTATCATTAGCCTTGACAATGTTAAACCGATAAAATACAATAGACAACCGGTTTAACTGCGGTAGGAATAAGCAATCCATTAAAAGAGTCAAGTAGAGAATAAAATCTACTATCTTTTAGGTTTTAAAAGGTTTTCATCAATTTTATCATTTGAGACTCGACAATAAATAAACCACCACATTTAATCATCCACGTACCCACGGTCAAGGATTTTCATCAAATTATCAATGGTCATGACTATCTGAATCACCCACAGTCATAATCATACCAAAAACTATCCATCACTACATTACGAGGCCGGTGAGGACCTTTGTCACATCATTTATATCAAGTCGTGATTATCTTAGAATGATCCCCGGTTATAATCATACTAAGTTCATCTATGCACGTAAGCCAAAGATAACATAATATAACATGAGGATGATGACAATGACATAGTAATTCAATAAAACAAGTTCAAAATTATTTAATCCATGAATTATTAACGTCCAAATTGTCAACATGATCTTTGTTTAGTAGAGTAAAATTCAAGAATGATCGGAAGAATATTTCCATGAAAAGATCTTTGGATGAAACGCAAATATCAAGGATATTCTACTAATTTCATGGAGTATAGAAGTCAAAGTTTTAACCAACTGGGTATAATAAAGAATGGAATAACAAAAGAAATCACCATACATGCGGTACTTGCGCATGTATGAGTTATTCAATGAAATAATAATAACGGAACCGAAGTCGGTGAAATTTACAAGCGGGATGTTCCAATGAGAATAATAAAGATGGAACCGGATCCTGTAAAACACATGAGAAATATTCACGAGAATGATAAAGATATTCACACACGATGATAAAAAGATAATAAAAAGCGGAACCAATTCCTCCAAAAAAACACACATGAGGATGTTCCAAATGAATAATAGAAGAATGTCACCAAGTATAGGGTAAATCATGCGTATCTGAGTTATTCCAATGTGAATAATAAGCAATGGAATAACATAAGGATTTCACCAAGTATATAGGGTATCTGGCGTATCACGAGGTTATGTATAGGGTATGCCACTTTTACGAGTTATTCCAATGAGAATAATAATGAATGGAATAACGAAGTTCTCTTCTTCAAGAAAGAATAACACCCTTACTGTAAAAGAACCTGAATATAGAAGTAGTGAAGTAGCATAATACTCTTCTTCTTTCTATAATTTTCTCTCTATAAACTCTCTCTATAATTTCTCTCTCTAGAGTTTCAATGAATTAAATGAAAATAATGAAGGAATGAGCTTCATTTATAGGAAAATGGAATGCATAGTAACTAATCCATGAGCGGTCGATTGATTTACTTTAATCGGACGGTCCATATTTAAAGAAAAATCTTTTAAATAAAATATAATATATTCTATTTATATAAAAAATTTTACTATACAAACACTATGCAATTACTATGCAAAACACTATGCAACACTATGCATAATAAAATATAATATATTCTATTTATAGAATAACTTTAATAAAGTATTCTATTTTATATAAAAAGATGTTTACGCTTTATTACGTTAATAATACGAATAAAACAAAAGCGTCATTATCGCTATAATAATTCATATTATTAATCGACAATAATGGAATCAAACCGGTGACTTCTCACATAAGCATCGATAATCAATACTGGTGTGTTCTACTATGCAACCACACGTATTCTTCGTACTTTTACTACCGAGTAGTTCAACGGTAACCACGGTAAAACTTTCGCCGTTATTTCAATAAAATATTTTTGTCGTTTTCTCGATCCGGCAATGATAATTACATTGTGGGGTCCACCAATGATTGAGTAGTTGTGCGAATATTCCTGCTAAACCGAATATTCCCAGACCCAATCGAATATAATATAACCACTTGCATACTTTGCAAAATTTATAAATACTACCCACAACTATAATATTTATCTCAAATTCACACCATAATATTAAAATTATTTCGACAAAATTTAAATCTTTATTGATAAAATCACAGGGTCTCACAAATACAATTAACACTTTGATGCCCATGGAAAGAAGCAAGTTTTAGCCCCATGAGACGACCTTCATACCCATCCTTATTGTTGGTGCTAACAAACTATAATTTGGCTGAAGAACGGGATACTACTCCCCCGTATCGGATACTAGAACTGCTCGGCTCCGAAACCTTCCAGATTAATAACTCCATCAAAATACATCTTCCATGATCAGTAGCGTATCGGATCGATGGTGTTCTTTGCTTATCATTACTCCTTCATCGAGGAAATATGTTTCAAGGGTTTGAAATCCCACGAAGGTCGGCGGCAGTTGATCCGCAATTCCTTGACCTTTGATGGACTTTTGAGTCACATATACGATGTCAAATTGTTGTAGGATCAACTGCCATCTAGACAGCTGGCAATTTAACATGGGTTTGTTGAACACGTACTTGAGAGGATCCACGTGGGATATGAGATGGGTTGTGTGACCATGGAGATAATGTTGTAATCTCATGGAAGCCTATGCTAAAGCACAACACGTCTTTTCGATCAGAGTGTACTTGTGTTCACTACTGCTGAACCTTTTGCTGAGGTAATAGATAGCTCGTTCTTGGCCTCTATCGTCCTTACGTCTCCCGATGTCGACCCATGGCATTGTCACTTATGAACAGGTACATGAACAGGGGAACATCATCCCTGGGTGGTACCAACATGGGAGCTTTGACTAGTTGTTTCTTGATTGTGAGGAAGGCCTTTTGACACTCATCATTCCATTTTATGGAGGAGTTCTTCCTTAATAGCTTGAAGATTGGCTCACAGGTTGCTGTGAGTTGGGAGATAAACCTGCTAATGAAGTTGATTCTTCCCAAAAATCCTTGTATTTCCTTCTCGGTCTGAGGAATGGGCATTTATGTGATAGCTTGGATTTTGGTAGGATCCAGCTCAATCCCCTTGTGGCTGACTAAAAATCCTAGCAACTTGCCTGATTTAACACCAAAGGCGCACTTAGCTGGATTCAACTTCAAGTTGTACTTACGCAACCTGTTGAACAACTTTCTGAGATGGTCTATATGGTCATCTTCCTTCTGGGACTTGACAATGATGTCATCCACATAGATCTCGATCTCTTTGTGCATTAAGTCATGGAAAAGAGCCATCATAGCTCGCTGATAGGTGGCTCCGGCCTTGATGAGGCCGAATGACAACCGTCTATAGCAAAAGGTTCCCCAAGGCGTGATGAAAGTAGTTTTCTCACGATCTTCCTCAGCAACCATGATCTGATGGTACCCCGCAAAGCAATCAGCAAAGGAGTACATGTCGTATTGCGCAGTATTATCAATGAGGATGTGGATAAACGGCACGGGAAGGCTATCTTTTAAGCAAGCTTTGTTCAAGTCCTGATAATCCATGCAAACTCGCACCTTCCCTCCAGGTATAGGTACAGGCACGATGTTGGATATCCACTCAGGATATGACACACCATGATGATGCCAGCTTGAAATTGTTTCACAATTTCTTCTTTCACCTTTAAACTCCACTCAGGTTTTAATCGCCTGAGCTTTTGCTTGACTGGCTTAAATCCCTCTTTAACGGAAAGGCGATGAAAGACAATGTCAGTGGACAAACCCACCATGTCATCATGAGACCATGTAAACACATCCTGGAATTGGGTTAATAGTGTAACCATGTCATTCCGTTGGTTTGGGGTAAGGTTTGAACCAATCTGGATTAACTTAGGGCTTTCTAAGGTTCCGAGATTGAAAGAAGTGGTTTGATCAAGGTTGGGTTTGGGTTTGTCTTTGACCCATTCTTGAATTTACGGAGGCACCTCAATGTCATCCTGTATATATCCATCAAGGTTTGAATTCATTTCTACATCAAAGGTACAATCCTTGTGGAGAAGAGGCATCGTGTCGTAAAATGCAACCACATCTAAATTGAGTCCTCGAAACAAAATATGCTTTCACTTAGTATATATGAAATGTGTTGATCATACACGGTGTTAGCATATCTTGGCAAAATAAACCGCTAATCTTGCATGTAAAAGTAACGGTTATTATATCTACAGGCGAAAAGAGTTTACGCCCGCTTTACCTATAACGACGACCAATGCAAGGAATCTTTGTTCCAATTAAGCGAGAACAAAGTCCAGGTGGACCGTGAGTGATGGAGGATTGTCATCATCCTCCTCATCCCGAATGATGGCCATTATGTCCGGCAATCATCGCTCAGGGTATATCATTTGGTATGCTCATCATGAACGATGATGCGTATGCCTGACATCATTCGGATGACGTCTTGCTTGATTCTTTGTTCCTCCTCTTCCACTGCGGGATTTGGAACAAAGACTCCTTTCTACTTCATCAGTACCGGCTTGGGAAATAAAATAGCCATTACATTGGCTGGCACCTTTACAGGAGGTTGGGCGGACTTAGAGCTTGAAGACGAAGATAAATGCCGCATAGTTGAAGCTGAAGGAATCTGCTGATGCTTATGAGGATTCCTGTGACTAGAACTGGTAGAATAGCCTAGTCCAGATGTTCCAGTTTGCTTGGTTAATCGAATAGGGTACTTGATACCCTGGCAATCTTTACCCAACTTTTGTCCCGGCTTATGACCCAACGACATCATTTCTTGAGTAGCCGACATTACCTCGGCAGAAATCTTGGGTTCGGACAATGGCGTTCCAATAGCATGGTATTGGGTATTGCTTACTTCCAAAGCATGATAACTGATTGGCTCAACGTCTGCATTGGCATTGATGAATGGCATGTCTCCGTGCTGAGGAATCTCTAGTTCAGCGTTGACCGTGACCAGGCTATTGTTGATAATGTATTTCAATTGTTGGTGAAGAGTGGAGGGGACTGCCCCTGCCATGTGAATCCATGGTCATCCCAAGAGAAAGTTATATCCTGAATCTATCTTGAGCACATGGAAGGATACGCAGAATGTATGAGGACCAATTTCGATTGGCAGCTCAATTACTCCGACCGAATTCTGACGGGCTCCATCAAAAGCTTTGATGATAGTATGGCTACTCCGAATTCGGTTGAGATTGATATTCATCTTCACCAAGGTAGCATATAGACAGATATTTAGAGAGGAACCTCCATCTATCAAGACTCCAGCTAGCATGTATCCAGAGGAAAAGATCGCAATGTGCAACGGCTTGCAATGACTGGTCCCCTCGGGCGGTATGTCATCATCAGTGAAGGATATCACATTGTTGTTGAAAATGTGATCAACCAGATGTTGAAATTTTTCTGTATCAATTGATGTCGGTAGATAGGCTTCTTCTAAAACCTTTAACAAGACCTTCCGGTGATTCTTGGAAGTTAGGACCAAGTCCAGAATTGATATCTGTTGTGGAGCTTCTTTTAAGCTTAAAACCACCTTAGCTTCATGATGACCCATAGTGTGGAGGAATTTTTCAATTTTCTCCATGGGTATTTTCCCCTTTGATTTGATGGTAGGTTTCATCACCCGTTAGGGAAGATACAGTGGATTTTCCTTCGACACTGTAGCAGTTGTATGTGAGGTGGATCCTTCACCTTCTCCATAATTCCATGGAACTTTGCTCAAGCTAACAATGGGATATTGTGCTCTGTATGGCAAGTTGATTGGCTCGGGAGCGGCCACTTTCAAAGGATTGTTGCTTCCCTTAAGCTAAATTGTTGGCGTTGTGAGTAATGTGTTAATCCCATCAGTTTTAATGGATATGACTGCTACTACACTCTTCCACTTAGTAGGACCTGAATTCTCACTTGCACATAACACAATATCGTCGTCTGCTAAGTGCAGGACACCACTGTCAATGAGGTTTTGGAAAAGGTGGCGGAGTGTCCAGTATTCTTCTGTGTTGTGACCGCGAGACTGGGAGTGATATTGGCATACTCCATCAGAGTTGTACCGTCCTGAACAGGGGTTGATTGGAGGTAGAAGGGAACTGATCCTTCCTTCATTGATTAACATATGAAGAATTTCCTCCATAGGTTGGCCTAAATAGGTGAATTCCCTTTTGTTAGAAAAATCCCGACGGGCCTTGGCATTTGCTCTCTTTGTCACTTTGTCTTCCAGCATTTCATTTTCTAAAAGTGACAAGGGAATATTCATGACAAGAGGTAGGAGACTGGCATGCTCCTGGCTGATTAACTAACGTGTCACTTGATCTTTGATAAGTCACCGATTCATGATTGCTTCAATTTGCTTGCATAGAGCTTTCATCTTTCGTTCCATTGTGAACTAGAACTTGGCATAATCCCATTTGTCATCACCGTCTTTGAGGGTCTGGGAGGATTCATAGCTAAAATTGGAATTTTGTCCGCTACTCCAATTTATCATGTTGACCTCTTCTTCTTTGTGTTAAGGAAGAGGGTTGTCTTGAACATGAGGCTGATCTGGTTTGGTGACCATGATCTCCCCGTTGTCTATCAGGTCCTGGACCTTGTGTTTCAAGGCCCAACAATCCTGAGTATCATGTCTAGGTGCCCCGGCATGATAAGCACATTTCCGAGCAGCATTGAAACCCCGTCCATTAGGGTTGGCTGGTGGAAGAAGATGCGTAATTTTCTTCTATGTTGTCAAAAAATTGAGAATGTTCTCGAGGGTATCCCCTAAGGGTGTAAACACTCGAGGGCGTTTGACTTCTCCACCTTTTGGTATTGGAGGGTTCGCAAAATGTGCTTGAAAGGGAGTGTAGTTTCTCCTTTGAATAGGCATGTTTTGATTTCCTTTTTGACCCTGTAGTATCAGGGAAACATCTTCCTCTTTCTTTTTATGGACCCTTCGGGGGTTGTTTCCATAATTTTTGGATTGGATGTGATCAGCAGCAGCTTTGAGTGCAGCTAGGTCTTGAATCTTTCCAGACTTCAATCCCATCTCAGCCATCTCCCCATGTTTGACCATTTCAGAAAATGGTTTGCCGATGCCGGCTAAAACTCTTTCATAGAAAGGCGCTTCTTGTATGTCTATGAAAGTTATGACCATCTCTGATTCTGTCATAGAAGGACTAACTTGGGCAGCCAGGCGTCTCCACCTCTGAGCATACTTTCTGAAAGACTCGTTAGACTGTTTCTTGATCTTGTTAATTTGATACCGATCAGGAGCCATTTGAGATTAAAAGCTGTATTGAGTGAGGAAAGCATGTGCTAGCTCTTCCCAGCTATGGATCTTTGAATTGTCTAATCTTGTGTACCACGGCCGGGATTCTCCAGTTAGACTTTTCTGGAACAATTGCATTATAAGCTTTTCTTCCTCTGCATAAGATCCAAGTTCTCCAATAAACACCTTTAAATGTGTGTAAGGATCTCCTAACCCGTCATATTTTTCAAAGTCAAGAGTTTTAAACTTTTCTGGATAATGAACACCAGGGAAAATACACAAATCAGCATATGAAACACTCCCGTGTGTTCCAATTCCTTTGATAGCATGAAGAGTCTCTTCCATTTGGAGGACTTTCTTTTTGATGTCACCAGTGTCTGGGTCTCCAGTGGGATGGGCAGCATCATGAGTTTTGTTGGTCGTATCCAACTGTGTTCAGGTATTGTAATGACCGGGATTTCTCCTTGTGTGGAGGATTCAGGATGTATGGGTATTTTGGGACCCTAATTAGACTGGTGTGACGGATTCTTTGCGAGAAACTGGATTAAGTTCAGTTTGGTCGGATGACGACATAATTGACTATAGGCCTGTTGCCTTTTTGGACTTTGACTGGGTAGTAGGTCCGATTGGTTCCCTGCGAAAGACTTGCATAGTTTAGTCTTTAGGGAATATGTATAATAACATGCTATGTGATGTGTCCATTTTAGGAATTTTATCCTGCAAAACGGATGTTAGCTGTTTGTAGCATTAAAATATGTATGTGTACACATTTCTTCATATTTCTCATTACATGGAGATATATATGGAATGTAATTACAGGTAATTGTGTTTACAAGTAATTTGAAATGAGAGCATGAAGAAACTTTCCTCCGTTTTGGGTTTATCAGAGGCTGACCTATCTTAGGTTACTCTCGCGGCTTTTTGGCATGAAGGTTCCCAAATCATCGTAATCTACTTGGACGGGAAGTTAATCCGGTCTTTTCAACCGAGCGAATTTGGGTGGTGCCTTTCCTGAGCCTCGGAGAATTAGTCTTCTCACGAGTCCAATAATCAAACACCGATGGGATAGCCTCCTGGTGGAGGGACCACACAACATACATTCACATACATCGCGTCTCACCGTATGAAAATGATGACATGTGTGAAGCACTAATATCACAAGCAGATATGGTGTGAAGCACTAATATCACAAGCAGATATGGTGTGAAGCACTAAGTGCAATAAGGAAATGCATTCGTACACATTCATCATAAAATGTAAATGCAACATCCATACACAAGCAGATAACAGTTTTGAAAAGATTGTAATAGCGGCTTAAGTCCTTTTACTGGAGTCCCCAGCAGAATCGCCACCTGTCGACGTTGGGATTTTTAAATGTCCCTTTCCATTACTTGTTCTTTGGTGTTCTCATTTTAAGTGAGATTTGTTTGAAAAAACAAGTGAAAAAGGTCCGACGTGTATAATGTCGACGATGGGACTGTGAAGAGTCGCCAGTTGGTTTTTTAACTGGTTGTACCAACACAACCGAGAAAAGGTTTGCACATTGACCCGATGATGTGGCAATCGCTAAACGAATTCGGTGAAATCGATATTCATTAGGGTCCGGGACTTGGTTATGCGGAGGGAAGGTGTTAGGCACCCCACGACATCCGTGTTACCACGGTGACCGCCTATTTTCAAGAAACTTTTTTCTGAATGTGTGTATGTATGTGGGTCAATGTGCTGTTATTTGGAAGTAGTGTGAGGCCTCGTTCGCACCTATATACACAGGGTTTTAATTTATGAAAATTCAGTTTTAAGCAAAATATGGCAGTGATGTTTTATAAAAGAGGTTTTTTCAAACCCTGATGCTCAATAGTAATTGAGACCTTTTACACTCCCATTTTAGTGTTCAGCTTGATAGATTTTATTTAACAGATGCGAGGCATCCGTACGAAAATAATGTACAAAATAATGCCAACTTCCTCGTGGGTATGGAAACCATATGAGGAAATTTAGACACCGCAGAATAATTTACAAGCTGCTTACAGCTAAAAATGTCCATCACGGGAACCGAATCTAGATCCAATGGGCTGAATCTGTGATCACATGATTCCTAGGCTTATAAGATACCGCAATTTGTATGAAAGCAGTAAGCAGGTATATATATAAAAGTTGTAAATATATATATATAGACATGATCACCAACCACGAAGCACCTCCATGGGAGATCAGAAATGTAAATAAAGCTGTAAAAGTTATCAACCGCCACGGAGGAAACTCCAGGCGGGACAAAACATAAATAAAGCTATAAATACGGTCAACCGCCACGAAGGGAACTCCAGGCGGGACAAAATGTAAATAAAGCTGTAAAAAGCAATCAACTGCCACGAAGTAAACTCCAGGCATGACGTAACGTAAATAAAGCTGTAGAAGCGATCAACCACCACGAAGTAAACTCCAAGTGGGACAAAATATATATATATATATATATATATATATATATATATAAGCGATAAACGCATTCTATGTAAAATCGTGCTCATCGAATGAGTTCGACAAATAGCTTCATATATATATATATATATATATATATATATATATATATATATGTATATATATATATATAAAAGCGAGTAAATGTTCAAGACCGAAGTTTAGTCTAATCGAACAAAGTTCGACACAGAGTTAATATATATAAATGTATATATAAATATTAAAGCAGTAAACGCTCCAGACCGAAGTCTAGGCTCATCGAACAAAGTTCGACACACAATTCATATATATAAATATATATATATATATATAGAAAAGCAGTAAACGCTCCGGATGTAAAATCCAGGCTCATCGAACAAAGTCCGACACACAGTTAATATATATAAGTATATATATATATATATTAAAGTAGTGAACACACTGCATCAAGTTCAGGGCTCATCGAACAAAGTTCGACACACACGCTCATATATATAAATATATATATATAGAAAAGCGATAACGCCTCGATGTAAAATCCAAGCTCATCGAATGTAGTCCCACACATAGTTAATATATATATATATATATATATATATATATATATATATATATTAAAGCTTTAAACGCACTGGCATCAAAATCAGGCTCATCGAACAAAGTTCGACACACGCATTCATATATATAAATATATATATATATATATATATAAGCGAATAAACACTCTGGGCATCAAGTTCAGGCTCAATCGAGGCATAACTCGATAATATTAGTCAATATATATAAATATATATATATATATATATATACAAACTGAAACAAAACTACGGACCAAAGTCCTGGCAAATGCGCGCAACACGACTCTCTACGTGAAAAAGGGTGTGTGCAGAGATGAAGAGAAAGACTCTAAAGTGTGTGAGAAGGCTTACAGTTGACTGCCAAAGAAGACTTCTATATCTTTAGGTTGGGTAAACACTGGTTTTTGTAAGTACAAAAGATGAGCTCACAGGTGTTTAAAATGAGAAAGTACACTGCATGGGGTGAGTTCAGAGCAAATTGGGTAGGGCTTCCTCGCCGTTTTCTCTTTCAAAATGGGCAGCCCAAGCCCTCTATTTATAGACGATTTAGCCACAGGTGTACCAGAGGCAACCCGGGTGGGCCCGGGTTTTTTGGGTCTGGTCGGGTCAAGTCGGGTTGGGTCGTCTAGAAGTACGTGCACTTGGGCACTGTAATGTCCACTCGAACTTTCAAAAGTGCAATCCGGGCATCCGTTTGAGGTATACAGGACCTATTTCGAACCGCCGTTGTCGAGAGTTATACGATGGCATTGGATTAGAGTTTGTACGAAGTCATTGAAGATGGGACGATGCCCTCCGGTCTTCAAGCTTTAACTTTCATCCGTTACCCCACACAATAGTCACTCGGGATTGGTTAGTCTTGTGGGACATCGTTGCGTAGAGATGTTGAGATGATGTGGCGTGGCATCGCATTGGCGAGATGACGATGTTGCCCCTCACCGGTGTTATCGCCGGATTGGGCTGATAAAGCAGACGTTGCTCAGAGCTTCCCTGAGATTGGACTGCTACATTTGTCGAAGGTCCTCATTGTCATCTTTGAGGTGTGCCTGTCTTCACGATGTTATCGCCGGGTTGGTACAGTGTATCTTATTGTGAGCGTCGAGATTGAACCTGGTCGCATTTGAAACAAGCATTTCCGGGGTTATCGGCGCAACTGCCTTCCTTGGGGTTATCACCAAGGTTGGTGGCTATTCCCATGATTGGGACTGAGACGGGATACCTCGGAGTTATCTCCAAGATTAATCGGTCTTCTCTAGTGTGTGTTCCGGTATTGGATCTGCATGCCTCGGGGTTATATTCGAGGTTGGAATTGTTACTCCCAGTGTGTTTGAGGTTGATCTTTGAACTTAGGTTAGTATCCCAGATGGATATGGATTGCCTTTCAGGGTTCCCTCTTAAAAGACGAATCTATCCTCCTGCAATGTTAGTGACAGTAGTACAGAAAATTTTGAGTGTCTACAACCCATAACTATAACATTATATTAAATTCATTCCATAATATTAAAAAATGATATTTATAGAAAATTCATCTTTATTCATAAAAGTTGGGGTCTTACAACCTCCCCTTCTTATGAAATTTCACCCTCGAAATTAGGGTATGTACCTGGTATGTCGAAGAGGTAAGGATACAATGATTTCATTTCAGATTCTAACTCCCAGGTCATTTCCTCAACATCGTATTTTCTCCACAAAACTTTGACTTGAGGTATAACCTTGGAGCGTAGAACATGTTCCTTCTTATCCAAGATTTTAACAAGAACCTCTTCTTACATTAAATCTTCCGCTATTTCGTCCGGTTCTAACTCAATAATGTGGTGCGGGTCTTTCAAATATTAACGTAACATAGATATGTGGAAAACGTTACGAACACGAGACACACTTGGCGGTAAAGCGAGTCTATAGGCCACAGTTCCTACTCGATCGAGGATTAAAAATGGGCCAATGTATCGAGAATTGAGCTTTCCTCTCTTTCCAAATCTCATAACTCCTTTCCATGGAGCAACACGTAACAACACATGATCTCCAATATCGAATTCTACGTCTTTTTGATGAAGATCAGCATAATTCTTTTGTCGATCTTGTGAGGTTTTTATATGTTGTCGGATCGTTTGAATCTTTTCCGTAGTCATACGTACCAACTCTGGTCCCAACAACGTTGCTTCACCCACCTCATCCCAGCATACTGGAGAACAACACTTTCTTCCATACAATGCCTCAAATGGAGCTATGTCAATACTTGCTTGATAACTGTTGTTGTAGGAAAACTCCACCAATGGTAAGAACTTGTCCCAACTTCCCTTAAAGTCAAGGACACAGAGTCTTAATAAATCTTCAAGAGTTTGAATAGTCCTCTCCGACTGCCCGTCCGTCTAAGGATGAAATGCCGAGCTAAATCGTAAATATGTGCCCATAGCTTTCTGTAAACTAACCCAAAATCGTGAAGTGAATCTTGGGTCTCGATCAGAAACTATGGATACTAGCATACCATGCAGTCTTATAATCTCGTTTATGTACGTACGAGCAAGACGTTCAAGTGTATAAGTTTCTCGTATCGGTAAGAAATGAACAGACTTGGTCAATCTATCAACAATGACCCAAATCGCATCTATGCCTTGAGAAACCTTAGGAAGGCCGTGAATTGAAATCCATGGTAATGTGCTCCCACTTCCATTCTGGAATTTCAAGTGGTTGCAATGGACCTTTTGCTACTTGATGCTCCGCCTTAACTCGTTGACAAGTTAGACACCTTGAGATAAACAGCGCTATCTCTCTCTTCATATTGCTCCACCAAAATGTATGACGAAAATCACGATACATTTTGGTACTCCCAGGATAGATTGCAAACGGTGTGTTATGCGCCTCCATCATGATTTTATACTTTAAATCAGGGTCGTTAGGAACACAAAGTCTGGAGTTGACTCGAAGTATTCCTTCTTCATCGATTCTTGCTTCTAGCATAGCACCTTCTTGCACTTTCTTCCTCACACGCATCATTTCCAGGTCTATAGCTTGAGCAACTTTAACTTTATCGATTAAAGTCGGTTCTACTCGTATATTCGCCATAATCACATGGGTCCTCGGAGTCTTTAACTCTATCTCCATCCTTTGAAAGTCACACAAAATGGGCCTTTGTGTTGACAATATTGCACTCGTACCCGCATATGATCTTCTACTCAATGCGTCACCTACCACGTTAAACTTTCCGGGATGGTATTGGATGGTATGATCATAATCTTTCAATAGCTTCAAGCCAACATCGTCGTTCTTGCGTGTTGAGTTCCTTTTGGGTGAAGAAATATTTGAGGCTTTTATGATCCGTAAAGATCTCCACTTTCTCCCATACGTAATGCCTCCAGATTTTAGGTGCAAAACGCGAAAGTCGCTGAACTCTAAATCATGAGTAGGATAATTCCTCTCATATTCTTTGAGTTGTCGCGAGGCATAAAGCTATAACTTTCTCATGTTGCATGAGAACACATCCTAACCCTTTGCACTCAAGCATCACCAGAGATGACAAATCCTCCGAGCTAGATGGTATGGTCGAGAGCAGTCTTTGAAATGAGTCTTCTCTTGAGTTCTTGAAAACTTTTCACATTCCTCGCTCAACCGAATTTTGTATCTTTTCGAGTCAGCTGAGTTAATGGAGTAGCGATTCGAGAAAATCCTTCCACGAATCTCCGATAATAACCAGCTAATCCGAGAAAGCTACGTACTTCGGTCACTGATTTAGGTTGCTCCCAGCTTTGAATTGCTTCAATCTTTGCCGGGTCAACAGATATTCCATGACTTGATACTACGTGCCCAAGGAATGCTACTTCCTTAAGCCAAAACTCGCATTTCTTTAACTTAGCATAAAGTTTGTTTTCACGAGGCTTTTGGAGTATTAGCCTTAAGTGTTGCTCATGATCTTCACGGCTTTTGGAATATATGAGAATGTCATCAATAAAGACGACCACAAAGTGATCCAAATATTCCTTGAATACTCGGTTCATCATATCCATGAAGGCAGCAGGAGCATTAGTCAATCCAAAAGACATGACTAAGAATTCATAATGCCCATACCGAGTTCAAGCGCGCTTTGGAATATCCTCGCCTAACCTTCACCGATGATATCCGAATCGAAGATCGATCTTTGAAAAGAATTATGCTCCTTGCAACTGGTCAAACAGGTCATCAATGCGAGGCAACGGGTACCTATTTTTGATGGTGACATGATTCAACTCCCGATAATCAATACAAAGTCGCATACTTCCATCTTTCTTCATCACGAATAGAACAGGAGAACCCCAAGGAGAAGTACTAGGTCGAATGAAACCGATGTCTAACAATTCCTGCAATTGGGTTTTTAACTCCTGAAGTTCAATCGGAGCCATTCGATATGGGGCTTTGGAAATGGGTTTTGTACCGGGTTCAAGGTCAATAACAAACTTGATTTCACGCTCCGGGGGTAGGCCAGAAAGTTCTTCGGGGAATACGTCAGGAAAATTATTAACAATAGAAATATCATTCAAATCTGACGTATTTTTGTTTAAATCTGTGACATGAGCTAAGAAAGCTTGACATCCGTTTTTCAATAAACGAATAGCTTTATGGCTTGAGATGACAGTGATTGATTTTAATGGTTTGGTCGCTTGAATTCACATAATAGGTTGATTAGGAATATGAAAGCTAACAACCTTACGAAAACAATCAATTTTAGCATGATGAGTAGTTATCCAATCAATCCCTAGAATCACATTAAATGCAAGTATTTTCAATGAAATAAGATCGACAGGTAATGTGAGGGTACCGATTTGAACCAAACAAGACTTATAAATAGTGGATGTAATGAAGGTTTCTCCCAATGGAGTTTCCACAGATAAGTCAAAGTCTAATTTCCCTGGAGTCAAATTTAATCATTGAGCGCAAATAGGAGAAATAAAAGAATGGGTAGAACCGGTTTCAAATAAGGTATAGACTTCGCTAGAGTTTATGATAAGTTTACCCGTGATGACCTCGTTCGGGTTCCTTTCTTTCTCGGAGGTCACAACAAATGCTCTCCCTTGAACTACTGGTATTGTTTTGTTTTCGACGGTATTTTGTGTCACCGTTCCAACTGGACTTGTCTTCGGTGCATGACAAAATCGGGCTAGGTGACCTTCTCTTCCACAATTATAACATGCTTTGGATGGCATCACGCAGTTTGTACTGATATGTCCCTCCCCTCCGCAATTTAACCATATGATAGGTGCTCGTTCTCCTTCCTTAACCACGGGTGCTGATGCTGACGTCTTTCCATCATTGTTGAATCTCCTCTTCTTGAAATGTCCATTCTTATTGTCTTGGCCATGATTACCACCGAAGTGGTTACCATTTCTGGCATGTTGATTCCCTCCACGTTTGTTGTCACCGTTTCGATGACTGCTACCACTAGTATTATCATTTTGCCGGCGGCTTTCTCTTGGTTGAGTTGACTCGTTATCGCGCTCCAATAACTGAGCCCTATTTACAACATCTGAATACAAACACAGTTTATGAGAAATTAGATATTGACGTATCTCGGGTTTCAAACCTCTAAGAAATATCCGCGTCATTCTTTCCTCATTATCAACCAAGTGAGACGCAAACTGGGACAACTCGGCAAACTTAGCTTCGTACTGCGACACGGTCATATTGTTCTACCCCAACTTGACGAACTCTACCTCTTTCATGTGACGAATACTTTCGGGAAAGTACTTGTCGTTGAATAATTCTTGGAACTTCTCCCAAGACATCTTCATCAAGCGGCGAGTTAAGTACGCTTTCTTCGATTCCCACCAATGTCCGCCTCTCCTTGCAACATGAAGGTTGCAAAGAGAACCTTTTGGTCCTCAGAGCATTCCAAGACATCAAATATCTTGGTGATCTGCTTTATCCACGTCTCCGCCTTAAGTGGTTTTGGCTCTCCAATAAACTTCGGTGGTCCCAGTTCCTTAAACTGTTTAGCGGTGACAGTCCGAGAGTTTCCAGTGTTTCCACCTAAATTTTGGACAGGAGCCGCTCTCGCCTAATGTTGCATGAATTGCATACAGCATCTGAACATTCCATCATTCATCATTTAGTCAGATACTGCATGAGGATTGTCGCCTTCCTGATGCAAATTATCCTGATTATTGATATATGGAGACTCAACGGTCTCCTGTGCTCCATTGTTATTCTCAACATTCTCGTATGTCATTTTCAGATACTGCCACAAAACAAAGGTTAATTGACATGTAACATATTATCCCTATACTCTGACTGACCAATTAAATACCAAATAAAAATAGGTAGGTCATACTAGCGAAGGAATTCCCCGTCTCTCCCCTCCTAGTTCTAGTCTCACATCTTAGCCAGGGATCATATCCCTAAGCTTTGATACCAACTGTGACGCCCCCAAAATAAGTATACATCACCTATTCTGAGTCGCCAAATACATGGTACAGAATATAAATAGAACCTTAAATATACAACATGAGTTGTGAGTTTTAATACAAATATTGTCTTCTAAACAGTATTCAAACTCAAAATAAGTCCTCAATACATTTATTATCACACTATTTCATAGAATAGTGAGGACTACTAATGCTATCATCTGAACCGTCACTCTGTTCCCCGACTAGTCCCTGCTACATTCTTATTTCCTGAAGAGAACAATGAAAGCAAAAGGGTGAGCTCAACTAGCCCAGTAAGAAATATTATGACTAACATAATGCAGAATAAATTATCATTAGCCTTCAACAGTGTTAAACTGATAAAATATAACAAACATCAAGTTTAACTGTAGTGGAACAAGCAATCCATTAGAAGAGTCAAGTAGAGAATAAAATCTACTATCTTCTATGATTTAAAAGGTTTTTCATTACTTTTATCGCTGAGACTCAGCTTAATAAATAATCCACATCATCCCTGCATTACGGCCAAGAATATTCATTAGTATCATGACCACAAATTATCCATGCACTACGGGCCTAGGATATTCGTGTATTCATCAATGGTCATGATCATGCCAACAACTGTTCATCAATGCACTACGGCCAATGAGGATTTTTACCACATCATTTGTAACATTACGGTCATGATTATACCGAATAATCCCTGGTCATAATCATACCAAGCCCATCTAAGCACTACATGCCACAGATGACTTTCAACATATTATAAACATGAGGATGATGACAATTCAATAAAACAAGTTCAAGAATAAATTTTAAAGATTTATAAGTTAATTTATCCTGAACTCAATAACGTCCAAATTGTCAACATGATACTGCTTTGTGGAGTAAAATTCAAGAATGCTCAGAAGAATATTTTCATGAAAATATATTGGATGAAGCGCAAATATTAAGGATATTCCACTAATTTAATGGAGTATAGAAGCCAAAACTTTAACCAACTGAGTATAATAGAATATATGAAACCGCAAATGGATTTTTGCCGCCATGCGGTAATCCACGTAGATAGATTATTCCAACAGAATAATAAAGAATGGAACCAGGTCATGCATAATCCGCACAGACAGGATGTTCCAACATAATAATAAAGATGGAATAACAACAGAATTAACCAGGCATGCGATAAACCGCACAGACAGATTATTCCAACAGAATAATAAAGAATGGAATAACAGAAGAATTTCACCATGTATGCGGTACTTCGCATAGACAGGTTATTCCAACATAATAATAAAGAATGGAATAACAATAGCTCTCTTCCTAAATACGAAAGAAATAATACCCCTTACCTTAAAAAGAAGAGTATTCCGACTAGTAGGGCGAGGATATTCTTGAAGAAAACTTATACTGTTTTCTACGCTTAAAGCTTCTTAAAACTCTAAAGAAATACGTTCAAGATTATAGAAAAAGAATTCTCTGAATTTTTGGTGTGATTTTCAATTCTAACTAAGCATCCTATTTATAGAAGAATGGAAAGGATACTATGTTGCACTATGCAATAAAATATAATATATTCTATTTATAATCAAATAAAACAAAACTTTATAAAAATTATTCATTTTATATAAAAGTTTTTTATGCAAACACTATGCGAGCACTATGCAAACACTATGCATAATAAAATATAATATATTCTATTTAAAATCTAATAAAATAAATAACTTTATAAAAGTATTCTATTTTATATAAAAAGATTTTCTTTATCTGAAACACTATATCGAACACTATGAAACACTATGCATAATAAAATATAATATATTCTATTTAAAATCTAATAAAACAAATAAATTTATAAAAGTATTACATTTTATATAAAAAGTTTTCATTTTATTACATTTGTAATAATAATAAAACAAACTTTATCATCATTATTATAATTCACAATATTAATCGACCAAGTCGTTCCCAAGAAATAGGGGCTTTCGATAAGGATTTCTCCCATTGGCGCGAATTAGGTGACCAAACCTCTCCTCGATGAACTTCTAGACATCGTTAATATTGCAAATAATAATATTAATAACTTTGTCATCTCAATTATTGATTTAATAATATATAAAATATTGACAATAATTGAATCAAATAACGTGAGATGCTATGCAGCAATTACTGTAGCAATAATTGAACAAAATTGAGTGACTTCTCACATAAGCATCAATAATTAATAGCGTGTGCTACTATGCAACCACACGTATTACTGTACTTTTAACACCGGGTGTTTCAACAGTTAACGATAAAACTTCCGCTGTTATTTTCATAAAGTATTTTTGTCATTTTCTCAATCCGACAATAATTCTATTGTGGGGTCCACCAATGATTGTGTCGTTGTACGAATATTCCCTGTTAAAACGAATATTCTCCGACCAATCGAATATTATATAACAACTTGCGTACTTTGCAAAATTTATAAATATTACCCACGATTATAACATTATATCAAATTCACTCCATAATATTCAAAAATGATATTTATAGAAAATTCATCTTTATTCATAAAAGTTGGGGTCTTAAATGCCACATATTATCCCTATATTCTGACCGACCAATTAAATAACAAATAAGCTTAGGTAGGTCATACTAGCGAAGGATTTATCAGTCTCTTCCCTCCTAGTTCTAGCCTCACATCTCAGCCAGGGATCATATCCCTAAGCTTTGATACCAACTGTGATACCCCCAAAATAGGTATACACAACCCATTCTGAGTTGCCAAATACATGGTACATAATTTAACTACAAAATTAATTTATACAACATAAGTTGAGAGTTGCAACACGAATATTGTCTCGTAAAAAATATTCAAACTCAAATGGAGTCCTCGTTATAGTTATTATCATACTATTTTATAGAATAGTGAGGACTATTATAGCCACTATCTCGGACCATCACTCCATTCCCCGACTAGTCCCAGCTATTGGCTAGCCCAGTAAAGAATATTATGACTAAGATAATGCAGAATAAATTGTCCTTAGCCTTCAACAGTGTCAAGTAGAGCATGATGTCTACTATCGTCTATGATTTAAAAGTTCATCATCAATATATCTCTGTAACACATCTCAATAAATAATCCACATCACCGAATTATCCATGCACTATGAGCCAAGAATATTCGTTAGTATCCCATCCATGAATTATCCATGCACTACAGGCTAAGGATATTCGTTATTATCACCAGTGGTCATGATCATGCCAACAACTGTCCGTTAATGTACTACAGGCCAATGAGGACTTTTACCACATCATTTGTAACATTACAGGTTATGATTATACCGATATATAATTCCTGGTCATAATCATACCAATCAATAGTCCATTTATGCACTACGGGTTAAAGATGACTTTCATCACAATATAAGCATGAGGATGATGACAATGATATAAGAAATCAATCAAGTGAGATTAATGATAAATTTTAAGGATTTATAATTTAATTTATTCAGAGTTCAAGAATGTCCAAATTGTCAACATGATAACTGCTTTGTAGGGTAAAATTCAAGAATAATATTCATGTATCAAAAATAATTTGGACAGAAAAGAAATCAATTTTTGTCATGAATAGTACCCCGGGTGAATAGTACTTGAGTGAATAGTACCCCGTAAATAGTACTTCGTGAATAGTACCCCAGCATGAAAAGATTAAAACTTAACAAGAATGTTCAGAAAAATATTTCAGTGAAACGATACTAGATGAAATGCAAATTTCAAGGATATTCCACTAATTTCAAGGAGTATAGAAGCAATACTTATCAAAATAAGTGTAGAATTAGGAATATGAAACAAAATAATATTACTTACATACTACAGAGTATGGAAAAAATATTATTTCTTACGAATATTGAACAAAAATAATATCCCTTACCTTAAAAAGAGTGTAATTCTGACTGGTATAGCGAAGATATTCTTGAAGAAAACTTGTACTATTTTCTACACTCAAAGCTTCCTTAAACTCAAAAGAAATACGCTCAATATTATAGAAAAAGAATTCTCTGATTCTAGTGTGATTTTTATTTCTAAACTAAGCATCCTATTTATAGGAGAATGGCATGGAACTATTTAAGAAAAATAATCACGGATGCACAGTAAAACTCATACGATTTCACGGGCAAGAATTCTGATTTTTACTATTCATTATTGTGCAATAAAATATTATAATAAATTATAAACCTTATATAAAATATAATATATTCTATTTATAATCTAATAAAATGAATAACTTTATAAAAAGTATTATGTTTTATATAAAAAGTTTTCTATTTTATTACTATTATATATATAAGACTTATATATATGTAAGACCCCAACTTTTATAAATAAAGATTAATTTTTCTCAAAATATATTTTTGAATATTATGGTATGGATTTGATATAATGTTATAGTTGTGGGTATTATTTACAAATTTTGCAAAGTAAGAAAGTGGTTATATAATATTCGATTGGTCGGGGAATATTCGTTTTAACAAAGAATATTCTTACAACGGCACAATCATTGGTGGACCACACAACGAAAGTATTGTCGTAGTTAGAAAACGACAAATTTTTTTTATAAAAATAACGACGAAAGTTTTACCGTTAAACTGTTGAACTATCCGGTGGTAAAAGTACAATAATACGCGTGGTTGCATAGAAGCACACGGTATTGATTATTGATGTTTATGTCAGAAGTCACTCAGTTATACTTAATTATTGCTACAGTAATTGCTGCATAATATCTTTCATATTATTGATTCAATAATTGTCACAGTATCATTTGCATAATATTTTATATTATTAAATCAATAATTGAGACGACAAAGTTATTCATATTATTATTTTTAATATTGACAATGTCTAAAAAGTTATGTCAATGAGAGGTTTGGTCACCTAATTGCGCGCCAATAGGGAGAAATCCTTATCGAAAAGCCCCCTCTTTCCTGGGAATGATCTGGTTGTTAAATATTGTGAGTTATAATATTAATTATGAATAAGTTCGTGTTGATTAAAGATGAAATTGATATTTCCATTATGTTAGGATTATTAGTGTTAGTGGAAATCGACATCTATTTCGATAATAATGGATGTCTGGAGGCTATATTGACCAATCGGGTAATTAATCGGATAAATGAGCAATTAATTGCTATTGATTCACATGCATGTACTATTATGGGAGATGGTACAAGATTGATAATACTTGAATGACTAAATTAAAAATGGAGGTATAGATGAAGGTACTATACTGTAATTATTTTTTTCACATGATTGTACTATTGATTCACATGATGTACTATTAGGGGAGGTGGTGCAAGTTTGATAATACTTGCAGAACTAAATTTAAAATGGAAGAAAATATGAAGGTATTATACTGTAATATTTCGAGCCCCAAAACGTGCAATTATCAAAACTATATTTTTCTATAAATAGAAGCTCATTCTTCTTTTATTCTCACCAATTCTGTAACGATCAAGAAATTTGAAATTTCATTTAAATATTTATTAAATTAAATAAATATTTTAAATAATTTATTTATTGGGGAAATAAATAATTGATGAATTGTGGTGAATTAATTTGGTAACTAAATTATTTAATGTTAATTTGAATAATGATAATTTTTTCTAATGGATTTAATTTAAGAAATAATTAAATTAAATCAATTGCTTAATATTTAAGTGAATTGTTTAATATTAAATGAATAAATTAAATAAAGTGATGTTTCTAATTTATTAATTAAATTAGATATATAATTATTTATTAATTATAAATATAATAATGATAATAAGATTTTTATTATTTTTAATTTAAATTATTTAAGCTAAAGTTATTTAATTAACTAGTGTGACACATGAAAACTATATAATATAAATAATTTAGTTTGGGGGCCAAACATGGCCTTGTGGCCTTTGGTCTTGTGTAACTGACGTAGACGTGTGATTTTTTTAGCTGAAGTACGTGGGCTTCAGTTTATTTATGTGTCTATTTCACTCAGTTGGCTCTTATTTCACGTACTTTGCTAAGGAGGAATAGCAGAGTGTTGAGAGAGCTTGGTAGAGCTTGGAAGCAAGAGAGAAAATCAGTGAAAGAGAGAGTTCTCTGTGAATTTCAGTGGTGTTGCTAGAAGGGTTGCTAATTGTTTTACTAATTCAAGGTATAACTTATTCCTAAATTTTTTAGTTGGAATTGTAATTGATTTAAAGTTCTCTGTAAATTGATTTTTGTTGATTTGTTGTTTCAAACGTTATTATATGATGAAGGTTGTATTGTTGAATCCGTTGCAATCATATGTGAGTATTATTTGATTTCCAAACACATGAATTTGGATTTATAGGAAGAAAACATATAACAGTGTTTATGTTCATATAATATGGCTTTAGGAAGTACGAAATTTGATGCTCTATATGTGTTGTAATTTGTGGTTTGTTATTGGATTATGCTAGTCTATTAAGAAACGCACATAACGTAATTTGAACGAAGTAATTCGGACAAGAATCGAAGTCACAGTGTTGATTTTTGTGAAGAAACTCAAAAATGGAGTTTTAGTATAAAAATATGGAATTTTGAGAAATTAAACTAGTTTTAGTTGATGTTAAATTGTGTTAATTGGTTGTAAATGTTAGCAAACATGTTTGTAATAGTTTGTACCAATTATAAGTGCTAATTTCACTATTTTATGGGTGAAATTTTGTTTGTTGGGCTAAAGTCGACTCACGTTCACCGTCATCGTTTTTGTTCTGTCATACACACCCAGTAGCAATTTACGGTGCAAGACAAGAAAAGAAGCTTGTATTGCTGCTACTTGGCGCCATGGGTTTTCTATCGAGCACCGGTATAATTACATGCGTCGGTAAGGAAGCAAGGGGACAGTAGCAATGTTGCGAAGACTTCTGAGCCCGCATGAACAGTCTGAATGCTTTGTTGTAGATCTTGTGTAGTGGACTTGTATTAGTTTAGCATGCATGTTTATGATGTTGAGGCATAATATAAACTACAATAACAGATTGTAAGATGTTGTAATTCAAAGTGTGAAGATTTTAAGTAATTATTTAAATAAGTTATATAATGAACCAAATGTGATGTTTTCAAAAGTTAAATATAAATGATAAGGTTTATAATATGATTTCAGAATCGTTAAGGTGTTAACCAACGTGGTTAGGTGCTAGGTTAGGGTTATGAACTAAATGATGGTTTAAAGCCTAAAAGCTAATATTCATGCAACTAATTGTGATTGCGATTTCAATGATATATGTAGGGTAATTGAAGATTATATTACATTTGTGTAGCTTACAAACAAGGCAAGTTCTTTAACCCTACTCTTATAATAACTGTGCAAGTTTCTAAACCTTATCTCCTTACATTTGAAAAGTTTTTCTAACTTCATTCTTTTATTAATGAATGCAAGTTCCTAAATTCTATTGAGCAATATTATTGATTCTATTCTTATATATGATTGATTAAGCTCTTGTAACCTAATTCGTTACATCGAGCAAGTTTCACTTTTCTAATTAATATACAAAGCATATATTGTTACGTCGATTGAAATGAGATTGTTCTAACTCTTTTGAACATAGTACTTTGAATGTATATCATGTTTATTCAGTTATATATTGTTAATATTCGATCTTTGACCTTAATAGCCTTATTCAGTTATACATTCTTGTATTAAACCTTTATTGATGGAAATTGAATAAGTGTTCTAAAATTCTAGAAACACTGATAAGCTAGTTCCAAACTAAACTTTCTTTAGTGCGGAAATTCTAAATTCAAACTGAGACGAACAACCCTAACATAGGGGATTTTATACGTGTAATGTTTAGATGTTTGTGCACAATACATGGTACAAAGGGTTGATCCCCCTAAGTACGTTAAAAAGAGTCTGTATAGTCTATATGACTGTTAAGGTTAAGGTAATAATACCTAAATACCAGAGACATAGTTCGTGATCTTATGACCCTCAGATATTAAAAGTTCGAACTTGTTTCTGTTTCTATTCGTAGAACAAGTTCATTATTGTACAGCATTCGTTGTTCATTCTCATATGATTATTATTACTATTCTTTATGTTAGTGAGCAATTGTTTGCTAACTCTTGCAATTAAATAATGCAGCTAAAGTTGAAAGAGGTGATGAGTCATCTACTAGCAAGGGAAAGGGCAAGATGTCTAAGAGATGAAGAATTAGTTAAAGTTTATTTAAATGCTTGAAGTTATAAGACTTGTTTTATTTTATAATGTATTTCACAAACTGATGTAATAATTTAAGGTTAGATTACCTGGGATTGTTTATGAGATGATGTAACCCTTTAATAGAAAAGATTATTGTTTAAAGTTATTTAATGTTTTATCTTTTATTATGGGTAGTTAGATGTAATTATTTTGATAGTGAGCACCAAATTCGGTGGAAATGAAGTACCCAAATTTGGGGGTGTCACAAATTCACTAAGACTCACAAGAACAATTATAGAGATAGAAGCTATAGAGAGAAAGAAGAAGAGAAGTCTGCTACCTCACTATTCTAGTATCCAGTCTTCTTCAGAGGTAAGTGATATTATTTTGTTCAGTATTCATAGGAATAATATTTTCTACCATACTCTATAGTATGTGAGTAATTTTATTTCGTCTCGTATTCCTGATTATACCATCATTCGGTTAAAGTATTGCTTCTATATTCCGTGAAATTAGTAGAATATCCTTGAAATTTGTGCTTCATCTAGTATCGCTTCACAAGGAAATTTTTTGCACATTCTTGTTAAATTTTAATTTTTTCATGTCGGAGTACTGTCCATGAGTACTATTCATTTATACGGTACTATTCACAAAAGTACTATTCATGGGTACTATTCACAAAGTACTATTCATAAAAGTACTATTCACAAGTACTATTCACAAAGTACTATTCATGGGGTACTATTCACTCGGGTACTATTCACCCAGAGTACTATTCATAACAAAAATTAATTTCTTTTCGGTCCAAATCATTTTTGATACATTATCATTCTTGAATTTTACTCCACAAAGCAGTATCATGTTGACAATTTGGACGTTATTGAATTCTGGACAAATTAAATTATAAATCTTTAAAATTTATCCTTGAACTTGTTTTATTGAATTCTTATATCATTGTCATCATCCTCATGCTTATATTATGTTGAAAGTCATATGTGGCATGTAGTGCATAGATGGACTTGGTATGATTATGACAAAAGATTATTCGGTATAATCATGACCGTAATGTTACAAATGATGTGATAAAAGTCCTCATTGGCCCGTAGTGCATTGAGGGACAGTTGTTGGCATGATCATGACCATTGATGAAAACACGAATATCATTGGCTCGTAGTGCATGGATAAATTGTGGTCGTGATACTAATGAAAATCCTTGGCTGTAGTGCAGGGATGATGTGGATTATTTATTAAGCTGAGTCTCAGCGATAAAACTGTTGATAAACTTTTTAAATCATAGAAGATAGTAGATTTCATGTTCCACTTGACTCTTCTAATGGATTGATTATTCCACTACAGTTAAACTTGATGTTTGTTATATTCTATCAGTTTAACACAGTTGAAGGCTAATGATAAATTATTCTGCATTATCTTAGTCATAATATTTCTTACTGGGCTAGTTGAGCTCATCGTTTTTGTTTTCATTGTTCTCTTCAGGAAATGAGAACGTAGCTGGGACTAGTCAGGGAACGGAGTGATGGTCCAGATAATAACATTAGTAGTCCTCACTATTCTATGAAATAGTGTGATAATAAATGTATTGAGGACTCCATTTGAGTTGAATACTGTCTAGAAGACAATATTCGTATTAAAACTCTTAGTTTATGTTTTGTCGTATTTTACACGACAGTTGTATTATTAAGTTGTATTTGAATTTTGTACCATGTATTTGGCGACTCATAATGGGTGATGTATACCTATTTTGGGGGCGTCACAGTTGGTATCAAAGCTTAGGGATATGATCCCTAGCTAAGATGTGAGACTAGAACTAGGGGGAGAGACGGGGAAATCATTCGCTAGTATGACATACCTAATTTATTTGGTATTTAATTGGTCGGTCAGAATATAGGGATAATATATTGCATGTCAATTAACCCTTGTTTTGTGGTAGTATTTGAAAATGACATCCGTGAATTTTGAGAATAGCAATGGAGCACATGAGACCGTTGAATCACCAACGATCAATAACCAGGAAAACGTGCATCAGGAAGGTAACAATCCTCATGCAAACAACAACACCGACCAAATGATGAACAATTTTAATGTTTAGGGGTTTTCGCAATTCATGCAACATCGGTGAGAGACCATATTATTTTGTTTCAAGATTCATAGGAATAATATTTTCTTCCATACTCTATAGTATGTGAGTAATATTATTTCGTCTCGTATTCCTGATTATACCATCATTCGGTTAAAGTATTGCTTCTATATTCCGTGAAATTAGTAGAATATCCTTGAAATTTGCGCTTCATCTAGTATCGCTTCACAAGGATATTTTCTGCACATTCTTGTTAAATTTTAATTTTTTCATGTCGGAGTACTGTCCATGAGTACTATTCATTTATACGGTACTATTCACAAAAGTACTATTCATGGGTACTATTCACAAAATACTATTCACAAAAGTTCTATTCACAAGTACTATTCACAAAGTACTATTCATGGGGTACTATTCACTAGGGTACTATTCACCTAGAGTACTATTCATAACAAAAATTGATTTCTTTTCGGTCCAAATCATTTTTGATACATTATCATTCTTGAATTTTACTCCACAAAGCAGTATCATGTTGACAATTTGGACGTTATTGAATTCTGGACAAATTAAATTATAAATCTTTAAAATTTATCCTTGAACTTGTTTTATTGAATTCTTATATCATTGTCATCATCCTCATGCTTATATTATGTTGAAAGTCGTATGTGGCATGTAGTGCATAGATGGACTTGGTAAGATTATGACCAAAGATTATTCAGTATAATCATGACCGTAATGTTACAAATGATGTGATAAAAGTCCTCATTGGCCCGTAGTGCATTGAGGGACGGTTGTTGGCATGATCATGATCATTGATGAAAACACGAATATCATTGGCCCACAGTGCATGGATAAATTGTGGTCGTGATACTAATGAAAATCCTTGGCCGTAGTGCAGGGATGATGTGGATTATTTATTATGCTGAGTCTCAGCGATAAAACTGTTGATAAACTTTTTAAATCATAGAAGATAGTAGATTTCATATTCCACTTGACTCTTCTAATGGATTGATTATTCCGCTGCAGTTAAACTTGATGTTTGTTATATTCTATCAGTTTAACACTATTGAAGGCTAATGATAAATTATTCTGCATTATCTTAGTCATAATATTTCTTACTGGGCTAGTTGAGCCCACCCTTTTTGTTTTCATTGTTCTCTTTAGGAAATGAGAACGTAGCTGGGACTAGTCGGGGAACGGAGTGACGGTCCAGATAATAACATTAGTAGTCCTCACTATTCTATGAAATAGTGTGATAATAAATGTATTGAGGACTCCATTTGAGTTGAATACTGTCTAAAAGACAATATTCGTATTAAAACTCTTAGTTTATGTTTTGTCGTATTTTACACGACAGTTGTGTTATTAAGTTGTATTTGAATTTTGTACCATGTATTTGGCGACTCAGAATGGGTGATGTATACTTATTTTGGGGGCGTCACAGTTGGTATCAAAGCTTAGGGATATGATCCCTAGCTAAGATGTGAGACTAGAACTAGGGGGAGAGACGGGGAAATCATTCGCTAGTATGACCTACCTAATTTATTTGGTATTTAATTGGTCGGTCAGAATATAGGGATAATATATTGCATGTCAATTAACCCTTGTTTTGTGGCAGTATTTGAAAATGACATCCGAGAATGTTGAGAATAGCAATGGAGCACATGAGACCGTTGAATCACCAACGATCAATAACCAGAAAACGTGCATCGTGAAGGTAACAATCCTCATGCAAACAACAACACCAAATGAAATGATGAACGACTTTAATGTTTAGGGGTTTACGTAATTCATGCAACATCGTGTCGAGAGAGGCGATATTATTTTGTTCAGTATTCATAGGAATAATATTTCTTCCATACTCTATAGTATGTGAGTAATATTATTTCATCTCGTATTCCTGCTTATACCATCATTCGGTTAAAGTATTGCTTCTATATTCCGTGAAATTAGTAGAATATCCTTGAAATTTGCACTTCATCTAGTATCGCTTCACAAGGATATTTTCTGCACATTCTTGTTAACTTTTAATTTTTTCATGTTGGAGTACTGTCCATGAGTACTATTCATTTATATGGTACTATTCATAAAAGTACTATTCATGGGAACTATTCACAAGTACTATTCACAAAGTACTATTCATGGGGTACTATTCACTCGGGTACTATTCACCCAGAGTACTATTCATAACAAAAATTGATTTCTTTTTGGTCCAAATCATTTATGATACATTATCATTCTTGAATTTTACTCCACAAAGCAGTATCATGTTGACAATTTGGACGTTATTGAATTCTGGACAAATTAAATTATAAATCTTTAAAATTTATCCTTGAACTTGTTTAATTGAATTCTTATATCATTGTCATCATCCTCATGCTTATATTATGTTGAAAGTCATATATGGCATGTAGTGCATAGATGGACTTGGTATGATTATGATAAAAGATTATTCGGTATAATCATGACCGTAATGTTACAAATGATGTGATAAAAGTCCTCATTGGCCCGTAGTGCATTGAGGGACAGTTGTTGGCATGATCATGACCATTGATGAAAACACGAATATCATTGGCCCGTAGTGCGTGGATAAATTGTGCTCGTGATACTAATGAAAATTCTTGGCCGTAGTGCAGGGATGATGTGGATTATTTATTAAGCTGAGTCTCAGCGATAAAACTGTTGATAAACTTTTTAAATCATAGAAGATAGTAGATTTCATGTTCCACTTGACTCTTTTAATGGATTGATTATTCCGCTGCAGTTAAACTTGATGTTTGTTATATTCTATCAGTTTAACACTGTTGAAGGCTAATGATAAATTATTCTGCATTATCTTAGTCATAATATTTCTTACTGGGCTAGTTGAGCTCACCCTTTTTGTTTTCATTGTTCTCTTCAGGAAATGAGAACGTAGCTGGGACTAGTTGGGGAACGGAGTGACGGTCCAGATAATAACATTAGTAGTCCTCACTATTCTATGAAATAGTGTGATAATAAATGTATTGAGGACTCCATTTGAGTTGAATACTATCTAGAAGACAATATTCGTATTAAAACTCTCAGTTTATGTTTTGTCGTATTTTACACGACAGTTGTGTTATTAAGTTGTATAAGAATTTTGTACCATGTATTTGGCGACTCAGAATGGGTGATGTATACCTATTTTGGGGGCGTCACAGTTGGTATCAAAGCTTAGGGATATGATCCCTAGCTAAGATGTGAGACTAGAACTAGGGGGAGAGACGGGGAAATCATTCGCTAGTATGACCTACCTAATTTATTTGGTATTTAATTGGTGAAATTAGAATATAGGGATAATATATTGCATGTCAATTAACCCTTGTTTTGTGGTAGTATTTGAAAATGACATCCGAGAATGTTGAGAATAGCAATGGAGCACATGAGACTGTTGAATCACCAACGATCAATAACCAGGAAAACGTGCATCAGGAATGTAACAATCCTCATGCAAACAACAACACCGACCAAATGATGAACGACGGAATGTTTAGGGGTTTTCTGCAATTCATACAACATCAGGCGAGAGAGACTGATATTATTTTGTTCAGTATTCATAGGAATAATATTTTCTTCCATACTCTATAGTATGTGAGTAATATTATTTCGTCTCGTATTCCTGCTTATACCATCATTCGGTTAAAGTATTGCTTCTATATTCCGTGAAATTAGTAGAATATCCTTGAAATTTGCACTTCATCTAGTATCGCTTCACAAGGATATTTTCTGCACATTCTTGTTAAATTTTAATTTTTTCATGTCGGAGTACTGTCTATGAGTACTATTCATTTATATGGTACTATTCATAAAAGTACTATTCATGGGTACTATTCACAAGTACTATTCATAAAGTACTATTCATGGGGTACTATTCACTCGGGTACTATTCACCCAGAGTACTATTCATAACAAAAATTGATTTCTTTTCGGTCCAAATCATTTTTGATACATTATCATTCTTGAATTTTACTCCACAAAGCAGTATCATGTTGACAATTTGGGCGTTATTGAATTACGGACAAATTAAATTATAAATCTTTAAAATTTATCCTTGAACTTGTTTTATTGAATTCTTATATCATTGTCATCATCCTCATGCTTATATTATGTTGAAAGTCATATGTGGCATGTAGTGCATAGATGGACTTGGTATGATTATGATAAAAGATTATTCGGTATAATCATGACCGTAATGTTACAAATGATGTGATAAAAGTCCTCATTGGCCCGTAGTGCATTGAGGAACAGTTGTTGGCATGATCATGACCATTGATGAAAACACGAATATCATTGGCCCGTAGTGCGTGGATAAATTGTGGTCGTGATACTAATGAAAATCCTTGGCCGTAGTGCAGGGATGATGTGGATTATTTATTAAGCTGAGTCTCAGCGATAAAACTGTTGATAAACTTTTTAAATCATAGAAGATAGTAGATTTCATATTCCACTTGACTCTTCTAATGGATTGATTATTCTGCTGCAGTTAAACTTGATGTTTCTTATATTCTATCAGTTTAACACTGTTGAAGGCTAATGATAAATTATTCTGCATTATCTTAGTTATAATATTTCTTACTGGGCTAGTTGAGCTCACCCTTTTTGTTTTCATTGTTCTCTTCAGGATTTGAGAACGTAGCTGGGACTAGTCGAGGAACGGAGTGACGGTCCAGATAATAACATTAGTAGTCCTCACTATTCTATGAAATAGTGTGATAATAAATGTATTGAGGACTCCATTTGAGTTGAATACTGTCTAGAAGACAATATTCGTATTAAAACTCTCAGTTTATGTTTTGTCGTATTTTACACGACAGTTGTATTATTAAGTTGTATTTGAATTTTGTACCATGTATTTGGCGACTCAGAATGGGTGATGTATACCTATTTTGGGGGCGTCACAGTTGGTATCAAAGCTTAGGGATATGATCCCTAGCTAAGATGTGAGACTAGAACTAGGGAGAGAGACGGGGAAATCATTCGCTAGTATGACCTACCTAATTTATTTGGTATTTAATTGGTCGGTCAGAATATAGGGATAATATATTGCATGTCAATTAACCCTTGTTTTGTGGCAGTATTTGAAAATGACATCTGAGAATGTTGGGAATAGCAATGGAGCACATGAGACCGTTGAATCACCAACAATCAATAACTAGGAAAACGTGCATCCGAAAGTAACAATCCTCATGCAAACAACAACACTGACCAAATGATGAACGACGGAATGTTTAGGGGTTTTCTGTAATTCATGCAACATCAGGCGAAAGAGACTGCTATCTAAAATGCAGGTGGAAACAATGGTAACTCTCGGACGGTCACCGCTAAGCTGTTCAAGGAGCTGGGAACACCGGAGTTTATTGGAGAGCCAAAACCACTTAAGGCGAAGACGTGGATAAAGCAGATCACCAAGATATTTGATGTCTTGGGATGCTCCGAGGAGCAAAAGGTTCCTTTTGCCACCTTTATGTTGTGAGGAGAGGCAAATTACTGGTGGGAATCGGTAAAGCGTACTCAACCTGCCGCACTGAAGATATCTTGGGAGAAGTTCCAAGAACTATTCAACGACAAGTATTTTCCCAAAAGTATTCATCACATGAAGGAGGTAGAGTTCATCAAGTTGGAGCAGAACAATATGACCGTGTCACAGTACGAAGCTAAGTTTCCCGAGTTGTCCCGGTTTGCATCCCACTTGGATGATAATGAGGAGAGAATGACGCGGATGTTTCTAAGAAGTTTGAAACCCGAGATATGTCAATACTTAATTTCTCACAAACTATGTTTTTATTCAGATGTTGTAAATAGGGCTCAGTTATTGGAGGGCGATAACGAGTCAACTCAACCAAGAGAAAGCAACCGGCAAAATGATAATACTAGTGGTAGCAGTCATCGAAGGGTTGACAACAAACGTGGAGGGAATCAACATGCCAGAAATGGTAACCACTTCGGTGGTAATCATGGCCAAGACAATAAAAGTGGACATTTCAAGAAGAGGAGATTCAACAATGATGGAAAGACGTCATCACCAGCACCCGTTGTTAAGGAAGAAGAACGACCACCTATCATATGCTTCAAATGCGGAGGGGAGGGACACATCCGTCCAAACTGTGTGCAGCAGTCCAAAATGTGTTACAATTATGGAAAAGAAGGTCACCTAGCTAGATTTTGTCGTACTGGGAAGCCAAGTCCTGTTGGAATGGTGACACCAAATGTCGTCCTAGACAAGTCAAAACCAGTAGTTCAAGGGAGAGCGTTTGTTGTGACCTCTCAGAAAGCAAGGAACCCGAACGAGGTCATCATGGATAAGCTTATCATAAACTCTAGTGAAGTCTATACCTTATTTGATACCGGTTCTACCCATTCTTTTATTTCTCCTACTTGCGCTCAACGTTTAAATTTAACTCTGGATAAATTAGACTTTGACTTATCTGTTAAAACTCCGTTGGGAGAAACCTTCATTACATCCACTGTTTATAAACCTTATTTGGTACAAATCGGTACCCTCACATTACCTGTCGATCTTATTTCATTGAAAATACTTGCATTTGACGTAATTCTAGGGATTGATTAGTTAACTACTCATCATGCAAAAATTGATTATTTTCGTAATGTTGTTAGCTTTCATATTCCTAACCAACCTATTATGCCAATTCAAGCAACCAAACCATTAAAATTAATCACTGTCATCTCAAACCGTAAAGCTATTCGTTTATTGATAAACGGATGTTAAGCTTTCTTAGCTCATGTCACGGATTTAAACAAAAATACGTCAGTTTTGAAAGATATTTCTATTGTTAATAAATTTCCGACGTATTCCCCTGAAGAACTTCCGGCCTACCTCGTAGCGCGTGAAATTGAATTTTTATCGACCTTGAACTCGGTACAAAACCCATTTCCAAAGCCCCATATCGAATGACTCCTATTAAACTTCAAGAGTTAAAAACCCAACTGCATGAATTGTTAGACATCGGTTTCATTCGACCTAGTACGTCTCTTTAGGGTGCTCCTGTTCTATTTGTGAAGAAGAAAGATGGAAGTATGCGACTTTGTATTGATTATCGGGAGTTGAATCATGCCACCATCAAAAATAGGTACATGTTGCCTCGCATTGATGACCTGTTTGACCAGTTGCAAGGCGCCAAATTCTTTTTAAAGATCGATCTTCGTTCTGGATATCATCAGTTAAAGATTAAAACTGATGACATTCCAAAGACCTTCGTAAACTTCAGATGCAGGCATTCACGAATTCCTAGTCATGTCTTTTGGATTGACTAATGCTCCTGCTGCCTTCATGGATATGATGAACCGAATATTCAAGGAATATTTTGATCACTTTGTGGTCGTCTTTGTGACACCCCCAAACCCAGGTACTTCATTCCCACAGGATTTGGTGTTCACTTGATCAAACATTCATTTCTAACTACCCAATCACAATAGAATTGAATAATAAAAGAAAACCTTCCCATACAGGATTAAACTTAAATAAAAATCTCCCAGGGTATCTAACCTTTAATTACAAACATTCAAATGCGGAGAATTAAATAAACTTCATTACAATCTTTAAATCAAAGTCTGGTAATAAAACTATCAAAACTATTACAAGTCTTCATCACTTGTACATTTTTCCCTTTCCTTTGCTAGTCGAAGGTTTACCTACCTTCTCTTCTTTAGCTGCAATGAGTTTTTAAATATGTAAGAGTGAGCAAAACAATTGCTCACTGGATATAACACTAATCAACAGAGTATGACAATAATAAGCGTAAAATAGGCTCATCAAAAGTTAATAGTACTCTATCAACAATAATCGAAAATCAAATCCCAAAATATGGAGAATATACATCACCGAGGGTCGTAAGACCATGAACTACGCCCACGATTGCAAGTAATCTTTCAACTCCAACTTTAACAATCGTAAGACTATAAGGACCTCGTCTTGGGGATCACCCTTCGCATACAATGTATTGTGCACAAACATTTTAACGCTTATCGTAAGTTAACCCCTAATCATAACAATAGGGTTGTTCATCTCAGTATTTAGAGTACAAGTCCGCACCAAAGGAAGTTTGGTTTGGATAAACTTTAAATATAATTTGGAATTCAACGAACATCAACTAAGGAGTAGTTGAATAAAACCAATAACACTATACTATAGAATAATCGTGATTGAATCAATCATAGTAAACTAAAGTCATGCTTTAGGAATAATCTAATAGCATACAATTTGAATAACTATATCATACCTTGCTTGAACAATACTAAGCCAAGGTTAATTATAATTGAATACTAAGCATGTATAGCAATTTGAACGATAGAAATGTTCGACATTAGTATATATAGTTGTGCATGCTAAACAACAAGTTAAATACAAGAATAACTTGCTCCAGAATAACTTACATCATTATATTGTAATCGAATTGAAAACAGTAATTGAATTAACAAGATAATAGATTAGAAAACTTGCTTAAAGATAGTTAGATACTTGCACAATTATAAAAGTAGAGTTAGAGAACTTGCCTCGTGCGTAGGTTAAACAATTACTACTCACGTTCACCCCAAGTCCTACACATACCATATGTATTGACAGTACACATTAGTTACACTAACATTACCTTTATGAGTTACTTTATTACTCTTAGTATAGCTACTAACTAAGTTTAAGTTTAAACAACATCACTTCTTTTCATGAACATTATTTTTTTTTATAGCTTTATTACAACTACTTAAGTGATCATGTCATTGCACCACATGCACATTAACAACTTAATACAACATCCTATTACATGTCCAACATGTTATCATTAAGTTATACTAATACACAAAGGGTTGCACTTGCATTCGCGCATCCCGACGCCCTCCGATTGGCTCCAAATACACAACAGTCCTAAAGATGGCCATTTTCACCCTTCATAACGATTTCAAATTGAAAACCTTAAAGAATAAAAGTTATAGGCCTATTCGTCCTCTTTCCGAATCATCTTGAATAAACTCAATCGGAGTTTCTATGAAAATGTTATGGCTATTTTACTACAGGAGGTCAAAATTGTACAACCTGACCAGGTTTTCCAAATACTCAAGGTGAGACAATGGCGCCGGGCGCGAATTCCATCTTTAAGTATGAACTTACGCCCTATTTTTGGTCTTTGGGGCGCGAAATTTGGCGTTGGGGCTCCGAACTACAGAACACTCAAAACCAGAAACCAAACCAAGCCACTATGTCTTAATTTCTAACACCAATTAACATGTATAACTTATGCAAATTACACATAAACTTCACCAAGCATACAAATACTAAATTCACACAACTTAAACCATAATTCTAGAAAAATTAAATACTAGAATAGCATATTTTAAAACCAAAAACTCCATTGTTAACACGAAGAAGATGTAATCATAGTTAGAAAACAATTTGATTTATTCTAACTATATTCTATTTAATTCTTACCCAATTCATATAATCACAGTTAAATTCCATGATTATCATACAATACAAGTATAAATTTTGGTACTCTGAAAAACATACATTCATACATGCTTATGTTCATAGTAAAACTATTTCTTTTTCTTTAACACATGATTAAAATACCACTCATATATATATGAATATATATATATATATACATGCTAGTTATAACAATTATAACAACAAAACATGTAATACCAAGACAAATCCTAGAACAAGGTTTATAGACAAATTTGGTAAAAACTTATACACAGTTATTTCAAGAAAAACAGAGACATATAATTTCTCAAAAACTATATAATGTAAACATATATGATAAGGTTTATACAACCTACCTTTACTTTGTTCCGATAACACTTGTTAATCACGGAGAATAGCTTTAACAAACTCAAAACTTATTTTGAAAAACACAGCCTTTTCTCTCTTAAACTTTCTCTGAAATTCTCTCTTAGTGTTCTTCTCTCTTTTCTCAAAGAATCTAGAATGTGTAAAAAGAAAACAACCGAATAGCTATAATGCGTAAAAAAAACCGCTAACCTTAATACGTCTAATTTAATAACATATCGCCACAAAACTAACGTATATATTATATTATTATTTTATTAATCATTTAAATTTCAAAATCCAAAAGTCGTAGGCTTTGTTTGGCTTAACTAATTTATAATTAAACACTTAATAACCTTAAGCATTGTTTGGATAAAACCAACTTAAATTACTTTAATTTATTTTAAAAACTCTTTATAACATAATTATTTGTCACACTTTATTTA
Source organism: Panax quinquefolius (assembly GCA_020205615.1). NCBI lineage: Eukaryota > Viridiplantae > Streptophyta > Magnoliopsida > Apiales > Araliaceae > Panax > Panax quinquefolius. The sequence continues at coordinate 81,415,773 of CM035166.1, forward strand.
ATAACAATTTATTAAATAAATTACTTAATAACATAACTCAATCCACATAACACATTAATTATTTAACAAATAAATAATTAACTAATCACATTAATTATTTAACAAATAGATAATTAACTAAATCAACTCAATCAAATTGAACAATTATTTATTCAATAATAAACACATCAAAAAAATATTTATATAAATCAATAAATATTTATAATTTACATTTATAAAATCTGGAATGTTACAGTCTTTATTGATGACATCCTCATTTACTCCAAAAGCCGTGAAGATCATGAACAACACTTGAGGCTGATACTCCAAAAGCTTCGTGAAAACAAGTTATATGCCAAGTTGAAGAAATGCGAGTTCTGGCTTGAGGAAGTAGCATTCCTTGGGCACGTAATATCAAATCACGAAATATATGTTGACCCGGCAAAGATTGAAGCAATTTAAAGATGGGAGCAACCTAAGTCAGTGACGACCGAAGTACGTAGCTTTCTCGGCTTAGCTGGTTATTATCGGAGGTTCGTGGAAGGATTTTCTCGAATCGCTACTCCATTAACTCAGTTGACTCGAAAAGATACAAAATTCGGTTGGAGTGAGGAATGTGAGAAAAGTTTTCAAGAACTCAAGAGGAGGCTCATTTCATTTTGTTTTGACAATACCAAATTGGTTTGAGGGATTTGTCATATATAGCGATGCTTCAGGCAAAGGTTTAGGGTGTGTTCTCATGCAAAATGGGAAAGTTATAGCCTATGCCTCACGACAACTCAAAGAATATGAGAGGAATTATCATACTCATGATCTAGAGTTGGCAGCTGTCGTTTTGGCACTTAAGATTTGGAGGCATTACCTGTATGGAGAGAAGGTGGAGATCTATACGGATCATAAAAGTCTCAAATATCTCTTCACTCAAAAGTAACTCAACATGTGGCAACGACGATGGCTTGAACTATTGAAAGATTACGATCATACCATTCAATACCATCCTGGAAAAGCTAACGTAGTAGCTGACGCATTGAGTAGAAGATCATATGCGGGTACGAGTGCGATATTGTCAATGCAATAGCCCATTTTGTATGACTTACAAAGGATGGAGATAAAGTTAAAGACTCTATGGACCCATGCGATAATGGCGAATATACGAGTAAAATTGACTCTAATCGATAAAGTTAAAGTTGCTCAAGCTACAGACCTGGAGCTGATGCGTATGAGGAAGAAAGTACAAGAAGGTGCTATTCCAAAAGCAAAAATAGATGAAGAAGGAATACTTCGAGTCAACTCCAGACTTTGTGTTCCTAACGATTCGGACTTGAAGTATAAAATCATGATGGAGGCGCACAACACACCGTTTGCAATCCATTCTGGGAGTACCAAAATGTATCGTGATCTTTGACATACATTTTGGTGGAGCAATATGAAGAGAGAGATAGCGGGGTTTATCTCAAGGTGTCTAACTTGTCAACGAGTCAAGGCGGAGCATCAAGTGCCAAAAGGTCCATTGAAACCACTTGAAATTATAAAATGAAAGTGGGAGCACATTACCATGGATTTCGTTACTGGTATTCCCAAGGTTCTCAAGGCATAGATGTGATTTGGGTCATTGTTGATAGATTGACCAAGTCTGCTCATTTCTTATCGATACGAGAAACTTATACACTTGGACGTCTTGCTTATATACGTCTTGCTCATATGTACATAAACGAGATTGTAAGATTGGATGGTATGCCAGTATCCATAGTTTCTGATCGAGACCCAAGATTCACTTCACGATTTTGGGTTAGTTTGTAAAAAGCTATGGGCACGAATTTACAATTTAGTTCGGCATATCATTCTCAAATGGACGGGCAGTCGGAGAGGACTATTCAAAGTCTTGAAGATTTATTAAGACTTTATGTCCTTAACTTCAAAGGAAGTTGGGACAAGTTCTTACCATTGATGGAGTTTTCCTACAACAACAGTTATCAAGCAAGTATTGGCATGGCTCCATTTGAGACGTTGTATGGAAGAAAGTGTCGTTCTCCAGTATGCTGGGATGAGGTGGGTGAAGCAACGTTGTTAGGATCGGAGTTGGTACGTATGACTACTGAAAAGATTCAAATGATCCGACAACGTATAAAAACCTCACAAGATCGACAAAAGAGTTATGTTGATATTTATCGAAAGGATGTGGAATTCAATATTGGAGATCATGTGTTGTTACGTGTTTCTCCATGGAAAGGAGTTACGAGATTTAGAAAGAGAGGAAAGCTCAATCCTCAATTCATTGGCCCATTTTAATCCTCGATCGAGTAGGAATCTGTGGCTATAGACTCGCTTCTTTACCGCCAAGTATGTCTCGTGTTCATAACGTTTTTCACATATCTATGTTACGTAAATATGTGAAAGACCCAAACCACATTATTGAATTAAAACCAGATGAGATAGCGGAAGATTTAACGTATGAGGAGGTACCTGTTAAAATCTTGGATAAGAAGGATCATATTCTACGCTCGAGGTTATACCTCAAGTCAAAGTTTTGTTGAAAACCACGATGTTGAGGAAATGACACGGGAGTTAGAATCATCAAATGAAGTCAAGTATCCTCACCTCTTCAACATACCAGTATTTACCACCTAATTTCGAGCACGAAAATTTATAAGAAGGGGAGGTTGTAAGACCCCAACTTTTATGAATAAAGATTAATTTTTCTCGAAATATATTTTTGAATATTATGGTGTGGATTTGATATAATGTTATAGTTGTGGGTATTATTTACAAATTTTTCAAAGTAAGCAAGTTGTTATATAATATTCGATTGGTCGAGGAATATTCGTTTTAACAGAGAATATTCGTACGACGGCACAATCATTGGTGGACCCCACAACAAAAGTATTGTCGTAGTTAGAAAACGACAAAATTATCTTTTTATAAAAATAACGGCGAAAGTTTTACCGTTAAACTGTTGAACTACCCGGTGATAAAAGTACAGTAATACGCGTGGTTGCATAGTAGCACGCGGTATTGATTATTAATGCTTACGCGAGAAGTCACTCAGCTATAATCAATTATTGATACAGTAATTGTTGCATAATATCTTTCATTTTATTGATTCAATAATTGTCACAGATCTGCATAATATTTTATATTATTAAATCAATAATTGAGACGACAAAGTTATTCATATTATTATTTGCAATATTGACAATGTTTAGAAAGTTATGTCAAGGAGAGGTTTGGTCACCTAATTGCGCGCCAATAGGGAGAAATCCTTATCGAAAAGCCCCTCTTTCCTAGGAATGATCTGGTTGTTAAATATTGTGAGTTATAATATTAATGATGAATAATTTTGTGTTGATTAAAGATGAAATTGATATTTCCATTATGTTGGGATTATTAGTGTTAGTGGAAATTGACATCTATTTCGATAATAATGGATGTCTGGAGCCTATATTGACCAATCGGGTAATTATTCGAATAAATGAGAAATTAATTGCTATTGATTCACATGCATGTACTATTAGGGGAGATGGTGCAAGATTGATAATACTTGAATGACTAAATTAAAAATGGAGGTATAGATGAAGGTACTATGCTGTAATTATTTTTTTCACATGATTGTACTATTGATTCACACGATTGTACTATTGATTCACAGGATTTACTATTAGGGGAGGTGGTGCATGTTTGATAATACTTGCAGGACTAAATTAAAAATGAAGAAAAAGATGAAGGTATTATACTCTAATATTTTGAGCCCCAAAACGTGCAATTATCGAAACTATATTTTCCTATAAATAGAAGCTCATTCTTCTTCATTCTCACCAATTCACTAAGACTCACAAGAGCAATTATAGAGATAGAAGCTATATATAATATTTTGAGCCCCAAAACGTTCAATTATCGAAACTATATTTTCCTATAAATAGAAGCTCATTCTTCTTCATTCTCACCAATTCACTAAGACTCACAAGAGCAATTATAGAGATAGAAGCTATATAGAGAAAGAATATGAGAAGTCTGCTACCTCACTATTCCAGTATTCAGTCTTCTTCAGAGGTAAGGGATATTATTTTGTTCAGTATTCATAGGAATAATATTTTGTTCCATACTCTGTAGTATGTGAGTAATATTATTTTGTCTCGTATTCCTGATTATACCATTATTCTGTTAAAGTATTGCTTCTATATTCCGTGAAATTAGTAGAATATCCTTGAAATTTGTGCTTCATCTAGTATCGCTTCACAAGGATATTTTTTGCACATTTTTGTTAAATTTTAAGTTTTTCATGCCGGAGTACTGTCCATGAGTACTATTCATTTATACGGTATTATTCATAAAAATACTATTCACAGGTACTATTCACAAAGTACTATTCACAAAAATACTATTCATGAGTACTATTCACAAAGTACTATTCACAGAGTATTATTCCCGAAGTACTATTCACGAGGTACTATTCACTCAGGTACTATTCACCCAGAGTACTATTCATAACAAAAATTGATTTCTTTTCGGTCCAAATCATTTTTGATACATTATCATTCTTGAATTTTACTCCACAAAGCAGTATCATGTTGACAATTTGGACGTTATTGAATTCTGGATAAATTAAATTATAAATCTTTAAAATTTATCCTTGAACTTGTTTTATTGAATTCTTATATCATTGTCATCATCCTCATACTTATATTATGTTGAAAGTCATCTGTGACATGTAGTGCATAGATGGACTTGGTATGATTATGACCAAGGATTATTCAGTATAATTATGACCGTAATGTTACAAATGATGTGGTAAAAGTCCTCATTGGCCCGTAGTTTATTGAGGGACAGTTGTTGGCATGATCATGACCATTGATGAAAACATTAATATCCTTGGCTCGTAGTGCATGGATAAATTGTGGTCGTGATACTAATGAATATCCTTGGCCATAGTGCAGGGATGATGTGGATTATTTATTAAGCTGAGTCTCAGCGATAAAACTGTTGATAAACTTTTTAAATCATAGAAGATAGTAGATTTCATGTTCTACTTGACTCTTCTAATGGATTGATTATTTCGCTGCAGTTAAACTTGATGTTTGTTATATTCTATCAGTTTAACACTGTTGAAGGCTAATGATAAATTATTCTGCATTATCTTAGTCATAATATTTCTTACTGGGCTAGTTGAGCTCACCCTTTTGCTTTCATTGTTCTCTTCAGGAAATGAGAACGTATATAGTTGGGACTAGTCGGGGAACGAAGTGACGATCCAGATGATAGCATTAGTAGTCCTCACTATTCTATGAAATACTGTGATAATAAATGTATTGAGGACTCCATTTGAGTTGAATACTGTCTAGAAGACAATATTCGTATTAAAACTCTCAGTTTATGTTTTGTCGTATTTTACACAACAGTTGTATTATTAAGTTGTATTTGAATTTTGTACCATGTATTTGGCAACTCAGAATGGGTGATGTATACCTATTTTGGGGGCATCACATCAATAATCAAAGATATTGTGCAATATCGTGTGCTACTGTGCTACCACGCGTATTACTGTACTTTTATCACCGGGTATTTCAATAGTTAACGGTAAAACTTTTGCCGTTATTTTTATAAAAAGTTATTTTTGTCACTTTCTAAATCCGACAGTAATTCCGTAGCGGGGTCCGCCAATGATTGTGTCGTCGTACGAATATTCCTTGATAAAATGAATATTCCCCGACCAAATGAATATGTTATTACAACTTGATTACTTTGTAAAATTTGTAAATATTACCCACAACTATAACATTATATCAAATCCATACCTTATTATTCAAAATAACATTTAGAGAAAATTAAATCTTTATTCATAAAAGTTGGGTTCTTACAGATTTCCTACTCGTAGAGTAAAAAATGGACTAGGAGTTATTTGTGCTTTAAACCTCTTAAAATATCTTTTGTCATTTACTTTTTACATTTACATTTCTAGCTAATTAACTGTTATATTTGTTTGTGGCTTAATTCCATAAGGACTAAATTTACAGAGGAGATGTATTTAAATCTTTGAAGGGTTTTTCAAACTAATATTTCGATGTGTATAATTAACTCTACTTAATTAATTATCTTGTAATAATCCATTAACAACAAAAGTTTTAAAGGATCTATTTAACCCTCCTTCTAGATCTCTAAGTGCCTTTGGGAAATAACAAAATGGTCTGGACTAAGTTGGTGAGATTGTAGAGTCTTCTTTCACGTATAAAGAAAAACTCAGCTTAGTCAAAGATCATAGAAAACTAAAACTTTTCTTTTTGGTGAAACTTTTCAGTGCGTGACTGTAAGACCCCAACTTTAATAAATAAAGATTATTTTTCTCTAAATATCATATTATGGTGTGGATTTAATATAATGTTATAGTTGTGGGTAATATTTATAAATTTTGCAAAGTAAGCAAGTTGTTATAAAATATTCGTTTGGTCGGGGAATATTCTTTTTGTCAAAGAATATTCGTACTATGGCACAATCATTGGTGGACCCCACAACAGAATTATTATCGGAGTTAGAAAATGACATAATTATTTTTTATAAAAATAACCTCAAAAGTTTTACCGTTAACTATTGAAATACCCGGTGGTAAAAGTATAGTAATACGCGTGGTTGAATAGTAGCACACGGTATTGATTATTGATGCTTACGTAAGAAGCCACTTAGTTATACTCAATTATTGCTACAGTAATTGCTGCATAGTATCTCATATTATTGATTCGATTATTATCACAGTATCATCTGCATAATATTTTATATTATTAAATCAATATTTGAGACGACAAAGTTATTCATATTATTATTTGCAATATTGACGATGTTTAGAAAGTTCTGTCGAGGAGAGGTTTGGTCACTAATTATTGCTACCATAGGAGAAATCCTTATCGGAATGCCCCCTATTTCCTAGGAATGATCTGGTTGTTAAATATTGTAAGTTATAATATTAGTGATGAATAATTGTTGGAAGATTAAAAATGTGTTGATTAAAGATAAAATGATTTGTGATAATATTTATTCAATCCTTGATATAAATAAGAAGTCTGTTATGAGACGTTTGTTGTAAGACCCCAACTTTTATGAATAAAGAATAATTTTTTTAATTATATTTTTGAATATTATGGTATTGATTTGATATAATGTTATAGTTGTGGGTAATATTTATAAATTTTGCAAAATACGCAAGTTGTTATATAATATTCGATTGGTCTGGAATATTCGTTTTAACAGGGAATATTAAATAACTGGCAGACAAATCATTAGTGGACCCCACAACGAAATTATTGTTGGATTGAGAAAAATACAAAAATACTTTAAATAACTTGGCGAGGTGTTACTGTTAAAACCGTTGAACTACCCTTAGTAAAAGTAAAAAGAATGTCTGGCGTAGTTACACGATGAGCACACTATTGATTATTGATGCTTACGTGAGAAGTCACTCACCTATACTCAATTATTGCTACGATAATTCTTTGCATCATATTTCTCATATTATTGATTCAATTATTATTACAGTATCATCTGCATTATATGATATATTATTAAATCAATAATTGAGACGACAAAGTTATTCATATTATTATTTTCAATATTGACAATGTCTAGAAGTTACATCGAGGAGAGGTTTGGTCACCTAATTGCGGCGCCAATAAGGAAAAATCTTTTTCGGAAAGCCCCTATTTCACAGGAACGACACGGTTGTTAAATATTGTGAATTATAATATTAATGATGAATAAGTTCGTGTTGATTAAAGATGAATTTTATAGTTCCATTGTGTTGGACTTATTTGTGTTAGTATAATTGATGTCTGGAGGATATATTGTTCAATTGGGTATTCGGGACACTTTTCGTGTCGGAGTACTATTCACGAGTTACTATTCACGAGTTACTATTCATGAGTTACTATTCACGAGTTACTATTCATGAGTTACTATTTATGAGTTACTATTCACGAGTTACTATTCATGAGTTACTATTCATGAGTTACTATTCATGAGTTACTATTCACGGGTTACTATTCACGGGGTATTATTCACCCGTAAGATATATTTATTTTCAGTCCAAATCATTTTTGGGTATAATATTATTCCATGAGGAGATGTGCTAATTTTTCAGACCGTTGGTTAAAGATATAATAGTAAATCAAAATGGACAGCTAGTGGAAGATATAATAGTAAATCAATATGGATCGATGGTTTAAAGTTTTAATAGTAAATCAGTATGGACCGTTGTTTTAAGTTTTAAAAGTAAACCAATCAATATCGTCCGTTTAAAAGTAAATCAATCTGGACCGTTCATAAGTTAGTTACTATGCAGTCCATTCTTCTAAAAATAGAAGCTCATTCCTTTATTATTTCTTACGAATTCACTGAAACTCTAGAGAGAAATTATAAGAGAACCTATAGAAAAGTATTCTCGCTACTTCCTACTCTTATATTCGGTTTCTTTTACTACGGTGAGGGGTATTATTTCTTTTGTATTCATGAAGAGAACTTCATTATTCCATTATTTATTATTCATTGGAATAACTTTTGATACTGCAAGATACCCTATACATGGTGACATTCTTCTAATATTCCATTTTTTATTATTACATGGAATATCCTGTCTCGCATTTACGCCTGGGACTGGTTCCATTATTTATTATTACGTGAATATCCTCGCTCGTGCATTTACGGGACTGGTTCCATTATTTATTATTCTATTGAATATCACATCATGCGTTTACGGCGGACCGGGTTCCATTATTTATTATTCATCCGAATATCACGCTGCAAGGCGTTCTGTTGGACCGTTCCATCCTTTATTATTACATTGGAATAACTCCGTATGTGCGGCCTATCGCATGCATGGTGATTTCTTTTGTTATTCCATTCTTTATTATACTCAGGTTGGTTAAAACTTTGACTTCTATACCCATGAAATTAGTGGAATATCTTTGATATTTGCGCTTCATCCAAAGATCTTTTATGAAAATATTCTTTTGAGCATTCTTGAATTTTACTCTCTAAAGCAGTATCATGTTGACAATTTGGACGTTATCAGTTCCTAGATAAATTAATTCTTGAACTTGTTTTATTGAATTCTTATATCATTGTCATCATCCTCATGTTTATATTTTGTTGAAAGTCATCTGTGGCCTGTAGTGCATAGATGGACTTGGTATGATTATGACCAGGGATTATTCGGTGTAATCATGACCGTAATGTTACAAATGATGTGATAAAAGTCCTCATTGGCCCGTAGTGCATTGATGGACAGTTGTTGGCATGATCATGACCATTAATGAATACACGAATGTCCTTGGTCAATCTATCAACAATGACCCAAATTGCATCTATGCCTTGAGAAACCTTGGGAAGACCAGTAACAAAATCCATAGTAATGTTTTCCCACTTCTATTCTGGAATTTCAAGTGGTTGCAATGGACCTTTTAGTACTTGATGCTCACCGACTTCGTTGACAAGTTAAACACCTTGAGATAAACCTCGCTATCTCTCTCTTCATATTGCTCCACCAAAATGTATGTCAAGATCACGATACATTTTGGTACTCCCGAGATGGATTGCAAAGCGGTGTCTTTGTCGCCTCCATCATGATTTTATACTTTAAATAAGGGTTGTTAGGAACACAAAGTCCGGAGTTGACTCAAGTATTCCTTCCTCATCGATTCTTGCTTGGCGCTAGCACCTTCTTGCACTTTCTTCTTCATACGCATTAGCTCCAGTGTCAGTAGCTTGGCGCCTTTAACTTTATCGATTAAAGTCGGTTCTCTACTCGTATGTTTGCCATCATCATGTGGGTCCCTAGAGTCTTTATCTCTAACTCCATCCTTTGCAAGTCATACAAAATGGGCCTTTGCGTTGACAATATTGCACTGCATTCGCATATGATCTTCTACTCGGTCGTCATTTACCTACCAAGTTCGCTTTTCGAGGATGGTATTGGATGGTATGATCATAATCTTTCAATAGTTCAAGCCAACGTCGTTGTCGCATGTTGAGTTCCTTTTGAGTGAAGAAATATTTGAGTCTTTTATGATCCGTAAAGATCTCCACTTTCTCTCATACAAAGTAATGCCTCCAAATTTTAAGTCGCGAAAACAACAAATTTGAACTCTAGATCATAAGTAGGATAATTCCTCTCATATTCTTTGAGTTGTCATGAGGCATAGGCTATAACTTTCTCATGTTGCATGAGAACACATCCTAACCCTTTGCTCAAGCATCATCATAGATGACAAATCCTCCGAACCGGATGGTATTGTCGAACAGTCTTTGAAATGAGTCTCCTTTTAAGTTCTTGAAAACTCTTCTCACATTCCTCGCTCCAACCGAACTTTGTATCTTTTTGAGTCAGCTGAGTTAATGGAGTAGCGATTTGAGAAAATCCTTCCACAAATCTCTGATAATAACCAAATTAAACCGAGAAAGCTACGACTTCTTGATCATTTGATTTGGGTTGCTCCCAGCTTTAAATAGCTTCAATCTTTGCTGGGTCAACGGATATTCCATGACTTGAAACTACGTGCCCAAGGAATACTACTTCCTCAAGCCAGAACTCGCATTTCTTTAACTTGGCATAAAGCTTATATTCACGAAGCTTTTGAAGTATCAGCCTCAAGTTTTGCTCATGATCTTCACGGCTTTTGGAATAAATAAGGATGTCATCAATAAAGACGACCACAAAGTGATCCAAATATTCCTTGAATACTCGGTTCATCATATCCATGAAGGCAGCAGGAGCATTAGAAAATCCAAAAGATATGACTAAGAATTCATAATGCCCGCATCGAGTTACGGCGCCTCTTTGGAATATCCTCGCTTTTAACCTTCAAATTGACGATATCCGAATCGAAGATCGATCTTTGAAAAAAATTGTGCTCCTTGTAACTAATCAAACAGGTCATCAATACGTGGCAATGGGTACCTATTTTTAATGGTGACATGATTCAACTCCCAATAATCAATACAAAGTCGCATACTCCCTTCTTTCTTCTTCACGAATAGAACAGGAGCACCCCAAGGAGACGTCTTGGGGCCGAATGAAACCAATGTAAAAAATTCCCTGCAATTGGGTCTTTAACTCACGGAGTTCAATAGAGCCATTCGATATGGGCTTTGGAAATGGGTTTTGTCTTTGGGTTCAAGGTCGATACAAAATTCAACTTCACGCCTGGGGTAGTAGAAGTTCTTGAGGAATACGTCGGAAATTTATTAACAATAGAAATATCCTTCAAATCTGACGTATTTTTGTTTAAATTAGTGACATGAGCTAAGAAAACTTAACATCCGTTTTTCAATAAACGAATAACTTTGTGGCTTGGGATGACCATGATTGATTTTAATGGTTTGGTCGCTTGAATTCGTATAATAGGTTTATTAGGAATATGAAAGCTAACAACCTTACGAAAACAATCAATTTTAGGATGATGAGTAGTTAACCAATCAATCCCTAGAATCACGACAAATGCAAGTATTTTTAAGGAGATAAGATCGACGGTAACGTAACGTCTGCGATTCTTGATTTGAATCAAACAAGACTTATAAACAGTGGATGTAATGAAGGTTTCTCCTAATGGAGTTTCAACAGATAAGTCAAAGTCTAATTTCTTCGGAGTCAAATTTAAACGTTGAGGGCAAGTAGGAGAAATAAAAGTGATGAAAGTGCAGGGGTGATTCGATGATGTGGATTATTTATTAAGCTGAGTCCCAACGATAAAAGTGATGAAAAACCTTTTAAATCATAGAAGATAGTAGATTTTATTCCCTACTTGACTCTTCTAATGGATTGTTTGTTCCACTGCAGTTAAACTTGATAGTTATTATATTTTATCAGTTTAACACTGTTGAAGGCTAACGATAAATTATTCTGCATTATCTTAGTCATAATATTCTTATTGGGCTAGTTGAGCTCACCCTTTCTTTCACTATTCTCTTCAGGAAATGAGAACGTAGATGGGACTAGTCGGGGAACAGAGTGATGGTCCTAGATGGTGCATTAGTAGTCCTCACTATTCTGTGAAATAGTGTGATAATAATTGTAATGAGGACTCCTTTTGAGTTTGTATAATCTCTAGTAGATAATATTTGTATTCAAACTCACAGTTTATGTTTTGTCGTATTGTACACGACAGTTGTATTATTAAGTTGTATTTAAATTCTGTACCATGTATCTGGCGACTCAAGATGGGTGATGTCTACCTAATTTTGGGGGCGTCACAGTTGGTATCAAAGCTTAGGGATATGATCCCTGGCTAAGATGTGAGAATAGAACTAGGAGGGGAGAGACGGGGAATTCCTTCGCTAGTATGACCTACCTAAGTTTTGTTTGGTATTTAATTGGTTGGTCAGAATATAGGGATAATATGTTACATGTCAATTAACCTTTTGTTTTGTGGCAGTATCTAAAAATGACATCTGAGAATGTTGAGAATAGCAATGGAGCACAGGCGACCGTTGATTCACCATATATTAATAATCAGGATAATGTGCATCAGGAAGGCGACAATCCTCATACAAACAACAACACTGACCAAATGATGAATGATGGAATGTTCAGAGGCTTTATGAAATTTATGCAACAGCAGGCGAGAGCGGTTCCTGTCCAAAATGTAGGTGGAAACACTGAAAACTCTCGGACGGTCACCGCAAAATAGTTCAAGGAGCTGGGACCATCAGAGTTTATTGGAGAGCCAAAACCACTTAAGGCGGAAGCATGGATAAAGCAGATCACCAAGATATTTGATGTCTTGGGATGCTCCGAGGAGCAAAAAGTTTCCTTTGCCGCCTTTATGTTACGAGGAGAGTAAGATTACTAGTGGGAATCGGTAAACCGTACTCAACCTGCCGCACTGAAGATGTCTTGGGAAAAGTTCCAAGAACTATTCAACGACAAGTACTTTCCTGAAAGTATTCGTCATATAAAAGAGGTAGAATTCATCAAGTTGGAGCAAAATAATATGATCGTGTCGTAGTACGAAGCCAAGTTTGCCGAGTTGTCCCAGTTTGCGTCCCACTTGGTGGATAATGAAGAGAGAATGACGCGGATGTTTTTAAGAGGTTTGAAGCTGGAGATACGTCAACATCTTATTTCTCATAAACTGTGTTTGTATTCAGATGTTGTAAATAGGGCTCAGTTAGTGGAGCGCGATAACGAGCCAACGCAACCAAAGGAGAGCAGTCATCGAAGCGGTGACAACAAGCGTGGAGGGAATCAACATGCCAAAAATAGTAACCACTTCGGTGGTAATCAAGGCCAAAATAATAAGAGTGGACATTTCAAGAAGAGGAGATTCAACAATGATGGAAGGACGTCAGCACCAGCACCCGTTGTTAAGGAAGGAAAACGACCACCTATCATATGCTTCAAATGCGGAGGGGAGGGACACATCAGTCCAAACTGTGCGATGCCGTCCAAAGCATGTTATAATTGTGGAAGAGAAGGTCACTTAGCCCAATTTTGTCGTTCATCGAAGACAAGTTCAGCTAGGATGGAGGCACCAAAGGCCGTCTCGAGAAAAAGTCAAAGCCGTGTAGTCTGAGGGAGGCGTTTGTTGTGACCTCCCGAAAGCAAGGAACCTGAATGAGGTCATCACGGGTAAGCTTATCATAAACTCTAGCGAAGTCTATACTTTATTTGATACCGGTTCTACCCATTCTTTTATTTCTCCTACTTGCGCTCAACGATTAAATTTGACTCCAGAGAAATTAGACTTTGACTTATCTGTGGAAACTCTGTTGGGAGAAACCTTCATTACATCCACTGTTTATAAGTCTTGTTTAGTTCAAATCGGTAACCGCACATTACCTGTTGATCTTATTTCTTTAAAAATACTTGCGTTTGATGTAATTCTAGGGATTGATTGGTTAAATACTCATCATGCAAAAATTGATTGTTTTCATATGGTTGTTAGTTTTCATATTCCTAATCAACCTATTATGCGAATTCAAGCGACCAAACCATTAAAATCAATCACGGTCATTTCAAGCCATAAAGCTATTCATTTATTAAAAAAGGGATGTCAAGCTTTCTTAGCTCATGTCACAGATTTAAACAAAAATACGTCAGTTTTGAACGATATTTCTATTGTTAATAAATTTCCTGACGTATTCCCTGAAGAACTTCCTGGCCTACCCCCAGAGCGTGAAATTGAATTTTGTATCGACCTTGAACCTGGTACAAAACCCATTTCCAAAGCCCCATGTCGAATGGCTCCTATTGAACTTCAGGAGTTAAAGACCCAATTGCAGAAATTGTTAGACATTGGTTTCATTTGTCCTAGTACGTCTCCTTGGAGTGCTCCTGTTCTATTCGTGAAGAAGAAAGATGGAAGTATGCGACTTTGTATTGATTATCGAGAATTGAATCATGTCACCATCAAAAATAGGTACCCATTGCCACGTATTGATGACCTGTTTGACCAGTTGCAAGGAGCCAAATTCTTTTCAAAGATTGATCTTCGTTCCGGATATCACCAATTGAAGATTAGAACCGATGTCATTCCAAGGACGGCTTTCAGAACTCGGTATGGGCATTATGAATTCCTATTCATGTCCTTTGGATTGACTAATGCTCCTGCTGCCTTCATGGATATGATGAACCGAGTATTCAAGGAATATTTGGATCACTTTGTGGTCGTCTTTATTGATGACATCCTTATTTATTCCAAAAGTCGTGAAGATCATGAGCAACACTTGAGGTTGACACTCCAAAAGCTTCGTGAATACAAGCTTTATGCCAAGTTAAAGAAATGCGAGTTTTGGCTTGAGGAAGTAGCATTCCTTGGGAACGTAGTGTCAAGTCATGGAATATCTGTTGACCCAAAAAAGATTGAAGCTATTCAAAGCTGGGAGCAACCTAAATCAGTGACCAAAGTACGTAGCTTTCTCGATTTAGCTGGTTATTATCGGAGATTCGTGGAAGGATCTAGAGTTAGCAGCTGTTGTCTTCGCACTTCAAATTTGGAGGCATTACTTGTATGGGGAGAAAGTTGAGATCTTTACGGATCATAAAAGCCTCAAATATTTCTTCACTCAAAAGGAACTCAACATGCGACAACGACGTTGGCTTAAACTGTTGAAAGATTATGATCATACCATCCAATACCATCCTGGAAAAGCGAACGTGGTAGGCGACGCATTGAGTAGAAGATCATATGCAAGTCTGAAAAGTGCGATATTGTCAACGCAAAGGCCCATTTTGTGTGACTTGCAAAGGATGGAGATAGAGTTAAAACTCGAGGGACCCATGTGATGATGGTGAATATCTGAGTAGAACCAGACTTTAATTGATAAAGTTAAAGTCGCTTTCGAGCTACAAACTCGAAGGCGATGCGTATGAGGAAGAAAGTGCAAGAAGGTGCTATCTTAGGAGCAAGAATCGATGAAGAAGGAATACTTTGAGTCAACTCTAGACTTTGTGTTCCTAACGACCCTGATTTAAAGTATAAAATCATGATGGAGACACACAACACACCATTTACAATCCATCCTGGGAGTACCAAAATGTATCATGATCTTCGACATACATTTTGGTGGAGTAATATGAAGAGAGAGATAGCGGAGTTTATCTCAAGGTGTTTAACTTGTCAACGAGTCAAGTGAGCATCAAGTACCAAAAGGTCCATTAGAACCACTTGAAATTCCAAAATGGAAGTGGGAGCACATTACCATGGATTTCGTTCTGGGGTCTTCCTAAGGTTTCTCAAGGCATAGATGCGATTTGGGTCATTATTGATAGATTGACCAAGTCTGCTCATTTCTTATCGATCGAGAAACTTATACACTTGAACGTCTTGCTCCGTATGTATATAAACGAGATTGTAAGACTACATGGTATCTGCAGTATCCATAGTTTCTGATCGAGACCTAAGATTCACTTCACAATTTTGGGTTAGTTTGCAAAAAGCTATGGGCACAGACTTATGATTTAGCTCGGCATATCATCCTCAGAAGGACGGACAGTCGGAGAGGACTATTCAAACTCTTGAAGATCTATTAAAACTCTGTGTCCTTGACTTCAAGGGAAGTTGGGACAAGTTCTTACCATTGGTGGAGTTTTCCTACAACAACAGTTATTAAGCAAGTATTGGCATGGCTCCATTTGAGGCGTTGTATGGAAGAAAGTGTCGTTCTCGGTATCTTTGGGATGAGGTGGGTGAACCAACGTTGTTGGGACCGGAGTTGGTACGTATGACTACAGAAAAGATTCAAACGATCCGACAACGTATAAAAACTTCACAAGATCGACAAAAGAGTTATACTGATCTTCATCGAAAGGACGTAGAATTCGATATTGGAGATCATGTGTTGTTACGTGTGTAAGACCCCAGCTTTTATAAATAAAGATGAATTTTCTATAAATATTATTTTTGAATATTATGGAATAAATTTGATATAATGTTATAGTTGTGGGTAATATTTATAAATTTTGCAAAGTTAGAAAGTTGTTATAAAATATTCGTTTGGTTTGGGAATATTCTTTTTTTATCGGGGAATATTAAATGCAACATTTCAATCATTAGTGGACCCCACAACGGAAGTATTGTCGTAGTTAGAAAATGACAAAATTATTTTTCTATAAAAATAACGGCGAGAGGTGTTACTCATCAAAAAGCGTTGAACTACCCTTAGTAAAAAATACGATGTCTGGCGTAGTTGTATAGTAGAGAGCACACGATATTGATTATTGATGCTTACGTGAGAAGTCACTCATTATGCTCAATTATTGCTACGATAATTCTTTGCATCATATCTCTTATATTATTGATTCAATTATTGTCACAAAGATCATCTCATATAATATGTTATAGTATTAAATTATTAATTGAGACGACAAGTTATAAATGATTAATAATTGTTGAAAGATTAAATATGTGTTGATTAAAAATAAAATGATTTGTGGTAATATTTATTCAATCCTTGATGTATATAAAGAGTCTGTTATGAGACGTTTGTGGTAAGTTTGATTATTTTATGGGGGCCCATATATCATCATCTAAGAGTCCTTCAATCAATAGTAATTACCTTTGTGAATAGTAATTACTTTCAAATCGATAGTATTTACCTTCGTCGATAGTAATTACCTTTGTGAATAGTAATTACCTTTGTGAATAGTAATTACCTTCGTCGATAGTATTTTAAATCGATAGTAATTACCTTCTTCATAGTAATTACCTTCGTCAATAGTAATTACCTTCGTCGATAGTAATTACCCCTTCGCAAATAGTAGTTGTCCCTTGATATTACCGGAGTTAACCGCCTCTTGATTGTTCCAGGGTTAATTACCCCTTCATGAATAGTAGTTTGTCTCTTCATATTACCAAGAGTCATTTTGACCCTTCGTTAAGACCAAGAGCCACCCTCGGTTTTTCTATAAATAAAAAGTTCATTCCTTCATTATTTCTTACGAATTCATTCAATTGAAACTCTGTGAGAGAAAACTATAGAGAGAAAGAAGAAAAGTATTTTGCTACTTCACTTTTCCAATATTCAGTTCTTCTAAGGTAGGGAATATTATTTGTTGTACTAAATAAGGGGTGTTATTTTTTTTATTCATGAAGAGAACTTCATTATTCCATTCTTTATTATTACATTGGAATAACTTTTGTAAAAAGTGGCATACCCTATACATGACACATTATCATGCGAATACCCTATACTTGGTGAAATCCTTATATTATTCCATTCTTATTTATTACATTGGAATAACTTTGATATGCCGAATCCCCTATACTTGGTGACATTCTTCTATTATTTTATTATTCCGCTGGAACATCCTACATGCATGCTTTACTGCCTTTAATTCTGGTTCCGCTTTTTATTATTCTCGTCTTTATTATTCCGTTGGAACATCCTGTATACATGCTTTACGCCGGACTGGTTCCGCTCTTTATTATTCTGTCTTTATTATTCTATTGGAACATCTTATGCATGCTTTTACTGTAGGACTGGTTCCATCTTTATTATTCTGTCTTTATTATTCTATTGGAATATCCTCATGCATGTGTTTTACAGGACTGGTTCCGCTTTATTATTACAGATTTATTATTACATTGGAATAACTTTTATCATGTCTGGTATCTGCATGCATGGTGATTTCTTTTGTTATTTCATTCGCTATTATACTCAGTTGGTTAAAATTTTAACCTCTATACTCCATGAATTTAGTGGAATATCCTTGATATTTGCGCTTCATTCAGTATTTTTCATGAAAATATTTTTCTGAGCATTCTTGAATTTTACTCTACAAAGCAGTATCATGTTGATAATTTGGACGTTATTAGTTCCTGAATAAATTAATTCGTGAACTTATTTTATTGAATTATTATGTCATTGTCATCATCCTCATGTTATATTATGTTATCCTTGGCTTACGTGCATAGATGAACTTAGTATGATTATGACCAGGGATCATTCGGTATAATCATGGCTTGTTATAAATGATGTGATAAAAGTCCTCGGTGGCTCAGAATGCGATGGATAGTTTTGGTATGATTATGACCAGGGGTGATTCGGTATAGTCATGACCATTGATAATTTGATGAAAATCCTTGACCGTGGTACAAGGATGATTAGATATTGTGGTTTATTCATTAAACTGAGTCTTAGTGATAAAAATTGATGAAAACCTTTTAAAACCTAAAAGATAGTAGACTTTATTTTCTACTTGACTGCTTTTAATGGATTGCGTATTCATTGCAGATTAAACTGGTTGTCTATTGTATTTTATCAGTTTAACATTGTTGAAGACTATTGATAATTTATTCTGCATTATCTTAGTCATAATATTTCTTACTGGGCTAGTTGAGCTCACCCTTTCTTTCACTGTTCTCTTCAGGAAATGAGAATATAGCTGGGATGAGTCGGGGAAACGAGTGATGGTCCTGAAGATAGCATTAGTAGTCCTCACTATTCTGTTAAATAGTGTGACAATAAATGTAATGAGGACTCCTTGAGTATGGATATTGTCTAAATGACAATATTCCTATTAGAACTCTCAGTTTATGTATTGTCGTATGTTACACGACAGATGTATAATTAAGTTTGTATTTGTATTTTGTACCATGTATCTGGCGACTCAGAATGGGTGATGAATACCTAATTTTGGGGGCGTCACAATGTGTTGCTCCATGGAAAGGAGTTACGAGATTTGGAAAGAGAGGAAAGCTCAATCCTCGGTTCATTGGCCCATTTTTAATTCTTAAGTGAGTGGGAACTATGACCTATAGACTCGCCTTACCGCCAAGTATGTCTCGTGTTTATAATGTTTTTCACATATCTATGTTACGTAAATATGTGAAAGACCCAAACCACATTATTGAGTTAGAACCAGACGAGATAGAGGAAGATTTAACGTATAAAGAGTTACCTGTTAAAATCTTGGATAAGAAAGATCATGTTCTACGTTCCAAGGTTATACCTCAAGTCAAAGTTTTATGGAGAAACCACTATGTGGAGGAAATGACTTGGGAGTTAGAATCGAAGATGAAGTCAAGGTATCCTCATCTCTTCGACATACCAGGTATGTACCCTAATTTCGAGGACGAAATTTCATAAGAAGGGGAGGTTGTAAGACCCCAACTTTTATGAATAAAGAATAATTTTTTTCGAATTATATTTTTGAATATTATGGTATTGATTTGATATAATGTTATAGTTGTGGGTAATATTTATAAATTTTGCAAAGTACGCAAGTTGTTATATAATATTCGATTGGTAGGAAATATTCATTTTAACGGGGAATATTAAATAACAACACAATCATTAGTAGACCCACTTGGGAATTATTGTCGGATTGAGAAAATGACAAAAATACTTTAAATAACAAATGGAGGTGTTACTGAATTAAAACCGTTGAACTACCCTAGTAGTAAAAAATGCGATGTCTGGCGTGAGTTACACAAAAATGACTGACAATCAGTATTGATTATTGATGCTTACGTGAGAAGTCACTCACTATACTCAATTATTACTACGATAATTCTTTGCATCATATTTCTCATATTATTGATTCAATTATTGTTATAGTATCATCCGCATTATATGATATATTATTAAATCAATAATTGAGACGGGAAAAGTTATTCATATTATTATTTGCAATATCGATGATGTCTGTAAGTTTTGTCGAGAGAGGTCTGATCACCTAATTGCGCGCCAATAAGGAGAAATCCTTATCGGAAAGCCCCCTCTTTCCTGGGAACGACCTAGTTGTTAAATATTGTGAATTATAATATTAATGATGAATAAGTTCGTGTTGATTAAAGATGAATTTTATAGTTCCATTGTGTTGGACTTATTTGTGTTAGTATAATTGATGTCTGGAGGATATATTGTTCAATTGGGTATTCGGAACACTTTTCATGTCGGAGTACTATTCACGAGTTACTATTCATGAGTTACTATTCACAAGTTACTATTCACGAGTTACTATTCACGAGTTACTATTCATGAATTACTATTCACGGGGTACTATTCACCCGTAAGATATATTTATTTTTGGTCCAAATCATTTTTGGGTACAATATTATTCCATGAGGAGATGTGCTAATTTTTCGAATAGTTGGTTGAAGATATAATAAATAAATCAATATGGACCATTTTGGTTTAAAGTTTTAATAGTAAATCGGTATGGATAGTTGTTTTAAGTTTTAATAGTAAACCAACTGGATCGTCTGGTTTAAAAGTAAATCAATCTGGACCGTTCATAAGTTAGTTACTATGCAGTCCATTCTTCTATAAATAGAAGCTCATTCCTTCATTATTTCTTACGAATTCACTGAAACTCTAGAGAGAGAATTATAAGAGAACCTATAGAAAAGTATTTTGCTACTTCCCTACTCTTATATTCAGCTTTTACTAGTAGTGGGTATTATTTCTTTTGTATTCATGAAGAGAACTTACATTTATTCCATTATTTATTATTACATTGGAATAACTTTGATATCATGAGCTACCCTATACATGGTGACATTCTTCTAATATTCCGCTTTTTTATTATTCGCCGAATATCTTGTCTCATCGCGTTCTGTTGGACCGGGTTCCATTATTTATTATTACGCCGTAATATCACGTATGCGTGCGTTTACGCGGACCGGTTCCATTATTTATTATTCGCCGAATATATCATCATCTGCGTTTCTGGGACTGGTTCCATTATTTATTATTACGCTTAATATCCTCGTCTGCATGCGTTCACGCCGTGCACTGTTCCATCCATTATTATTACATTGGAATAACTCGCATATGCGGTTTATCGCATGCGTGGTGATTTCTTTTGTTATTCCATTCTTTATTATACTCGGTTGGTTAAAACTTTGACTTATACCCATGAAATTAGTGAAATATCTTTGATATTTGCGCTTCATCCAATATCTTTTTTCATGGAAATATTCTTTTAAGCATTCTTGAATTTTACTCTACAAAACAAAGTATCATGTTGACGAATTTTGACGTTATCGGTTCCTAGATAAATTAATTCTTGAACTTGTTTTATTGAATTCTTATATCATTGTCATCATCCTCATGTTTATATTTTGTTGAAAGTCATATCATGGCACATCAGAGTGCATAGATGGACTTGGTATGATTATGACCGAGGATTATTCGGTTGTAATCATGGCCGTAATGTTACAAATGATGTGATAAAAGTCCTCATTGGCCGTAGTGGTGCATTGATGGATGATTGTTGGCATGATCATGACCATTAATGAATACACGAATGTCCTCGGGCATGTAATGCATAGATAATTTATGGTCATGATACTAAAGTATATCCTTGGCCGTAGTGCGGGGTGATTTGATGATGTGGATTATTTATTAAAAGTGAGTCCCAAATGATAAAAGTGATGAAAAACCTTTTAAATCATAGAAGATAGTAGATTTTATTCCCTACTTTACTCTTAAATGGATTGCTTGTTCCACTGCAGTTAAACTTGATAGTTATTATATTTTATCGGTTTAACAACGTTGAAGGCTAACGATAAATTATTACGCATTATCTTAGTCATAATATTTCTTCTTTGGGCTAGTTGAGCTCACCCTTTCTTTCATTGTTCTCTTGAGAAATGAGAACGTAATGGGACTAGTCGAGAACGAGAGAGTGATGGTCCTACATTGTGCATTAGTAGTCCTCACTATTCTGTGAAATAGTGTGATAATAATTGTAATGAGGACTCCTTTTGAGTTTGTATAATATCTAGTAGACAATATTTGTATTCAAACTCATAGTTTATGTTTTATCGTATTGTACACGACAGTTGTATTTAAATTCTGTACCATGTATCTGGCGACTCAAGATGGGTGATGTATACCTAATTTTGGGGGAGTCACATTTATGGTAAGTTTGGTTTATTCTATGGGGGCCCATATGTCATCATGTAAGAGTCATTTTCGCCAATAGTAATTGTCTTTACCAGACGTCGAACCACTTGTCGTTTCATATTACAGGCATCGAACCACTTGTCGTTTCATATAACAGGCGTCGAACCACTTGTCGTTTCATATTACAGGTGTCGAACCACTTGTCGTTTCATATTACGGGCGTCGAACCACTTGTTGTTTCACATTACAGACGTCAAACCACTTTTCTTTTCACATCACCAATCGTCAAGCCACTTGCCTCTTCACATTGCAAGGGCTAAGCTAGAAATCTTCTATAAATAGAAGCTTATTTCTTCTTTCATTCTCACCAATTCACTACGACTCATAAGAGAATTCTATAGAGAGTGAATCTGAGAGAAAGAAGAAGAGTATTCTGTTACTACACTATTTTAGTATCTAATCTCCTACTAAGGTAAGGGATATTATTTCTTTCGTATTCGTAAAGGATGTTATTTTCTTCATACTCATAAGGGTTGTTATTCTATTCTTTATTAAATCTGTAGGAGTAACCTGTCTACGCGGATTACCGCATTCATGGTGAATAACCCTTCGTATTCATTCTTTATTAATCTGTGGGAGTAACCTGTCTACGCGGATTACCACATGCATGGTGAATAACCTTTTGTATCGATTAAATTATGGAAATGATTTGTCTACGCGGATTACCGCACGACGGGTGAAAATCCATTTGCAGTTTTGTATATTCTTTAATACTGTATGGGATATCATTTCTTTTGTACTCGTAAGAAATATTATTTTTGTTCAATATTCGTAAGAAATAATATTTTCTTCCTTACTCTGTAGTATGTAAGTAATATTATTTCATTTCATATTCCTAATTCTACACTTATGTTGACAAGTATTTCTTCTATACTCTTTGAAATTAGTAGAATATCCTTGGATTTAGCGCTTCATCTAGTATCGTTTCACAAGGATATTTTTCTGAACATTCTTGTTAAAGTTTAATCTTTTCATGCCGGAGTATTATTCATAGGATACTATTTACGAAGTACTATTCACGGGGTACTATTCATGACAAAAATTAACTTCTTTTCTGTCCAAATTATTTTTGATACAATATTATTCTTGAATTTTACTCCACAAAGCATTATCATGTTGACAATTTGGACATTACTGAATTCTGGATAAATCGAATTATAAATCTGTAAAATTTATCCTTGCTCTCATTTAAATTGAATTCTTATATCATTGTCATCATCCTCATACTTATATTGTGATGAAAGTCATCTTTGGCCGTAGTGCATAGATGGACTGTTGATTGGT
The DNA here is from genome assembly GCA_020205615.1 of Panax quinquefolius. NCBI lineage: Eukaryota > Viridiplantae > Streptophyta > Magnoliopsida > Apiales > Araliaceae > Panax > Panax quinquefolius. The sequence goes on from CM035166.1 coordinate 81,439,425, forward strand.
AAGATTATGACCAGGGATTATTCGGTATAATCATGACCCGTAATGTTACAAATGATGTGGTAAAAGTCATCATTGGCCCGTAGTGCATTGATGGACAGTTGTTGGTATGATCATGACCATTGGTGATAATAATGAATATCCTTGGCCCGTAGTGCATGGATAATTCAGTGATGTGGATTATTTATTTAGCCGAGTCTCAGTGTTAAAAGTGATAATAAACTTTTTAAATCATAGAAGATAGTACATATCATGCTCTACTTGACTCTTCTAATGGATTGCTTGTTCCGTTGCAGTTAAACTTGATGTCTATTGTATTTTATCAGTTTAACACTGTTGAAGGCTAATGATAATTTATTCTGCATTATCTTAGTCATAATATTTCTTACTGGGCTAGTTGAGCTCACCCTTTTGCTTTCAGTGTTCTCTTTAGGAAATGAGAACGTAGTTGGAACTAGTCAGGAAACGGAGTGATGGTCTGAGATGGTGGTTGTAGTAGTCCTCACTATTTTATAAAATAGTGTAATAATAATTGTAATGAAGACTCCATTTGAGTTTGAATACTATCTACTAGACAATATTCGTGTAAAAACTCTCAGCTACGTTTTTTGTCGTATCGTATAAGGAAGTTTGTATTTGAATTCTGTACCATATTTTTGGCGACCCATGATGGGTGATGTATATCTATTTTGGGGGCGTCACAGTGACTTTGATGTATACATATACGTTCTAGTGTTTGTCTTGTCCAATTGCTTAAATTTTTGTTTTTCTTGGTCAAGACAAAGTTTTTGGTGTACTCTTCATCAATTGAATGTGTAGTTTATCAAACATCATTTGTAATATAATTAAGATAGTTATTGGGCATACTAAATGATATTGGCTTTCTTTTTTAACATAGTTGTGACTCTCAATCATTCACTGACTCTCATTTAGGAACATGACTCGGTTAAGTTATGCTTTTGTAATATGACTTAGGTTGTCCTTTACTGTACACTTGGATAAACTTGATAATCACACTTAACATGTTTTGGTAATCATCAAAATTCAAGAGTGAGTACAACAACCACTATTTTATTGTAAATCTTTATGATAAACATGATTCATTCACAATATGAATTTCTTGATTGTGTGCACTAATCCATTACTTAGCAATTCAAGTAAGATTTATGTATAATCTTGTCTCCAAAGTTAATTAGACATGCTAATAAAAACTTCTTTTATAAGATGTAACAAATTATTCTATTGACACCATATATATTTACTTTACATATTATATAAATTACCTAGCATAAAAAAGATTTTCATCAATCATTATCTTAAATTAAAGATAAAGTAATGCATCCATGTGCACTTTTCTATAGGATTCATCTAAACATACAATTATAGCATGATACTTACATATTTGGCATATATTATTGGTGGGGGCTGATCCATAGACAACATTATAAATCGATCTCCCGTCCACGGTTTAATATGGTGGATTCCGCAATCTAATTATGTGGACGGGAAATATATCCAAAATACTCATTAAACTGCGAACGCTAGGAATGCTTCAACCTTTAAACGACGTCATTTTTGTCTTCTTGTCCGCAGTATTAAACTAAGGACGCTGAGTTTATATTTAAACGATGCTACTTTGCTTTCATTCAATGTCAGCAGTTTAATATTGTAGACATTGAGTCTTATATAATACGATTAAGTATCGCATTCTTCATAGTTCATAAATGGATAGATGGTATATATTTTAGCTGCCTACATCTCTAACGGATCTCCAAGAACAAATTTTCTTGCACGATTGACTATCATATAATCATCTTGTTTCTCTATGATGTACTATTTCTCAATAGCTTTTTGAGACTTTAAAACAAAATCTTTAATTCCTGTACTAGTATTTACAGTAGTTTTTCAGCAACAAATTACATTTGTTCTCAATTCTTGAATACTCAAAGACTTAGTACTTTACCGTATTATATAAGACTCAACGTCGACAATATTAATCCGCGGACGATGATTGAAAGCAAAGTGGCGTCGTTTAAATATAAACTCATCGTTCACAATTTAATACTTTGTACGGGAAGACAAAAATGACGTCGTTTAAAGGTCGAAGCATTCCTAGCATCCGCAGTTTAATTCAGCGGACGGAGAGGGGTATTTTGGATATTTTCCCTTTGCAGAATTAAACTGTAGAATCCCGCATATTAAAATACGGACAGAAGATTAATTTCATCGTTAGATCTGCGATTGGACTACCACAATTTCTTGTAAGGATAAACTTAAATTTACAATATTGGCTATGGATTAGTTGCCTTATATTGAAACATGTATATATGTATATATATTGATTTGTAGTTCCACAACTTGATGATATGATCAATTATATTCATGCAAGGTTCATAAGAATGTATATTTAGTCAATAAATAAACTTGTTGAGTACAAATGTTAATTGATACAAGGTAAAATAGATTAGTATGACCCCATGTCAAAGTAAATCTAAAAGAAAAAAATGTACTTTAAAAGTTGAAGTTTCACCATATAAAAAGAATTTGTTGAAATAACAATCATATGCGATGCATAAGCCCAAAAATATATATTTTTTACTTGAGAAACAATATTATACAAGTGTATACATAATAAATCGTTTTGAACCATTATTTAACAACAAAATCATGCTCAAATAATTTAGATTATGTTCCATCAGAGGTGAATTACAAGGATAACTGATAGGCACTAAGTGTACTTATTTTCAATGTTCAAAATATAAAACTTTTTTCTTTTTGGGTATGTATGTTCAACTTTAGTGATCTTTCGATTGAGATTTGAATGTTCATTTGTCAACCAAATTTCATGATTCTTGAGCCAATAGATTCTTTGAGAACCCTATAATCAAACATTACCAAAATTACAGATAATGGTTGAATGAACTCTTTCAAATTTCATATTAACTTTAAAGAACTCATCTAAAACTCTAATCTAGACCATTGCGACCAAAAAGTTTAAATTCTCCACACTCGATCAACTTTACGAGGCAATTAAATATCCGTTGGAAAGCTAAAGTCCTAAGCTACAATACCATCCAAACCTCATCAAAATCTGATATGTATTCTTCAAGTTATAGCAATTTCAATTGAGGTGAAAAACACACATCAAGAACTTCATCTTCTAACCAGCTTGGCAAGACCTCCAGCCCTTTCCCTTCAAAGGAGCATCATAAGCCGTAGATAAGGCTTAAATCTAAAGGCCCACCTTCAAAAATATCAAAACAACGCCAATCCGTGTCTGACCCATCTCAACCAATCAGCGCTCAGCTTGAGCTCTAAGCTCCTCTAGTGGTAGATACCTATTTAAACCGCCCACCAATTGTCACCGGATCATAGAAAAACTCTTTCCTTTCTATCTCCTAAATTCTAAATTCTCTTCCTGTTTTTGGTTCGGAATCCATGGCCGCTGTTGAGGAATCAATTCTTCCTACGGAAGTAGCTGAAGATTCCATCCCTACTCCGGCGAGTGAGTTGCCGGAAGAAAAGCCGGCGGCGGAAGATGCCTCGAAGCCAAAGAAAGGCAAAGCTACCAAAGAGCCTAAACCAAAGAAATCTGCTGCTCCGAAGAAGCCCAAATCCGCTCCTACTCATCCTTCTTACCTTGAGGTATTCATTTCTATCTGTATATGTATTTACATTTAATTTTTCATTTCTAATTTGTTTGATGTGATCTCGAATTTAGATCTGATGAATTTTTGGTTTTTGATATTGTGAAACCCTAGATGATAACAGACGCAATCACGGCTCTGAAGGAGAGGAATGGGTCTAGTCAATTTGCAATACAGAAATTCATTGAAGAGAAGCAAAAACACCTTTCAGGAGCCTTCAGAAAATTGCTCTTATTCCATCTGAAGAAGCTTACAGCAGCGGGCAAGCTCGTGAAGATTAAGAACTCATACAAGCTCCCTTCGACCCGATCCACAGCCCCGGCGAAGAAGAAGCCTGCTCCTGCTAAGGCCAAGCCAGTAGCTGCCTCCAAGCCGGCTAAAACAGCTCCTGTGAAGAAAGCAAAGCCAGCTACTAAGGAAAAGCCTGCTGCTAAGGCAAAACCGGTTGTGAAGGCCAAGCTGCCTGCTAAACCAAAGGCTAAGCCAGTTGCAAAGGCTAAGCCCGCTGCTAAACCCAAGGCAAAACCTGTGTCCCTGCCGGCGGCTAAGCCAAAGCCGAAGGCAGCCGCTAAGCCTAAACCCGAGGCTAAAACTAAGCCTAAGACGAAACCGGCGGCCAGGCCGGCTAAGGCAGCTCGGACATCGACAAGAACAACGCCGGGGAAGAAGGCAACGGTCAAGCCTGCGCCAGTGCCAGCGAAGAAAGCTCCGGCTAAGAAGTCGCCGGCTAAGAAGGCTAAGTCTGTGAAAACGCCGGTGAAGAGGACCTCGTCGAGGAAGAAGTGAAGATAGTAGTCTGTTTGTGTAGGAGAAAGGTAGAGCAACCTACTACTGAAGGCATGAAATTAATAAGTTTTTATCTGGCTAGTTGTATAGATCTGAGTTTCAATTGGTTAAAAAGATTATTGTGATAACTACATGTGTTTCTTGTTCTAGATTATTTAACTTCATTATGGTTTTCTCAATTGAATCTGCGTATTAGAGTTACTTCCATCTTTAAATTGGTGGAAGTATAGTTTTTTATGTAATGTGATTCCTATCATTTCCTCTGCTGTGAACCAATACAAGGTCAATATTGTTATGAGAGTGCTACACGGTATGCAAGCAGTGAATGTTAATCAATTATTACTATATTCATAATTTGGTTCTTAAAAAATTTAGGCTTACAATTTATTACAAGTGCTTAATTTGATACCCTGCTTCTACTTATATACAGATCAGAACCTAGACACCCGATTCTCTGAGCTCCCCTTTTAAGAAATTCTGTGAACTTGCTTTAAGAGCAACTCCAGCAGCTCGGAGCTGCTGGATTCATAGACTATATTTAGTCTAGGACGAAAATCGCGCTCCAGCAGATGGAGCAAATTTAGTCGGCGTCTTTTTTCGGCAGTCCAAATGGACTATATCTGCGAACTAAATTTGATGGACTATAATTTATATTATATTTAAATAGAAGGCTCAACGGATAGAAAACTAGGAAAGTTGAAGAGAGGTGAAGGAGAAGGAGTCAAATGAAAGAGATGAAGGAGACGAAGGAGATGAAGGCAACGGATAGATCTGTTGTTCAGAACGGTAATAAAAAAAGTTAGAACGGAAATAAAATAAAATCTAACGGATAAAAAACAAAAGTCTATAAATATGTACTATTATTTAACACATTTTACAATCTCTCAATCAATTAGTTCAACATTTAGCAATTGTAAGTATTTTGTTAATTATTGTATTTTTATTATATTTAATTTTAGTTTTATTGATAATATCTCTTTAATTTTTTTAGATGGAAAATCATGGTCCTCCGATGTATTATTCTTCATTATTATCCTAAGGTTTCTCACTTGATGATCCAAATTTGTTGGATGAGTTTTCAATTCAAACCGATGTACCAATTCGATTTCTCGAAAATGAGTCCAATAAAAGAACGAGGGAGAAAGGGAAATTACACTATGATGAAGATACCCTTCTTGTTTTCGCATTTACTTAATGTAAGCATGGATCTAATTCAAGAAACGATCGAAACATGGAAGATATTGGGAAAGAGTTCACGAATACTTTCACGAATATAAAAATTTTGAGTCTGAACGCAATTCTACTTGCTTTTTGGCGAACGTTGGTCAACAATTCAACTCATGCGGTGAACAAATTTTGTGGATATTATGCTTCAATTGAAAGAATGCAACAAAAGCGGTGTAAGCGAACAAGATAAGGTATTTTAATTTTTTCATGTAAAATTTCATTAAGTTTTATTCTTATATTTTATATTTAATATTTTATAAATTTTTTTTAATAGATATGTCAAGCATTAGAGATGTTCAAAAGTATGCAAAATCAACCATTTGGATTTATGCATTGTTGGAGAATATTAAAGGATGCAATCAAATGGAGAAATGATAATAGTGGAAAAAACAAAAGTAATAGAAAGTCAAGTCCAAAGAAGATCTTCTCCATCAACCGCAAGAAGTCGGGTTTGGGTGAAGACGATGGTATTGAAGATACAATCTCTGCAGGATTAGAGAGGCCAAGGGGAAGAAAGGCTTCAAAGCATTATTTAAAAAGGGCAAAGGAACCGGTGATACTAGTACACCTATGGAGTTGAGGTTTGAGAAATTCGAGCATCAGATGAAATTGAACCAACAAAAGAGACAAGAGAACATGGACAGAATATATTTTCAAGAGCAAGAGAAGTTGAATATACTGAAAGCACAAGAAGATGAAAGGATCATGATGATCGACACCTCTAACATGGAGCCTGAAGTAGCTGAATATTACAAACAACGCAAGAAAGAAATCATGAAAAGAGTTACTTCTAGTACTTGATTTGCTTATTATTAGAGAAGCATAATTTGCTTATTATTGTAGTAGAATGTAATGGATTAGGCTCCGCCATGTAGTGACCACAAGTGTTGAATAATATCTTCTTGCAGTTTAGAATGAACTTGTTTATCCCTTATGCGATGATTTGCTTCAATAAATTCAAGTAATTGTGGGGTACACTCATGAGACACTTCTACAGTTGGAATCTCGTCATGTGTATCGTAGGTTGTTGGTTCTTGATTGTCATCTCATTCATCTTCAACGATCATATTATGTAATATTATGCATGCGATCGTAATTTCTTTTAGTGTTGTTTGATCCCAAAATCGCATGCAGGGACCACGAATTATCGCAGCGTGCTTGCGAGTACCCCAAATGCTCGCTCAACATCCTTTCTAAGCGCCTCTTGAGTCTTAGCAAATAGTTTTCTTTTATTTCCCCGAGGTGCCGAAATGGTTTTAACAAATGTTGCCCATGGGGGATATATACCATCAGCAAGGTAATATCCCATCGTGTACTCATTTCCATTAATTGAGTAGTTCACTTTGGTGAGCACGACCTTCAATGAGCGAGAAGATAGATGATCTCTCCAAAACGTTAATATCATTATGAGAGCACGGTAATCCAAAAATGCATGCCATATCCAAAGATCGTATGAAACCACCGCTTCTAAAATAATTGTTGGCTCATGCACATGTCCGAATACATACCATGCCACGCAAATCCGACAATTCTTCCATTTCCAATGCATGCGATGATGCTCCCAACATCCCGGAAAACCACGCTCTTGACTTTTGATAGCAATCTAACGATGTCATTACTATTGGGTGATCTCGGATATTCATCACCAAAAATTGAAATGACCGCTTTTACAAACCTTTAAGACTCAATATAGTCGTGCTTTCACCGATTCAAGACATAATCATCAACGGAATCATTTGAAACACCATAAGCAAGCATCCGCATTGAGGCGCTTATCTTTTGTAGAGAAGATAAACCGAGATGTCCTGCAAGATTCATTTTTTGACGGAGTATGAATCATACGCTTAACCGCTCTTTGAATTCGGAGGAAAAGCGGGTCACCAGATTCTAAACCTTTCTCCAAATAAATACGGGGGGTATGTAGGATGTTCTGCAAAATAATCACGAAAAAGTCGATTATGACCTTCATGTTTACCACGATCAATGGTAATACGACCTTGCACAGAACCACGATGACGTGATGTATGCCTATTGACATTTTGTTGTTCTTGATAGCATACATGCCTAATAATTGTCCATATGCTTCTTCATCTTCTTCTTCATCCACGTGCAACATATCTAATTCGAATTGACGAGACATATTTAAAATAACTTATTTGACTGGAAGAATAAAATTAAGATTAGTGAATATGAGAGACTAGATGTGACTTATATTTATAGATGCTATTTGTTTATTAAAATATAGCCGTTATAATATTGCCGTTGGAATATGACCGTTAGAATATGGTCGTTGGATTATGTCCGTTGGAGTTTTTTTGAATTAATTGATTATTTTAATCATTTTATATTATAGTCCACGGGATAGTCCACAAGATAGTCCATCTGCTGAAAGGAGTGAAGACTAAAGGACATTTGCTGATGTCAGATGGACTAAATATAGTCCAGCAGATAGTCCATCTGCTGGAGATGCTCTAACGGCCAGCGTCAGATGCTTAAGGAATGCCATTCAAAATAATCCTATACTTCTGGCTCTGATGGAAATGAAATAATCCCACCCCTAAAGGACCCTTTCTGACAACAATGGAAATGAAAAAATCTTACACTTCTTGCTGTGATGGTTGTCACTGCAATCTTTGAAAGTTTGTGGTCGGTTGTATAAATTTTTGTGAAGATAAGAGCTACTAATATTGTGTACCAAGAGAATGCTGCTGGTAGTTCCAAATTTGTGATTATTAGAGTTAATATTGTGCAGCAAGAAAATGCCACTAGTTGGTCTGTATACTACAACAAATCGTGAGAGAATGAGGTTTACATTGAAGTCATTTTGAAATCTAAGTGCAGTTTTGTTTTATTGCCAAGGAACTATTACCCTTGTGATATCTAATTAACTTGATTTTCCTCATAGTACATCATTCTGGCACATACATATGATTATATGAGAACTGAGGGTTTGTTCAACCAGGACTTGTTATCGAATGTCAAATATAATATGAGGTATACAGTACATGTAATCAAGATTATGCTGATAATTTTACCGCGTAACATTAATTCTAAAAAATAGAGTTGGAAGAGATATAGCTGCTCGCTCAATCTGTTTTCAACATATTGTCATATCGCTTGACTGCTATACTATAATGTTCCTGCCTTAGACTTCTATGAATCTTTTGGTTTTGCCATCTGCACAGGTTACATATTCAGTAGAAGAAATATTATATTATATATTTGCTGAGTGTGTTTTATAACTACGAATTGAGTATTTTTTACTTGATGAGATTGTGAGTCGGCTATTTTCTGTTCCTTTTTATGTGTTTTGTAGGTTTTTGTGAAGAAAAAAGGAATTGGAAGTGAAATGGTTGCATTTTAGTCGAATTAAAGTTGAGTAGTCAGTAGCAGGACAATGCAACAAATTGGCTCGGCATGCGGTAGATTAGTGCGCTGCGACAATCAGCAAAGTAGCGCGGGTAGGCACGCATTGGTGCAGCGAAGCGCTGGTGCGCACGGGCATCGCCGACTTGGGGCATGTGTTGGCGCGGATGGCAGCAGATTGGGGTACATGTGGGCAGAGGAAGGCCAGCGCCACAACACTAGTTATTGGTGCCGCAGCGCTGGAGAATCAGAGTCAGCATCTCAAAGCTCTGGGTGTTGGGCACCGCGGCGCTGATGTGCTGGGATGGCTGGTCGAGTTCTGTTGCTGTCCTATCTAACTTAGTATGCTTTACGTGCTGAGTTTGATTTGGAATATGCGTCTATGAGCAACATGGGAGGCCTATAAATACACTTGATGACTGATATACAGAGATCATGGAGACAATGATTTGCTCATCAGATTTTCAAGGATCTTGAAGGAGCGTGAAGGAGAGCGAAGATCAAAGGCAGAATTTTAAAGTTCAAGAGCTGCTGATGAGTGTGTTTTATACCTAAGAAAGTGCATTTGAGCTTAATCTTTTGCTTGGTTTTTAAGTGTTATGTGCGGATTTCATACATTTTATGTTATTTTGTAGGTTATGACATGACATTGGCATGAATAAGCAAGGAAAAACAATTCATACATCTTTTGGACTAAAATATGCAAGCAAATAGGACTGAGCAAAAAACGGATATAACCGAATTACCGAACCGAGCCGAAATAATTTAACCGATTTTTTTTGATAATTCGATTATTTTCAATAGTTCGGTTATACCTGAATTTTGTTATGGTTTTCGTTTAGTTTGTACATGTATTACTTTTGAGTTATTCGGTTAAACCGAATAACCGAACATCACTTTAATAAATTACTAATTTATTACTTTACTAAATTCTCAACAGTACTCGGCCGGTCAACCCATTCAATATTCGTTACTTTACTAAATTCTCGAATCTCGATTCTCAAAGACGAAGACTCCGACTCTCTGAGTCTCAGTCTCTCACGCTCAGATTCTGTTTTCCATCCGCTTAGACTCGAACTCTCAGACCTCAGTCTCCGTCTCTCAGACTTAGATCAGATCTCTCTCTCACATCTCAAGTCTCAAGTCTCGACTGTCTCTTACTCTTCTCAAACTCTCTGTCTAAGAGTCTCAGATCTGAGATCTCTCAAGCCTCAAGTCTCGAACTCTCGGCACCGGCGACCTTTCGTCCTTCATCTCGAACTCTCGAACTCTCAGATCTCGGCGCCGACAGCAGCTTTCCATTTGTTAAGGTAATTTTGTTGTTTACCTTTACTAAATTCTCGAAGATCGATTGCTTTTAGTGTGGGTGGGTGTCTACATATATTTGATAGAAAAATAGAAGGATTATAATTTCAAATATTGTTGGTTCATTAGTCACAATTTCTACGGGCAATACTTTACATATTTTACATGTCTGGTCCATATATGATTTTACATGTATGGTCCATATATGATTAATTCTATTGATTTTGTCGAATTTAACTCAGTTTAGTGCATCTTGTTGGCTTATTCTGCTATATAAGAGTGTGGCTTATTTATTTTTTATTTTTTTATTTAACTCAGTTTATATGCACATATTTGTGTATGTATTTATTTTTGTGTAATTGTGTTTGTGCATGTGTAATTTCTGAGGTTTTGAAAAGAAATTAGGAAAAAATTCTGTAATATCCTCTTTATACTTTAGACACTACAAGTAGGAGGTTCTGTCATCATACATTTTATCTATCATGTTGGAAATAACTTGTTGCTTTTACTACTGTAATACCCGAGATATTTGTAAATTAGAAATAAAAGTGTTTGAATATTTATTTTGAACACATATATATTTTGGTGTGTCATGAAAAGTGAAAACGAAAATTTAATTGAATCATGTTTGAAAGGATTATGAAATTTATTGATAATGTTGATAAGCTTGGTTATGATTGATTAAGCTTAAGTGTTAAGCCTTTTGTGGTATAATTAATTTCTTAATGAGATTAATTGATGGATAACTTAATGAAGTGTTGGATCTAGGATAAATCCAAGCCCAACATTATTAATGTAACATACTTGCATAGTTGGGAGTTTAGCCCAAGAATTTGAATTGGTAGACTAATGTTTAACCCAATGTGTACAAGTGTTTGTACCTAGCCCAATTCAAATATTAATTTGGACAAACCCAATGTACATGGATTATATGAATACATATATAAGATAAGTATACTTATATATATAGGAATATATATATATATATATATATATATATATATATATATATATATATATATATAGGTATAGAGATGTATGTGTAAAGGTAACAATAAGCTAGCATATTGTACAAATGATAAAATGAAAGTGCAACATATTGATGCTACCCGTCATGACCGAAATTTGGCCTTATTAAGCCAAAGTGCTGATTTTTGTTGCACAAAAATGCTTACAAGTAATCCCATGTGAGCTCATGATGAAGAAGGACATAGTTGGTGAAGTAGTTGGTAATTCCTTTTTACCTAATCACCTTTTACCAATGGTTAATAACTAGTTGGGTGTACAAATACAAGTATTATACCAAATATTAGTACATGTATTCTATACATAGACCTTGCCTATAAATATAAGCCATCCTAGTTCATTGCTTCATTTACTTGAAATTTCATAAGTGTTAGTAGTATAGTGAGAGCTAGAGAGAAATTGAGGGAAGTAGAAGGATTCTAGAGGAACTCTTGCACTTTGGTGGTTCAAGAGGAGTTCAAGAAGGAGAAGCAAAGGTGGAGAACTACTTAAGGTTCCTAGCTAAGAGGAAGAAAGCATCAAGAAGTAAGTTCATAATCTAGCTTTATTTTTTTTGTTAAGCTAAGATAGTATGTGTAGATATTAGTAAGAATGCATGCTTGATTGTGGGAAGTTTATGTGTTGTGTGATCATGATGGATATAAAAGTATAAGGATGAGTATTGGAAGGAGAATATGTGATTTACATGTCTTGGTATGTGATCTAAGTTAAAATGAATCATGTAAAAGCATGTGAGGATGAAACCTAGCTTAGTATGCTTGAAAGTTTGATAATTGTGATTAAAATATATAAGAGATACGTGTAATTCTAAAATGTTATATTAAGCATATATGAAATACGATCATAACCTAAGTTGAATCATCGGATTCGGGCATAAAACTAACTCGTAGCAAAATAATTGGTAAGACAAGCTAACATGAGAACCTTCGCTTGGAAAGGTAAATAATTTGATTAAATAAATATTTTGGAAAATTGTTCAAGATATCAAATATTGAAGATATGTAAGTTTATGAGATAATGGAAGTGGTTTGAACTCATTTGGATATGAAATGAGCAAGTTATGAAAGATTGAATCAAAAGGGTCAAACTCAAAATGTTGAAAAAATTGATTTTGGCTTGCAGGGAGCGCTTTAAGCGCCAACCCATGCTTATTTCAAGCGCCTAGGCGCTAGGCCATTCGATGTTGAGTCGGTCCGGTCGGTTCGGATCAAACGAATTCAAGACTTGTTTTTTTTAGATAAAATAACATAAAATAGGATTAATAACAAGATAAAATATAATAATAATACTAAGTAAGGTAAGAATACTTTATTTATGTAATGAGACATGGATAAATAAAATAAAGTGAATAATTGATTAAACAAGTAAAATGATAGGAGGTTATTTATAAAGTATTGATTGAAGTTATTTTTGAAGTCTTCGAATTCGGAGATGATATCTTCGACTTCGGAAGATGTCTTCGGGTTCGGACGTGACGAGATGTCTTCGGATTCGGAGATGATGTCTTCGACTTCGGAAGATGTCTTCGTTCTGAAGATGTCTTCGGGTTCTGAAGTGACGAGATGTCTTCGGGTTCGAAGATGATGTCTTCAACTTCGGAAGATGTCTTCGGGTTCGAACGTGGCGGGATGTCTTCGGATTTGGAAACAACATCGTGACTTTGGAAAAGGCTGGATTAATTGATAAATATTATCAATTTGATATATGTTACCCACGCGTGAACTAAACTGAATTTCTAAGTAGAGAGTTATACTAGCTACGTCCGAATAAACCTAATATATGTAAGCATGTTTTGAAAAAGTTATTTAGAATTGTTATGTGATTTAATAAATACTATGGTTAATCTTTGATGCAATAAATTTTCTTAACTTAGGAAATAGAAATGTTATGAGTAAACAATAACAATTAGTGAAAGTAAATAAAGAAGACCAAACTTAATTTAAAAGTTTCTTGACACGTATGTGTGAACGACGTAATCTAGAATGCGTAACTCAAGTAATGTTTCACGTATACAAACATGAAATGAGTATATGAGACTTAAACTTGCTAAAATGTTTTTAAGGTTTTTAAAAGAAAGAACAATGTCAATTATACATCTATGAGTTCTAAGGTGTATGGATACATATATGTGTGACAATTGCATGTTGAGATTTATGTCAAGATGTGTGACTAATGAGTACCTATACATACATAAATAGGATAATATAGTTCGTTGAGGTGATTTTATGCTATAAGTGGTAATCAACGCTTAAGGCAAGTATTCGAACCCTACTCTTATTGTGCAAGTATCTTTGCATTCTTTATTCGACGAATACCGTAAACTTATTTCTTTGAATACAAGTTATATTACTTTCACGTTCAAATGAGTTAATATGCTTAAACCCTTGTGAGAACTATTATTCATGATGAACTTAGTATTGATCTTGAATATTGTGAAAGAGTCGATGCCATTTGATTCGGCTAGACTATATGTATGTTTATAAAACTGTCCAAATGACTTGATTGGTGCGGAAATCTTAAAAACTGAGTTGAACAACCCTTATGGTAAGGGGAAGGTATGTTGTTAGAAACCCCGACACATGAGTATATTATTACTGTGGTGTTATGCATAACTTAAAGTATTGTAGACTGATCATCTATAATACTTGATTCTTTTGGGCTATCAGTTTAATATTGGTAATTCTAGTAGATGTTCAATAGTTTTTAATGACCGTCAAGATAAATTGTGATCCGCATTTTGATACCTTGATAGCCTTTAAATTCATATATATCGGTTGATTATATTGAATTATTGATCTTATTCCAAGGATTGTTGATATTCATTATTTATGATATTATTCTGAAACTCTGAACTATCTTAGAGATGATACTTCGATATTTCACACTCGTGTTATAAAACTATTACCCTTGTTGTATATTACTTGCTGGGCAATTTGTGCTCATTCTTGCTTATTTAAAACCTTTCAGCTAAGGCGGAACAGGGAGGTGTCTCTGGGAAAGACAAGGCCAAGGGCAAGGCTACTAACTAATTTGTCCCTTTATGTTTAAATTATTTATGTTGTATTAAGACTATTTGCAGACTATGTTTAAACTTAAGTAGAGTTATGTAATAAGTCTCTATTCGATATTATTATGTAATCTATTAAATCTTTAGAGGTCATGAGACTTGGGGAATAATTATAATAAATCGTCAGATATTATTCTAAATTAGATCTTTCACAGAAATGTGTGATTTTAGTTATTATGGTAATACTTTGAGAACGTGATGAACCGAATTTGGGTGACCAAGTGGAGGTCAAAATTTGGGGCGTCACCATGTGTTGGTATCAAAGCTATAGTTATAAACCTTAGGAACGAGAATCCTTAGACTATAACTTAAGAAAACTTAGAAGTAGGAAAGGGGATACAACTCATGTAGATTTTTCCTTGAGAGACTTAGTGTGTTATGAGATGTAACTTCATTCTATACAATGAACTTATGTTTATTTAACATTCTGATGGAGTTATTGTTTGTCTTGTCTTATGATGGTGATTGTAGGATGACTGACATGGGAGGACCTAGCCAGGAGTAGTAGAGGAGGGAGCCATGATATCCACGTAGTCTATGAGGTACCCTTGATAATGAGCCTATATCTCCAGAGTTGCCTTATTTATGATTTAATGATGAGGAGGAGGAGATGGTGCCTCTACCGAGGAATCGATCCGGAGGAGGAACCCGTGGAAGAGGAACCCGAGCCCATGGAGGACTCACGGGGACTACTTTTGAGGGTCTGATGCTAGGAGAGTATGAGGAGTAGATTTTGGAGTTAGGGAGTAGAGTCAAGACCTGAGACCGAGACTCTTGAGAGGCGACTAATAATGCAGAGATGGAAGTAGAAATTGCTCACCGTAAGGAGGCGGGGATCCGGATGGGTGCCTTGTTTCACCGATCGGTGGCGTGGAATGTCGAGTTAAGGGGGAAATTAGAAGAATTGGAACAGAGGTGTCAATCGAGAAGGCAGAGAGAAGGAGGCTCTCCCAACTCACTGGAGATGGAAGTGATGGATGTGGATCCACTTCAAGAGAAGTGGGAGGATTCTAATGACGAGTAGGTGATCTTGAAGATGAGGTGCGATGCAAGAGGAGGAAGATGAACAAGATGGGATATGCTTGTAGACACTCGAAATTTTCTTCTACTATTACTAACATTGCAGGAGGACATATTCGTCTTTTAAGAGGGAACCCTGAAAGACAATCCAAATCTATACCGAATACTACCTAAGTTCATCATCAAACCCCGGATCGTAACTGGGAGTAACTGAAATCCAACCTCTGAGATAACCCCGAGGGCTCTGCAGATCTGTACTGGGACCACACACCAGAGAAGACCGATTAATCTCGGAGATGACCCCGAGGTATCCAGTCTCAGTCCCAACCATGAGAATAGGTCATGCCAACCTCAGAGATGACCCTGAGGATAGTCAAAGTCAACAGCAAGCCAACCTCAGAGATAACCCTGAGAAACGACTGCTACAACAGTGCGAGAACCGGAGATAACCTCGGAAGGGGTAAAATGGTCATTTTGCCAACTCAACTTCACTTCAAATCAAATACACTCATTTCAACTCAAAAGACTTCAAAGGAAGTCCCACAAGAGCGATATCTTAACTCCAGAGTGCAAACTACACGAAACGGCTCACCGGATTGCCTGAGGGAAACCCGGGAATGCCATTTCGGTCATGGACCCATCTTCCTAGAATCAAAAAAGGTCAAATCATATGTCATTGTGTAGCCCTCGGAAAGAGCTTTCCAGAATGATATGGCACGCTTCCATCGGACTCCCGGATTGAAAGTTATGAGCGGCGAAAGGCAACGCGATCACGTTGACGACACTTAATGGGACCCACACCCGCCTGGGGCACCTCGGGCAGCCGCAGGTATACCTACTACTAGGTGCCGCAGGTAGACCTGCGGCTCCCCCCTCAATAAATATGGGGCTTGGGGTGCCCATTTTGTAAGAGATAAAGACGGGGAAACCCTGCACAATTTGCTCTTGACTCGCCATACAGTGTATTTTCTCACTTTTAAACACCAGTGAGCTCATATATAGCCTCTTTTGTACCCACAAAAGCTCAAGAGTTTACCCACTCTAAAGATATAGAAGCCTTTTTTTAGCGATCACCGTAAGCCTTCTCACACACTTTAGAGTCTTTTCTTCATTTTGCACACACCCTTCTACACGCTGAGAGTCGTGTTGCTTGCTTTTTTTACTTTCTTGGTCAGTGGTTTCATTTCGATCTGTATATATATATATATATTATATATATTACATATATATTGACTAACATTATCGAAAGTTATGCCTCGATTGAGCCTGAGACTTGATGCGAGCGTTTATTAATTTAATATATATATATATATATATATATATATATATATATATCAACCGTATGTGGGACTTTGTTCGATAAGCCTGAACTTGATGCAGTGCGTTTACTCGCTTTTATATATATATATATATTATATATATCAACCGTGTGTCGGACTTTGTTCGATGAGCCTGAGACTTCCGGTCCTCGTTTACTTACTCGCTTATATATATATATACATACATTTATATATACGAATGTATGTGTTCGGACTGCATTACGATGAGCCTGGATTTTATATTCGGTGCATTTACTCGCTTATATAAATATATACTTATATATATGAACTGTGGTCGAACTCTGTTCGATGAGCCTGGATTTTACATCCGGTGCATTTACTGCTTATATATATATATATTTTTTTCCGCCTCGCTCACTGAGTTTTCTTCGTGGCTGATTGCTACTTTACGCCTTTATTTATATTTTGTCCCGTCTGGAGTTTCCTCCGTATGCGGTTGATAGCTTTTTAATGCCTTTTATTTACATTTCGATCCCCCATGGAGGTGCTTCGTGGTTGGTGATCCTGTCTGTATATATATATTTACAGCTTTTTTATATATACCTGCTTACTGCTTTCATATCAACTGCAGTATTTTGTGAGCCTAGGAATCTTGTGATCATAGATTCATCCCATTGAATCTAGATTTGGTTCCCGCGATGGACACTTTCAGCTGTAAGCAGCTTGTAAATTATTCTACGATGTCTGAATTTCCTCAGATGGTTTTTATACCCACGAGGAAATCAACATTATTTTTGTATATTATTTTCGTACGGATGCCTCGCATCCGTCAAATAAAATCAATTCAGCCGCTCACTTAATAAAAATGGGAGTGTAAAAGGTCTCAATTCCTATTGAGCATCAGGGTTTGAAAAAAACCTCTTTCATAAAACATCACTGCCATATCTTGTTAAAAACTGAATTTTCTACATAAATTCAAACCCTGTGTATATAGTTTCGAACGAGGCCTCGCACAACTTTCATATAACAGCACATTGACCCACACACACACACACACTCAGATATTAGTTTCTTAAAAAGAGGTGGTCACCGTGGTAACACGGATATCGGGGGGTGCCTAACACCTTCCCCCCCGCATAACCAACTCCCCGGACCCTAAACAAATCTCGGTTTTGCCGACCTGTATATCAGTGTCACATCACTGGGTCAATGTGCAAACCTTTTCTCGATTGTGTTGGTACAACCATTTAAAAAACCAACTGGCGACTCTTAACAGTCCCATCGTCGACATTATACATGTCGGACCTTTTTCACTTGTTTTTTCAAACAAATCTCACCTAAAATGAGAACACCAAAGAACAAGTAACGGAAAGGGACACCCAAAAATCTTGCCGACGGTAGTAGCGACTCTTTGGGGACTCCAAAGAAGAGGACTTAAGCCGCTATTACAATCTTTTCAAAACTATTATCTACTTGTGTGTGGATGTTGCATTTACATTGGATGAATGTGTACGAATGCATTTCCTTACTTAGTGCTTCGCACTATAACTGCTTTGTGATATTAGTGCTTCGCACCATATCTGCTTATGATATTAGTGCTTCGCACATGTCATCATTTTTCATACGGTGAGACGCGATGTATGTGAATGTATGTTGTGTGGTCCCTCCACCAGGAGGCTATCCCGTCGGTGTTTGATTACTGGACTCGTGAGAAGACTAATTCTCCGAGGCTCGGAAAGGCACCACCCAAATTCGCTCCATTTGAAGACCCTGATTAACTTCCCGTCTAGTAGATTGCGATGATTTGGGAACCTTCATGCCAAAAAGCCGCTAGAGTAACCTAAGATAGGTCAGCCTCTGATAAACCCAAAACGGAGGAAAGTTTCTTCATGCTCTCATTTCAAATTACTTGTAAACACAATTACCTGTAATTACATTCCATATATATCTCCATGTAATGAGAAATATGAAGAAATGTGTACACATACATATTTAACATGCTACAAATAGCTGACATCAGTTTTGCAGGATAAAATTCCTAAAATGAACACGTCACATAGCATGTTATTATATACATTCCCTAAAGACTAAACTATGTAAGTCTTTCGCAGGGAAGCAATCGGTCCGTTACTTGTTTAAAGTCCAAGAAGGCATCGATCCCAATTAGGCGTATGGCTACACCGGCCACCGATCCTACCCCTGCTTCCGAGAGGAGTTTGAAGGATTAAGGAATCGATAGCGTAATTGGTTGTCTTTCTAAAAGAACAAAGTAAAAATACGCAGGGCCAGATAATGCCTACTCAACCAGAGTCCTTCACACTAGGGGGCAGTCAGGGCATTGGTAAAAAGATGGAAACCCAGATACCTAAACCTCATTCCAATAAAGAAATCACAAATCTCAGGGATGATCGAGAAACTGGGGATATAAGAAAGAAAGTCCAACAAATGGAGGATACCATCCGATCAATTAAAGGGACTAGAAATTATGGGAGTGTCACCTATTCAAATCTCTGTATATTCCCAGGGTCTCAATATCCTACCAAATTCAAAGTCCCAGAGTTTGAAAAGTATAATGGGGCAGGCGATCCCTATAAGCACCTAAAAGTGTACATTGGCGAACTGGGGTCTTATGCTGAAAATGAAAGCCTCAGAATGCAACTTTTTCAAAAGAGTCTCACTGGAGAAGCTAAAGCCTGGTATGCTCGACTTGACAATGCCAAAATCCACAACTGGGAAGAATTGGCCCACGCCTTTCTAAATCAGTACAGTTTTCAGTCACAAATGGCACCAGATCGATATCAAGTGACTAAAGTGAAAAAGCAAAGCTTGAATCTTTCCGAGAATATGCCCAAAGGTGGAGACATCTAGCGGTCATAAAGTCATTCCATCAATGATAGAAACTGAGATGGTAATGACATTTATTGATATCCAAGAGGCTCCTTACTATGAGAGGATCCTAGCAAGCATAGGAAAGCCATTTGCGGAAATGATCAAACACGGCGAAAATAGCGAGATGGGCTGAAGGCGAGTAAGATTAAAGACTTCACCGCTTGGAAGCGCCGCCAAACATATACTGATCGGCAGTATGCTAGTGATCCTAAGGGGGTACCCGATAAAGGCAATAAAGATGTATCCCTTGTTGTACATGGGCAAGTTAGGAGGCCAAACTACAGTCCCCCCATTTGGAAAATACAAGACAATCTGCCATCTCAACAACAGACTGCATTCAATCAATACCCAGACAGGAAAAGAAAATTTAAAAGAACGGAAAATTGGGTATTCACTCCACTGGGCTATTCCCTTGAACATGTATTGGCGATATTAATGGATCATAAGAAAATTACCGAACTAGCTCCACCTCTGGAACTAGGGAGCAAAAGATACAATCCAAGCCAGAGATTTTCTTACCACTCAAGGTCTCCAGGACACGATACACAGGATTGTTGGTCCTTAAAACATAAGATTCAAAATCTGATCGAAAGTGGCAGTATTGTGGTCGAACAACCTGACCAACAAAATATCAACACCAACCTTCCGTTGCGACATGTGAAAGTAGTATGCACACAAGCCAATCATGTTTGATGATAAAGCATATACTTTGTAACAATCTTATTCATTTATTAATAAAAAATATTAATTTATTAAAGGCTTTTAATTATCTACATGATGCTGTTTTATAATATGTGATAAACCCATAGTTTTAAGCAATGCTTTTAGAATAATGATGATGATCATTCTAATGAGATCTAAATTCTTAGAAAGCTTAAAACTAAAATAGTTCCCAATCGTTGGATTACTAAATCGGTTAGTGAATCCGGATAGATTGGTACATACGCTGCTTACTCATTGATGAGGATGATTGATCTCATGATCATTTGTGTGGAGACACTAAAGCAAGTATGTAGTGCTTATTAGAGAATAAGTTCACCGAACGTGGCTCGCTAAGGAATACCTAATGGAGTTTTATTTGCTCACAATAGGAATTCTCAGAGTGATAGTAAGACAAGTAATCCTTGACTTGAGATCATCATAGTATCTTGTGTATGATGAGTTATACTTTGACTTATTCCTTAAGACCCTTAGGGTATATCAAAGGGTATGCTTGGGTATAATAAGTTGTATACATGGAGATAATGTATGATCAATAAAGAATCTACCACTTCTAATAAAAGAAGAGAAATGTCCTATGTGATTCGATAAATGACAACCCAAAGAGTCCTCGGGTTAAGGCGTAATGAAATTAGAATGGAGTTTCTAATTTGCATTATTTGAGTCAGGCATTTAAGGATCGAAATGCATATAATTAAATAAAATAAGACTTGACGTAAATTCCATGTCTTATATTTAATTGGGACATCAGATGGTGGAAGGATTGAATTGTATTTGCAAACTATTTACTCAAAGGTTCTTTAATGATTAATGTTGAAATCTATATTATCCGGAAAGTCGTTGATCGCTAGGGAGGCTTATCCCTATCAGAGAATAAATATTATTTAAATAAATTAATTGTTTAATTTATTTATTTAAATAAGATTAGAATTGTTCTAATTGATTTATTCACAACCTAGGTTAATATGGAGAACCTAAAGGGTCACACCATAAAAGGAAGAATAATTATTTAAGAAGTTAATGGCATAATCGTAATAATATAGTTATGTATATTTAATTTAATCTATGGTGATGATAAATTAAATAAATAGCTTAATATTTATTATTTAATATTTTAGAAATATTAAATATAAATTAATAAGAGGAGTCTTATTAATATTATTACAATTATTATTATTTTAATTTCTAAAAGAGTTTAGGAATTAATTTAATATAAGTACTCTCATTTATTCCTAATAAGATTAGGAGGTTAAATTAATTAAAAGAGTTTAATTAATTATCCCTAATAAGATTAGGGGAGCTTAATTAATTAAAAAATTTAATTAATTAATTAAAACCCAATTCCTTAATTGTTAAGGTGGGTTGCCCACATCTATAAATAAGAGGAGTCTTATTATGGGTGGTATGGGTTGTTGACTTTTACAACGTAATAATTCTAAGTTGTTGGGAGTATGCCTTTTCTATAGATAGAAAAACTAGGGTTTAGCCAACCACCCTTCTTCTTGAATTTTCTTCTTCCTCGGTGGATCACCTCAGAGGCCAAACATTTGGGTGGCTAACGTTGATCAAAGGAAGGAACCAAACCCGGTGGATTCAAGTTGAACGCGAAAAGGATTGAGGTGAACTTGTACCGAGGAAGCTCGATCTTCAAGGGTATGATTCTTATTCATCTTTTTTCGCTTAATTAATAATTATGCATAAAGGATGATCCGGGTATATGGTTTGTAAATTTTAAACTCGATTTTTCACGCTTCCGCTTAATTTGTGCAATTTGATTGCGCACATAAATATTACAAACCAATAAAGGGCATCGAGCCAAACCTTTATGCAAATTATTAATTATTTTAATTTGATATGTATATTGATATGTGTTTAGAACAATTTAATTGGGCATAATTTAATTGTATAAAAAAAATAAAAAAAATGAATGAAGGTCAAAAATCTTCTTCTTTGCTTCTTTTTTTAAAAGGTTACATGATCACTTATATATATATATATATATATATATATATCGTGAATTATGAGATTGAGGCACTAAATCATTCAGCAAATTGCTTTAATGTAAAGTTCACGCCGCATTTTTCCTTTTAAAGGTTCTTTGCTTTTTTTGGAATGGCACGTGGCCCAAGGCCACTAAATTTAAAAAAAAAAAAAGAAAAAAGGGCTTCTTCCTGCCATTTTTTTTTTGAAACTAAATACATTCATGTGGACAAGACAAATCGATAACAAGTTTTTTTTTTTTTTTTTAATATTTTGATTTCAAGCATATATATATATAATTAATTGGTTTATATAATATATATATATATTGATTATTATATTATATATATATATATATATATATATATATATATATATATATATATATATTATTCTTAATTATTTTATAATTAAAATAAAATGTTAATTTTAATTTTAAAATAAAAGGTTTATTTTAATATTAAAATATAAAGTTTATTTTAATTTTAAAATTAAAATTTCATGCTAACTAATTAGAGTTGGAATTGGATTCCATGATAACTAATTGGAGTTGAAATTGTATTCCATCTTTCCTTAAATAAAGGAGTTTATTTAGATATGAAATAGATTTCATATTATTCAAAATAAAAGAGTTTATTTGTGAATAGGAAAGAGAATCCTAATTTTCTTAAATAAAGGAGTTTATTTAGATATGAAATAAGATTTCATATTATTCAAAATAAAAGAGTTTATTTGTGAATAGAAAGATAATCCGTGTTTCCTTTGATTTTTTTTTTACATGGAATCGATTCCATAATTAATTAAAATAAAAGAGTTTATTTTAATTAAAGATTTTTATATATGGAATTGATTCCATAATTAATTAAAATAAAGGAGTTTATTTTGATTAAAGATTTTAATTAAAATAAAATAGTTTATTTTATTCAAAATTGATAAATTAAAATAAAATAGTTTTATTTTGATTTAAATTTGGATTAAAATAAAGGAGTTTATTTTGATTCAAAATTAGATTTTATACTAACTAAATTTGCCCATTAAATGATATCAATATATATATTAAATATTTATTATTCATAAGATGAATATTATTTATCGATGCATATGATGATGTGTATGATAATAAATGGGATTGATTATGGACTATCACCAAATGCGATTGATTTTATTTTAGTTGGATGCATGAATGTATGGGTTTTATTAAATAGGGTCTCACAGACTCGCCTTCTCTAATTTTTCTTAATGTAAATTCTATTCCCTCCTATGTACTTCCCTCGATCACGATCAAGGTTTCTATTTATTTTAAAATAGTTTTGTAATAGGAATATTTAGAATTAATTTTGAAGAATTAGAGATCAAGGACAAGAAGCGCTTGAAGACCCGCTTTGTAATGGAGCCCGGTTTTAAATGTAATAGTTATATTTAAATATTATTTCTTGCACCCCTGGGGAGCCAACCTTTGGTTCACTTGGTGGCTCTAGTGAACCAAACTAGAATAAAAGTCCATAATCAATCCTAGCAGAATATAGTATTCTATATGTGCATGCTTATACTATATATATTATATATTATGCAAAACATGCTTCGCATGTTCATTAATACGACGCGATTTTATATATATATATATATATATGCCGCTAAACAAGATGAGATAAATTAATAACAAACCCTCAATTTTTTATTAAGTCCTAAGCGCTCAAAGATATTTGGAATATCGAACGTCAGCTTTCTAGCATGATAAAATTAATAGAGTATTAAATATTTAATATGAGTTTGTTGTGTCACCACAAGGCAAGTATTAAGTATTTAAGATGTTAATTTATCACATTTGATGCTTATAAAGAAAATTGAACAATATTGTTTTGTCATGTGCCACCACAAGGATGATATTTTTCTTTTTTGAATATATGGAGTGCTAGGTTTGACTTAACTTGGATAATTTTGATTCTTGATGTGCCACCACTGATCAAAATAATCTAAGAGGCAAAATACAAGGAGTCAGATAGTTGATGTAATTGACAAAAGTTGTCTACCTATTTATTTATATATAGTTTGTTGTGTCACCACAAGGCTATATACATTTGAAATGGGATCCTTATTCTCACTAGCAAATCTTTAATTAGATTTTACCGAACTATATATAAGTGAGGGTAATATAGTTTGAAGAAAATAAATGGGAGATACCAATTTAAAACAAGACCTAATTTATTTTGGTAATTAATAATAGAATGTATGTTAAAATGTTGTTAATTACAAATTCATTTACAAAATTTTACAATGTCTAAAATTACTATCATCACAAGCATATTAGATGCTAAATTAATCGAACCAATTAAACGGATTGGTTAAGGAATTTGAGAATAGTTCTCATAGTCGAAAAAGCTATCTTATGTCCTTAATACGCCTATCCTCAAGAATGGTTGCGCATAATGCCTCCGAGGAAGACATCGCTACTTTTAGAAAGTGGCAAGATGATGCATAGTTGGCTCAATGCATCATGCTCGCATCTACGAGTAACGAGCTTCAATACAAGATGAAACTATGGATGCTCCTACTATATTCCCGCACATCAAGTAGTTGATGGTGAGGAAAGTAGACCGATAGATATCGACATATCTAAAGAGCTCTTCCGATCTAGAATGGCCAATGGCACTATAAAGATGCATAAAAAGTTCTTAACATAGTCAATTTAATTGATCAATTAGGACAACTGGTTTTGTCATGGATGGAGAGTTGTGCCAAGATTTGATCTTGCACTCACTTCCGGACTCCTTTCACAATTGTTGTGAATTTTTCATATGAACAAGCTAGATATCAGCCTCGCTGATTTGCTTAACATATTAAAAATGTTGAGAGTCACTTTCCAACCAAGAAAGACCAAGTCTTACTGGTAGGGGCCAAAGGATCTTCTGGAAAGAAGAACGATTCAAAGAAGGTAAATAAAAAGGCATAAACAAAGGATAATAAGAACAAAACTGATATGGATAGCAAAGGAGTTTGCTTCAACCGCAATAAGCCGTGACAATCGGAAGAAATCATGCGAAGCATCTTGCAGAGGTTAACCAAAGAAGCTTAGTGAAGTTTCTGTTATAAATACAAATTTGTTCATGATTTGAAATAAATTTTTCTTTAAGTCAATGTTCTACTTGGGTATTGATACCAACTTTGTTATCATAAATATAGATTTATGAAAGGACCAAATGTAAGTAGAAAGCTAAACAAATATAAGTAATTCTATTTGTGGGAAATGAAACAAAGGTTGCAACATTAGCCATAGAAACTTATAGTTTAAAGATCGCCACGGCAAATCTATTAAGTCAATAAGTTGTTATTGTATTCCAATTTCTTGTTAGAAACATTATTTCCATTTTATTGTTGACAATAAAATTTTTGGTATTATAATTAAGAACAATTGTTGTTCTATTTATAATAATAATGTTTTGTATAGAACCGAAATATTACTTAATAAATTTTGTATACTGACTTACATGAAAATAATTTTGCATATTGAACAAATTAGTATAAGAAAAGGAGATGATCATTCAAAGAGTCGAATGTGTGTATTTGCTAAATACAAGTGTGAATTATTTGAAAGGTTCAAACAATTCGTAAGAAACAAATTAGCAAAGTATTAAGATTCATTGATTAGATCAAAGAATAAATATTTGTGTAATAAGTTTCTAGATCATCTCAAATGGTTTTCTCATAATGGACACATCCCGATACACAATAATTGATTGATGTATCTCGAATGAAAAATCGCACTTTGTTGGACATGGTGCGGTCCACAATGATTTTACCGACATTCCAAAGATCCTTCCTCGATAATGTCCTAGAAATGGTCAAGACATCTACGAAAAATGGTAACCTCAAAATCTACCCCAAGACTCCATAAAAGTTATGGATGGGGAGGATTCCTAATCTTAAGTATGTTAAGATAAGGGTTGTCCAACTTATGTGAAAAGGTTTCAAAGGATAAGCTTGGGACAAAATTTGACAAGTACAGATTTGTGGGACATCCTAAAGTAAGTTTAGGGTATATGTTCTATAATCCTACTTAGCAAAAAAAGGTGTTTGTTACGAACGCGCATTTTTCTAAGATAAAGGTGTTTATCATTAAAAGGGCTAGTGGGAGGATAATAGATCTTGAAGAGTTCAAGAACCACAAAACACTATAAATCAAATAAGAGGAACTCAGAGATGTACCTATTGTACCACAACCAAATCGTAAGTCCGAATAGTACCAAGATACCTAGAGGTATGGATTCATCATGGATGATGATGATGAGGTACGATCATGAAGATGATGATCCAGAGAGTTACATACGATGAGGTAAGAGTTCTAGAGTACAAAAGGGTCAGCAGGAGCGCCGTGGATATTCCTAATATTATATGTTGATATACTACTTGATAAGGAATGACATACCAATGCTACAATCAAGAAAGATAAAGTTGTTCAAACATTCCTCCATGAATGATTTGGGAAGAGTATCTTAATTGGGGATATAAATCTATATAGATAGATTTAAGAGGATGCTCGACTTAACCCAAGGAACGATATTCATTTGATGCTAAAGTCGCTTAGCATGGCAAACTCCAAGAGATGTCTCATGTCGATGAGCTATGGAGTGTATCTCTTTATTGTCCCCACGCACTCTAAAAAGAGAGATCGCATGAGTGACTATCATGTATGCAATGAAATATACGAGACCGATGTCGATCACCATATTCGGAGAAGTTCACCGTGAGTCGCTGAAAACATCTTAAAGTTCTTAACCAAAGACTAAGGATGTGATCATACATGGTGGATCTCAATTAAAACTAGAGGGCTTTACTGCACTCAAGTTTTTCGTCGATGCACTAAGACGATCGAAAATCCACTTTAAGGTAAAGTGTTACCTCGAATAAAGGTGGTGCGATGAATTGAAAATGTTCCAAACAAAGAAAGAGTTGTTGGTTTAGTGATAAAGACAAAGTATATAGCTATAAATGAAGTCGCAAGTTGATTGTTTGGATTAAAAGTTCATTACGTAACTAGAATAGTTCCTAAGTCTCATCTTGATCTAAACATGTGTTGTGGCACTTCATTTGATTATTAGAATCATCGAAAGATGGGAAATCACTATAGAGATAGTGGACTCTCATGAACAACATTACATATCCATTAACTAAAGCTTATCCAACAAAGCAGGATAATCGCCACTTAGAGAAGAAGAGTATAAGATACCAATGGCGATCGGCTTTAGTGCAAGTGGGAGATTGAAAGTAGTATGCACACAAGCAATCATGTTTGATGATAAAGCATATACTTTGTAACAATCTTATTCATTTATTAATAAAAATATTAATTTATTAAAGGCTTTTAATTATCTACATGATGTCGCTTTTTATAATAATATGTGATAAACCCATAGTTTTAAGCAATGCTTTTAGAATAATGATGATGATCATTCTAATGAGATCTAAATTCTTAGAAAGCTTAAAACTAAAATAGTTCCCAATCGTTGGATTACTAAATTGGGGATTAGTGAATCCGGATAGATTGGTACATACGCTGTTTACTCATTGATGAGGATGATTGATCTCATGATCATTTGTGTGGAGACACTAAAGCAAGTATGTAGGTGCTTATTAGAGAATAAGTTCATCGAACGTGGCTCGCTAAGGAATACCTAATGGAGTTTTATTTGCTGTCGTTAATAGGAATTCTCAGTAGTGATAGTAGTACAAGTAATCCTTGGACTTGAGATCATCATAGTATCTTGTGTATGATGAGTTATACTTTGACTTATTCCTTAAGACCCTTAGGTATATCAAAGGGTATGCTTGGGTATAATAAGTCAGTATATGGAGATAATGTATGATCAATAAAGAATCTACCACTTCTAATAAAAGAAGAGAAATGTCCTATGTGATTCGATAAATGACAACCCAAAGAGTCCTCGGCTAAGGGCGTAATGAAATTAGAATGGAGTTTCTAATTTGCATTATTTGAGTCAGGCATTTAAGGATCGAAATACATATAATTAAATAAAATAAGACTTGACGTAAATTCCATGTCTTATATTTAATTGGGACATCAGATGGTGGAAGGATTGAATTGATTTGAAGAATTATTTACTCAAAGGTTCTTTAATGATTAATGTTGAAATCTATATTATCCGGAAAGTCGCTGATCGCTAGGAGGCTTATCCTTATTGTAGAATAAATATTATTTAAATAAATTAATTGTTTAATTTATTTATTTAAATAAGATTAGAATTGTTCTAATTGATTTATTCACAACCGGCTTAATATGGAGAACCTAAAGGGTCACACCATAAAAGGAAGAATAATTATTTAAGAAGTTAATGGCATAATCGTAATAATATAAAGATGTATATTTAATTTAATCTATGGTGATAGAATAAATTAAATAGCTTAATATTTATTATTTAATATTTTAGAAATATTAAATATAAATTAATAAGAGGAGTCTTATTAATATTATTACAATTATTATTATTTTAATTTCTAAAAGAGTTTAGGAATTAATTTAATATAAGTACTTTCATTTATTCCTAATAAGATTAGGAGGTTAAATTAATTAAAAGAGTTTAATTAATTATCCCTAATAAGATTAGGGAGCTTAATTAATTAAAAAATTAATTAATTAAAACCCAATTCCTTAATTGTTAAGGTGGGTTGCCCACATCTATAAATAAGAGGAGTCTTATTATGGGTGGTATGGGTTGTTGACTTTTACAACGTAATAATTCTAAGTTGTTGGGAGTATGCCTTTTCTATAGAGATAGAAAAACTAGGGTTTAGCCAACCACCCTTCTTCTTCTTGAATTTTCTTCTTCCTCGGTGGATCACCTCTAGAGGCCAAACATTTGGGTGGCTAACGCCGATCAAAGGAAGGAACCAAACCCGTGGGATTCAAGTTGAACGCAAAAAGGATTGAGGTGAACTTGTACCGAGGAAGCTCGATCTTCAAGGGTATGATTCTTATTCATCTTTTTCGCTTAATTAATAATTATGCATAAAGGATGATCCGCATATGGTTTGTAAATTTTAAACTCGATTTTCACGCTCGCTTAATTTGTGCAATTTGATCACACATATAAATATTACAAACCTAACAACATGATACGGTAAAGAAGTAAACATGATCGGGTCAGAAGCTACCGAATGTATCCAATTCGTAAGACATAATGTAAGGATGGAGGAATACCCCAAAAGCGCATAACAAATGTCCCAGAGTGGGAAAACCTCGGAGGAGGGTATGCCAAGAATGCAAAAATTGGATGTGATCCGTAATCAAGTAAACCTCACCGCTAAGTCGATAAGGCGCCAACATCGTGAAAACAAGGCAATTTTTTCACTCAACTATCGAAAAGCCAAGAGAAAAAGGACACCACGATGAGCCAGCTAAATGAAGAAGATCAAAGCAGGCTGGAAATACAAGAAAATGGGGATGATAAAATTGCTAGAAGATCTCGCCAGTGGAAGAACCAATCGAGGGAATGCAAATTCTCAAATATGAAAGATCAAACAACCTCCAAAAGAGTCCAAAAATTCACCCCTCTGAGCAAATCCAAAGAATAAATGCTACACTTTTTGATAAGCAAAGGAAGGATTACTGAGTTGCTGCCTCCTATAAAACCCAAGATAAAGAGTTATGATTCCACCAAGATATGTCTGTACCATTCTAACTCACTTGGGCATACGACTGAAGAATGCTGGTCTTTACGACATAAAATCCAGGATCTCATTGAAAATGGAGAGCTGGATATAGAATTTCCCATGACCAAAAAAGGCGAAAAGGAAATAAAAAGCTTAAGACGTCTATTCAAGACAGGCAGTTCAAATGAGGTGAAGGCTATGAGCGACAATTCTGCCAGAGCATAAGGTGGACTGATCCTGATGTAAGAAGTGACAGAAGAGACAAAGGCATCCCCAAAGGAGATTCCCCCGCCAACATCAAACGTCCTATGGTTCCAAGATATCAACCACGTTCCTGATCTTATCACCTTGGATGATGCGGAGGAAATACTAATCCTTTCCAAGGAAGAAAAAACCAAAAGGAAAGTTCTTTGCAAGAAATGCAATAACGCCGAGAGAGATTTCTGGTTGAATCCTTTGAAACCCATGAAGAAGGCGAAGGAATAGATGAAGAAAAAGGTGGTGAGATTGTCGGGAATCCAACCCATTAAAGAATCCAGAGTTCATCCTTTTGCAATGCGTCCATATCAAGCGTCCCCGAGGAATGTATCAATCGAAAGCGATCAAGTTATGGGCCACAAGCGAAGACATTCGTAATCAAGGGTAACCTCTATCACGAGCCCTCAAGGCTTACATAACCAATCGACAACCGGACTATCGTGCCTCAACTAGCCGAGAAGATGTGTACCCGGGGGATGAAGTTATGAGTTCCAAAAATGTTGAACGGTATCACTTTCTTCGTAGTATGCCTTTTATTTTCCATGCATGTAAATATATAAAAGAGAAAAAAGAAAAAGAAAATAAAAAGAGAAAAAAAAAAAGAAAAAAATCTCTTCAATCTGGGTTCTACAGATTCTTTGCCTTACCACTCCAAGAGTTTCTACAGATGGCTTTGGAGTTTGAAGAGAAATTCTTCCTCCACATTCCTCAGAATAGGAATGATTTTGCGGATGCGCTAGCAACCTTGGAATCCTTAATCAATATACGTGACAAGGAAGACATGCCAACCCTCACATTTGCGCAACAAAAAGCTCCAAATTATGGGAATTCCATTGAAAAGTATTGGATGACCTACCTCCCACCCAACATCCTTGGTATCAACACATCAAGAAGTACTTACGAGATGGATCTACACCCACCGAGGCGAGCCCGACCGAGAAAAAGGCGTATCCATCAACTTGCTATAAAATTCTACCCGAGCGGTAGATGCACTATACGAAAAGATATGCAGAACGATGTCTCCTCGTGATGTTTGGGCGAGGACCAAGCTCGAGGCTATGGATAAAATCCAGGAAATTATGTGGCCCATAAATGAGCGGCCTTTTACTTGTAAAGAAGATCCTACAATGTAAAAAGTCCGACTACTAGCAGCTCAAACAACACGACTTGGTTTTGAAGAAGATCATTGACAACCAAGCTCATCCTAAATGAAAATTCTCTCCCGAACCGGGAAGGCTCGTTTGTTGTCAAGGAAGTATTGACAGGAGGCGCCAGATTACGTGAAATGGACGACGATGAATTTCCACAGCTTATCAAATCGAACACCGTGAAACGGTACTATGTCTAAGGTTACCATCAAGCGAACATCTTGGTTTTGGATCATCAAATTACCAGTCATTCCGGTTCTTTAACCCTTTACCACATACAACTCTTCCATACTTTGCCCCTCAGGGAAACATCCTTTCAAGCCATCAGCCTGGCTTCACTACGATCATACCACTTAGGTCATCTCACCGCGAATTGAACCTCTTACGTTTGCAGTTTGGCTGCCCATACATGGGATCAAACTTTTCACACTTTTAATTTATCCTCAACCTAGGATCAAATTTTCTCTTCCCCGCAGTCTGACCTGCTCATGAGATCACATTTTTCAACTCGCCTTGAAGGCTTAACTACGCCGACCGATCTCCCAATACTCGGAGTACGTAGACGACCCATGTTATATGGTCCTGGCCTCACCACGTAAAAACAAAACAAACATACTCCTATCCATAACCACATACGTAAACAAGTCCCAAGACACCAAAGATGGTAGGGAATACACACAGATCGACGATCCATTCTAAAAATCCTGAGACATCTCACTGTCCATCCATCAAGGAGGAGTTC
The DNA here is from genome assembly GCA_020205615.1 of Panax quinquefolius. Classification (NCBI taxonomy): domain Eukaryota; kingdom Viridiplantae; phylum Streptophyta; class Magnoliopsida; order Apiales; family Araliaceae; genus Panax; species Panax quinquefolius. The sequence goes on from CM035166.1 coordinate 81,471,548, forward strand.
AGAATACATCCAGATCACAAAGTCCTGGAGAAATAAGTGAATATCAAGCAAGTAGCAAGGCACAACTAAAAGGGAAGTGAATCAACATATATTTCCTCGCCATATATAATGCTATTTAATATATACAATGTGTAATCGTACATGACAAAATGGCTAAGCTAGTCGTGGTAGGAAAATACAAGCCCATCTACAAATCGCTGTATATGCGGGCTATCAAGTCCAACATGAATTCCTCTCGTAAGAAGGAGGTAACACCGTGATCTCCTACCCAAGGGTTTCTACATGAGCCAACATATCCATCGGTCAACTACATACGATATCTCGTGGATATAACGTCATCCCACTCAAAGAACAACGATATCCCTATGAGTTAGAGCATCATCTCTCTAACAAAGTGACATCTTTACCGTAAAGAGTCACAATATCAAAGCCCACATCCACTACCCGCTAACCGGATGGTACAGATGTAAAAGCCTCTCTGCGATCTCTTGGCCTTATCACCATCATCTATCAAAGCAACTATCCCAAATAACAAGCGAGGTTGGGGAAATTTCAAAATTAGCGACAACCAGATAGTGGATCCCTTACAACAAGATTGGGGGCAATCTCGGAAGCAACGACAACTCAACACTGGGGCATTTATTAATCATCCTAAAATGGAAAATGCACTAGTTAGCGCCATCAGCACGGTCCATCATTATCTCAATGGCGATTCAGATATTATTCACTCACGACTTCATCAACAAAGAGAGTTTCTCATATGAACCCTCAGCATCAACATGCGAAAGGACTGGGGCATTTTTCCAATTCCAAGAAATGGAAGGAGTTTAAGGCGAGATCAAGCTTCTCATCAAAAAGAAAGGGGTGAACTCCTAAAAGAAATCATAGCGACATAAGCGTGCCCCTACGAAAGAAGGGGAAACTTCTCAAGAAAGTTCTTAACTCAGAAGCAGAAGGTCAACAACGAAAGGCCTAACAAATGAAATCTACACCATCAACATGCGTTAAGTTCTCATAAATCGAGATCTCTACACCAACGTTTAAATATGGGCAGCGAAAGAATGAATTACACCCTTCAGGGATTTCAGAGACATTCAAGTCATCAGTTCATCCGGGTTGCGAATCAAACGCTTAAGGAAATGGGGCACAAGCACCCAACAGCGAAAGGAAACTCCAAATCACCTCAAGAACGGTGAGACATCTGGTGGTTGTCATCAATCTAACGTAACATCAGGCGAAGTCTAGTGAAGTAATTCGTGGAATATTACTTCAAATGAAGGTATCGTAAGATCCGGTATTCTAATCCATTGCCATCAACACAAATACGACATCAACATAGTTCAAATGATGAAAGCTTCAGATACCACCATTTGAGTGGGAACCTAAAAGTTTAGCGATCAAAGCAGGATAGTCACCGCTTAACTGACTACCAAATAATACATCGAGAGGGTCTAGTGATTTCGAACTTCATCCCCATCGAGATGTGGAAAACATCTCAACTTATCTTCATCAAACAAGCATCAACGATTAAATGCCAAACCATTGAGTCAAAACCAAAGATAGGCATCAAAGAATGATCGGTAAAGGTAAAGCAATTTATGAATACATTTTAACATTCATCATAATATTCATTACATTGCATTTTTGCGATTTGTGATATGAGGTTTGCGATATGCGATATGCGAAATACGATATACGAAATGCGATGTGCGAGTCGAAGGCGTGATTTGGCCAAATGCGAAAAGCGATGTGCGATGTGCGATTTGACCGCGATTCATGAAAAACATTGTCACATTCATCATAAACATTCACTACATCACGATTTACATCATTGAAAATACCTTGTCATGTTTCAAGTAATTTATTAATCTTTATCATGTCCATTCCATTGCATTGCATGAACATGATAAAGAGGGGCATCTCGTAGACACTCAAAATTTTCTTCATCACACTAACATTGCAGGAGGATGATTCGCCTTTTAAGAGGGAACCCTGAAAGACAATCCAAATCTATACCGGATACTACCTGAAGATCATCATCAAACTCCGGATCGCAATCTGGGAGTAACCAAATCCAACCTCGAGATAACCCCGAGGCTCGCAGATACAATATCGGACCACACACCGTAGAAGACCGATTAATCTCTTGAGATGACCCCGAGGTATCCGGGCCTCGATCCCAACCATGTGAATAGGTCAAGCCAACCTCGAGATGACCTTGAGGATAGTTAATGTCAACAATGAAGCCAACCTCGAGAGATAACCCGAGAAACGATCGCTACAATCGCCATGAGAACCCGAGATAACCTCTGGAGGGGCAAAATGGTCATTTTTCCAACTCAACTTCACTTCAAATCAAACACACTCATTTCAACTCAAAATACTTCAAAGGAAGTCCCATAAGAGCGATATCTTAACTCCGGAGCGCAAACTACACGAAACGGCTCACCGGATTGCCTGAGGGAAACCTGAGAATGCCATTTCGGTCATGGACCCATCTTCCTGGAATTAAAAAAGGTCAAATCATATGTCATTGTGTAGCTCTCAGAAAGATCTTTTTGGAATGATATGGCACGCTTCCATCGGACTCCCGGATTGAAAGTTATGAGCGACCGAGCGAACAACGCAGCGTCACGTATTTCTTATTACGCATGGGACCCACACCGCCTGGGGGCACCTCGGGCACCACAAGTACACACACTATTAGGTGCCGCAGTAGACTCAAGCTGCTCCCCCCTTTATAAATATGGGGCTTGGGGTGCCCATTTTGAAAGAGAAAAAGACGGGGAAACCCTGCACAATTTGCTCTGCACTCGCCATACAGTGTATTTTCCCACTTTTAAACACCTGTGAGCTCATATATAGCCTCTTTGTACCCACAAAGCCCAAAGTTTACCCACTCTAAAGATATAGAAGCCTTTTTTAGCAAATACCGTAAGCCTTCTCACACACTTTAGAGTCTTTCTCTTCATCTTTGCACACACCCTTCTACACGCTGAGAGTCGTGTTGCTTGCTTTTGCCCTGGACTTGATCTGTGGTTTTCATTTCATCAGATATATATTTATATATATATATTGACTAACATTATCGAAGTTATGCCTTGATTGAGCCTAGACTTGATGCGGAGCATTTATTGCTTTAATATATATATATATATATATATATATATATATATATATATATATATATCATATCATAAGGTGTCGAACTTTGTTCGATGAGCCTGAGACTTTGGCCCTGCAGTGCGTTTACTCGCTTTTTATATATATATACATTTATATATATGAACGTGTGTGGGACTGACTGCTCGATGAGCCAGATTTTATATCCGGCGTCTTACTCGCTTTTATATATATATACTTATATATATAATCGTGGTTGAAATCGCTTCGATGAGCCCGGATTTTACATCCTAGATTTTATCGCTTTTATATATATATATATTTTTCGCCTTGCCCGAGTTTTCTTAAGTGGCGCTTGATCGCTTTTACGCCTTTTTATTTATATTTTGTCTCGCCTAGAGTTTCCTCTGTAAGCGGTTGATAGCTTTTAATGACTTTTATTTACATTTCGATCCCCATGGAGGTGCTTCGTGGTTGGTGATCCTGTCTGTATATATATATTTACAACTTTTATATATATACCTTCTTACTGCTTTCATATCAACTGCAGTATTTTGTGAGCCTAGGAATCATGTGATCACAGATTCATCCCATTGAATCTAGATTTGGTTCCCGTGATGGACATTTTCAGCTGTAAGTAGCTTGTAAATTATTCTACGATGTCAGAATTTCCTCAGATGGTTTTTATACCCACGAGGAAATCGGCATTATTTTTGTATATTATTTTTTTACGATTTGGATGCTTCGCATCCACAAAATAAAATCAATTCAAAGCTCACTTAATAAAAATGGGAGTGTAAAGGTCTCAATTCCTATTGAGCATCGTGGTTTGAAAAAAACCTCTTTCATAAAACATCACCGCCATATCTTGTTAAAAACTCAATTTTTACATAAATTCAAACACATGTATATATAGGTTCAACGAGGCCTCACACAACTTTCATATAACAAAGACATCGACCCACACACACACACAAACTCGGATAATAGTTTCTTGAAAAGAGGCGGTCATCGTGGTAACACGGATGTCTGGGGTGCCTAACACCTTCCCCAAGATAACCAAGTCCCCTGACCCTAAACGAATCTCGCTTTTTCCAACCCAGATATCGTTGTCACATCACCGGGTCAATGTGAAAACCTTTTCTTGGTTGTGTTGGTACAACCATTTAAAAACCAATCATGACTCTTAACAATCCCATCGTCGACATTATACATGTTTGACCTTTTCACTTGTTTTTTCAAACAAATCTCACCTAAAATGAGAACACCAAAGAACAAGTAACTGAAGGGACACCTAAAAATCCCGACGTCGACAATGCTCTACGCACTACCATAGAGAGATTGATCGATGGGGTAAATCACTACCCCAATCGAAAGCAAGATGGACCCGGCATACCATAAGTCGGGATATGGTGGCACACATCACACGTATGAGTATGAAAGCACAGTGGAGCGTGGAATATTAGATTGAGTCTAGAGGGAAAAGTTCAGTAGTGTAGTATTCTTAATTATGTGTTGTTAAAATATTGTTGAAATCTCAGTCTTTTTGTGTAAGATGTGAGATAGTGGTAATCCCCGAACTTTTGAAAATATTAGAGGGGTAGTAAGCTAGTGTTGTCCTCGTCTTTTGTGATATTAGGGGATATGTGCTTTCATTTATAGCAGTATGCTAGAAAAGAACATGTATTGGAACCATTTGGCATATGAATATAAATGATCTTATTGCAGAAATGTGTTATAAACTTTTAGTTCTTTTCAATTGAGAAATGTCTGAATATGATAGTTAGATAATAAGATGAAATTTTGTGATGCAGAAAATGCCGCCCAGACGTAGAATACTTGTTCCAGAAGAGTCAGTTAACGATGAGAGAGGTCCAGTAGATCCGATACAAATGATCGATAGATTTATTGGGAGAAGCTTTGAGGGAAGAAAGCGAACAGTACTCACCCGCTCCCGAAATGTCCCCCAAAGAATAACCTTCAAAGACTTTAAGAGTGTAGGACCCCAGAGTTCACGGGAACTATTGACCCGATAGTTGCAAAAACTCGATCAAGGAGATCGAGAAGGCCTTCATTATAGCACGCGCATGGGTGAAGACCGTAGACTGTATTTTCCACATACATGATGAGGGGCGAAGAAAACTATTGGTGGGAAACTAATCAGCAGAGAGCGGGGGAAGGAACGATAACATGGGAAAGGTTTACGACGTTATTTTTCGAGAATTATTTTCTGAAGAGTATGAAGAGTAGGATGGAAGTGAAGTTCCTAGAATTGAAACAAGGAGATATGATTTGGTTGGCACGCCGCTAAGTTTAATGAACTAGCGCGATTTGCGGAGCACCAAGTTAGGGATGAAGAAAGGAAAGCGAGACACTTCGAGCAAGGGTTGAAGCCGTGGTTGTATAATAAGGTATCAGTCTTTCAGATTGATTCCTTTACGACTTTGTTGGAGAAGGCAGTCATTGCAGAAGGTGGCAGTGAGGCCTTAAGTCTATATCATAAGGAGAAGAAGAATAAGAACACTGGTAGTGAGCATCGTGGAGGAAGCAGCATCGGAGGAAGTAATTCGGGAAAAAGGAAATGGGAAAACAACAACAACAACCACAATAGCAACAACTGAAACAATAACTAAGGTGGGAGTCACCAGGGAAACTTCAAGAAAAGGACCGAAGCTTGCAACAAATGTGGAAGAAACCATCAGGGAGAATGCTGGAAAGGAAAGACTACTTGCTATAATTGTGGCCAAGAGGGCACATCTCGCCAAATTGCCCAAAGCCAAAGAAGAAAGGAAATAAAGGAGTCAAGGAGGCCGGGAGGAGGAGCAAGTTAATGATTGGTGGACTCAAGACAACCCAACCGATCGACCGCTCGAACCTTTAACATGATTGTCCGTGACGCAGTGGGTCATGAAGGACGTGGTGTCGTATAATCCCAATCAATAATATAAATGCTTATGTTTTATTTGATTCGGTGCCACCGTCTTTTGTATCTCAAGAATTTGCTAGTAAATTTAGTACTCCCAGAGAACGCTTTAGAAGATTTCTTGAACATAGAGGTTGCGAATAAGGAAATAATCCATGTAGAATACGCTTTATCAAAATTATCGCATAAACGTTAGAGAACACGAATCGAAAGCGTAGACTTGATTCCTATTAGACTGGGAGAATTTGACGTAATACTGGGAATGGATTGGTTATATAACCATGCAATGATAATTGACTGTTAGAATAAGTGTGTGAACCTTCAGACTCTGAGTAAGTCTAAGGTAGTATTTCATGGTAGCTCATCGCTTAAGAAATCGTGTTGCGTTACGATGATGCAGGCCAAGAAGTTGTTAAGGAAATGATGTGTAGGTTATTTAGCTTACATCGTAGATACTCAGAAAAAGGGAGTAGAGATTAAAGATATACCCGTAGTGAATGAATTTCAAGATGTGTTTTCGGACGATCTTCCTGGTCTTCCGCCGCACAGAGAAATCGAATTCGTAATAGACTTAGCACCGAGAACGGCACCGATTTCGAAAGCTCCATATCTTATGGCGCCAGTAGAAATGAAGGAATTGATGATACAACTTCAAGAACTATTAGATAAGGGTTACATTCGACTGAGTGTGTCTCCTTGGGGAGCACCAGTGTTATTCATGAAGAAAAAGGATGGATCGATGAGGCTCTGTATCGATTATCGAGAATATAACAGAGTAACAATCAAGAATCGATATCCATTACCGAGGATAGATGACTTGTTTGATCAACTGAAAGGAGCAAAATGTTTCTCAAAAATTGACTTACTTGGACGGGATATCATCAACTCGAAAGTGCGGGATGAGGATATACCTAAGATCAAGGCCAAGTTTTTGGTAATGTCATTCGGTTTAACTAATGCTCCTAAGCATTCATGGACTTGATGAATCGAGTTTTTAAGCCATACTTGGATAAATTCATAGTAGTTTTCATCGACGACATTTTGATCTACTCAAAATAGAGGAAGAACACGCCAACATCCAAGATCGCTTTTAGAGGCACCGCAAAGGAGAGGAGATGTATGCGAAGTTTTCAAAGTGCGAATTTTGGATGAAGAAGGTTCAATTCTCAGGCCACGTGGTGGATGAGAATGGAATCTCAGTAGATCCCGAAAAGGTTGAAGCAGTAAGTAGTTGGGAACAACCGAGAACACCGACGGAAGTAAGGAGTTTCCTAGGGTTAGTAGGGTACTATCAAGATTCATCCAAGATTTTTCTAAGATAAGCGACCAGTAGACTAATCTGATGAGGAAGACAGTGAAATTTGTATGGACCGACAAATGCGAAGAGAGTTTTCAAGAGTTGAAGAAGAGATTAAGAGAAGCGCCTATATTATCCCTACCAGATGATACGGGAGGATTCGTGATGTATAGTGATGCATCGCATAGAGGACTGGGCTGTGTGCTAATGCAGCATGGCAAGGTCATTGCATATGCGTCACGACAATTAAAGGATTACGAAAAATGATACCCTACCTATGATTTGGAGTTAGCGGCAGTAGTTTTTGCGTTAAAAATCATGAGACATTATTTGTACGGAGAGAAATGTGAGATATACACGGACCACAAAAGTCTGAAATATATCTTCACATAGAAGGAGTTGAATATGTGTTAGAGGAGGTGGTTTGAACTAATCAAAGATTACGACTGTGAGATTCTTTATCACCCGGGAAAGGCAAACGTAGTTGCCGACGCTCTGAGCAGGAAATGAAGGGAGAAATTATTTCAACTGACGACTCAGGAGGAATTAATAAGAGATATGGATAAGTTGGAACTAGAAGTGAAGGGACCCGAGAAGCCTGACGAGAAATTATTTGTAATGGAAGCTTGTCCGACATTATTGGATAGAGTAGAGGAAGCCCAGGAGAAAGATGAAGAATGCGAGAAAATCAGGAAAAGAATTACAGAAAATGAGGAAGAAAAATTTCGAATAGATAAAGACGGTATTTTAAGATTCAAAGAGAGACTGTGGGTACCAACGGTAACCGAGTTAAGAGAAGAGATTTTACAAGAGGCACATAATACGACATATTCCGTTCATCCAGGAGGCACTAAGATGTATCGAGACTTGAAATAACATTTTTGGTGGCCCAATTTGAAACGGAAGTCGCAGAGCGTTAATAGATGTTTCGACTTGTCAACGCCAGTAAAAGCGAGAGCATCAAGAGTCGAGTGGGGTTACTTCAACCGTTAGAAATACCAGAGTGGAAATGGGAGCATATTATGATGGATTTCGTGGTAGGACTTCCTTGCCACGTAAAAGGTTTGGATGCCATTTGGGTTATCATGGATCGACTTACAAAGACCACACATTTTCTACCGATCAAGATCCGCTACAGCTTGAATCAGCCAGCAAGTCTGCAGACGTAAAGGAAATTGTTTCACGACATGGAGTGCCAAGATCGATTGTTTCGACCGAGACCCGCTTCACGCCAAAATTCGGAAAAGCTTACAAGAGAGGATGGGAACACAACTGAGGATGAGTACAACTTATCATCCTCGCATGATATGGACAGAGTGAGCGGAAAATACAAACGCTAGAGGACATGCTTAGAACTTGCGTGATGGACTTCAAGGGAAATTGGGACGACCACCTACCCTTAGTCGAATTTGCATATAATAATAGTTACCATGCGAGTATCGGCATGCCACCGTACGAAGCTCTTTACGGAAGGAAGTGCAGGACGCCATTATGTTGGGACGAAGTCGGTGAACGACAAATACTCGGACTAGAGTTAGTACAACAAACCGCGGATGTGGTGACAGTAATAAGGGCTAGTCTTGTGGCAGCTCAAGATCGCCAGAAAAAGTATGCAGATTTGCATCGGCAAGATCGCGATTTTAAAATCGGCAGTTTTGTATTGTTAAAAGTATCTCCATGGAAGGGAAAGATCAGTTTCGGCAAGAAAGGGAAACTGAGTCCAAGATTCATAGGACCGTTCGAGGTACTCAAGCGAGTGGCGAAGTAGCATACAAAGTTGCATTACCACCCGAGTTGGAGCGCATCCATAACATTTTTCACATATCCATGTTGCATCCGTACAAGCCAGACTACAAGCACGTGATTTCTTATGAACCTATTCAGGTGGAGAAGAACTTAGCATATAAAGAAATTCCTGTCCAAATTCTGGATAGGAAAGAGAAAACTTTAAGGAACAAAGTCATTTCTTCTGTAAAAGTACTTTGGCATAACCACGATGTCGAGGAGGCAACGTGAGAGTTAGAAGATAAGATGAGGATGGACTATCCCCATCTATTTGTGTAACCTCAGAGCAATTTCTGGACCGAATTTTTATAAGGGGGGGGAGGATGTAATACCCGAGATATTTGTAAATTAGAAATAAAAGTGTTTAAATATTTATTTTGAACACATATATATTTTGGTGTGTCATGAAAAGTGAAAACGAAAATTTAATTGAATCATGTTTGAAAGGATTATGAAATTTATTGATAATGTTGATAAGCTTGGTTATGATTGATTAAGCTTAAGTGTTAAGCCTTTTGTGGTATAATTAATTTCTTAATAAGATTAATTGATGGATAACTTAATGAAGTGTTGGATCTAGGATAAATCCAAGCCCAACATTATTAATGTAACATACTTGCATAGTTAGAAGTTTAGCCCGAGAATTTGAATTGGTAGACTAATGTTTAACCCAATGTGTACAAGTGTTTGTACCTAGCCCAATTAAATTATTAATTTGGACAAACCCAATGTACATGGATTATATGAATACATATATAAGATAAGTATACTTATATATATAGGAATATATATATATATATATAGGTATAGAGATGTATGTGTAAAGGTAACAATAAGCTAACATATTGTACAAATGATAAAATGAAAGTGCAACATATTGATGCTACCCCTCATGGCCGAAATTTGGCCCTATTAAGCCTAAGTGCTGATTTTTGTTGCACAAAAATGCTTTCAAGTAATCCCATGTGAGCTCATGATGAAGAAGGACATAGTTGGTGAAGTAGTTGGTAATTCATTTTTACCTAATCACCTTTTACCAATGGTTAATACCTAGTTGGGTGTACAAATACAAGTATTATACCAAGTATTAGTACATGTATTGTATACATAGACCTTGCCTATAAATATAAGCCATCCTAGTTCATTGCTTCATTTACTTGAAATTTCATAAGTGTTAGTAGTATAGTAAGAGCTAGAGAAAATTGAGGGAAGTAGAAGGATTCTAGAGAACTCTTTCACTTTGGTGGTTCAAGAGGAGTTCAAGAAGGAGAAGCAAAGGTGGAGAACTACTTAAGGTTCCTAGCTAAGAGGAAGAAAGCCTTCAAGAAGTAAGTTCATAATCTAGCTTTATTTTTTTGTCAAGCTAAGATAGTATGTGTAGATATTAGTAAGAATTCATGCTTGATTGTGGGAAGTTTATGTGTTGTGTGATCATGATGGATATAAAAGTATAAGGATGAGTATTGGAAGGAGAATATGTGATTTATATTTGTTGGTATGTGATCTAAGTTAAAATGAATCATGTAAAAGCATGTGAGCATGAAACCTAGCTTAGTATGCTTGAAAGTTTGATAATTGTGATTAAAATATGTAAGAGATATATGTAATTCTAAAATGTTATATTAAGCATATATGAAATACGATCATAACCCAAGTTGAATCATCGGATTCGGGCATAAAACTAACTCGTAGCAAAATAATTGGTAAGACAAGTTAACATAAGAACCTTCGCTTGGAAAGGTAAATAATTTGAATAAATAAATATTTTGGAAAATTTTTCAAGATATCAAATATTGAAGATATGTAAGATTATGAGATAATGGAAGTGATTTGAATTCATTTGCATATGAAATGAGCAAGTTATGAAAGATTGAATAAAAAAGGGTCAAAACTCAAAATGTTGAAAAAATTGGATTTGGCTTCAGAGGAGCGCTTAAAGCGCCAACCCAAAGCTTATTTCAAGCGCCTAGGCGCTAGGCCATTTTCAGTGTTGAGTCAGTCCGGTTCGGGTCAGGTCAATCGGGTCAAGACTTGTTTTTTTTTGATAAAATAACATAAAATAGGATTAATAACAAGATAAAATATAATAATAATACTAAGTAAGGTAAGAATACTTTATTTATGTAATGAGACATGGATAAATAAAATAAAGTGAACAATTGATTAAACAAGTAAAATGAAAGGAGGTTATTTATAAAGTATTGACTGAAGTTGTTTTTAAAGTCTTGATTCGGAGATGATGTCTTCGACTTCTAAGATGTCTTCGTTTCTGGACGTGACGAGATGTCTTCTTTGATTCGAGATGATGTCTTCGACTTTCTAAGATGTCTTTGGGTTCGGAAGTGACGAGATGTCTTCGGGTTCGAAGATGATGTCTTCAACTTCAGAAGATGTCTTCGGGTTCGAACGTGGCGGGATGTCTTCGAATTTGGAAACAACATCGTGACTTTGGAAAAGGCTGGATTAATTGATAAATATTATCAATTTGATATATGTTACCCACGCGTGAACTAAACTGAATTTCTAAGTAGAGAGTTATACTAGCTACGTCCGAATAAACCTAATATATGTAAGCATGCTTTGAAAAAGTTATTTAGAATTGTTATGTGATTTAATAAATACTATGGTTAATCTTTGATGCAATAAATTTTCTTAACTTGGGAAATAGAAATGTTATGAGTAAACAATAACAATTAATGAAAGTAAATAAAGAGGACCAAACTTAATTTAAAAGTTCCTTGACACGTATGTGTGAACGACGTAATCTAGAATGCGTAACTCAAGTAATGTTTCACGTATACAAACATGAAATGAGTATATGAGACTTAAACTTGCTAAAATATTTTTAAGGTTTTTAAAAGTAAGAACAATGTCAATTATACATCTATGAGTTCTAAGGTGTATTGATACATATATGTGTGATAATTGCATGTTGAGATTTATGTCAAGATGTGTGACTAATGAGTACCTATACATACATAAATAGGATAATATAGTTCGTTGAGGTGATTTTACGCTATAAGTGGTAATCAACGCTTAAGGCAAGTATCCGAACCCTACTCTTATTGTGCAAGTATCTTTGCATTCTTTATTCGACGAATACCGTAAACTTATATTTTTGAATACAAGTTATATTACTTTCTCGTTCAAATGAGTTAATATGCTTAAACCCTTGTGAGAAATATTATTCATGATGAACTTAGTATTGATCTTGAATATTGTGAAAGAGTCGATGCCATTTGATTCAAATTTGAACTATATGCATGTTTATAAACCGTCCAAATCACTTGATTGGTGCGGAAATCTTAAAAATCGAGTTGAACAACCCTTATGGTAAGGGGAAGGTATGTTGTTGGAAACCCCACACATGAGTATATTATTACCGTGGTGTTATGTATAACTTAAAGTATTGTAGACTCGATCATCTATAGTACTTGATTCTTTTCGGGTTATCGCTTTAATATTGGTAATTCTAGTTGATGTTCAATAGTCTTTAATGACCGCTCAAAGATAAATTGTGATCCGCATTTTACCTTGATAGCCTTTAAATTCATATATATCGGTTGATTATATTGAATTATTGATCTTATTCCAAGGATTGTTTATATTCATTATTTATGATATTATTCTGAAACTCTGAACTATCTTAGAGATGATACTTTGATATTTCACACTCGTGTTATAAAACTATTACCCTTGTTGTATATTACTTGCTGGGCAATTTGTGCTCATTCTTGCTTATTTAAAACCTTTCAGCTAAGGCGGAATAGGGAGGTATCTCTGGGAAAGACAAGGGCAAGGGCAAGGCTACTGACTAGCTTGTCCCTTTATGTTTAAATTATTTATGTTGTATTAAGACTATTTGTAGACTATGTTTAAACTTAAGTAGAGTTATGTAATAAGACTCTATTCGATATTATTATGTAATCTATTAAATCTTCGTAGGTTCATGAGACTTGGGGAATAATTATAATAAATTGTTGTATATTATTCTAAATTAGATCTTTCGTTGTGAATGTGTGATTTTAGTTATTATGGTAATACTTTGAGAACGCGATGAATCGAATTCGGGTGACGAAGTGAAGGTCAAAATTTGGGGGCGTCACAGGTTGGTATCAAAGCTATAGTTATAAACCTTAGGAACGAGAATCCTTAGACTATAACTTAAGAAAACTTAGAAGTAGGAAAGGGGATACAACTCATGTAGAGTTTTCCCTGAGAGACTTAGTGTGTTATGAGATGTAACTTCATTCTATACAATGAACTTATGTTTATTTAACTTTCTGATGGAGTTGTTGTTTGTCTTGTCTTATGTTGGTGATGATTGTAGGATGATTGACATGGGAGGACCTAGCCGAGTAAAGTAGTAGAGGAGGAGCCAGCGTGATATCCACGTAGTTTATGAGGCACCCTTGATAATGAGCCTATATCGGTAGTTGCCCCTATTTACGATGATGATGAGGAGGAGGAGATGGTGCCTCTACCTGAGGAATCTGATCCGAAAGAGGAGCCTATGGAGGAGGAACCCGTGGAAGAGGAACATTGGCCCATGGAGGACTCCGACCGGACTACCTTTGAGGATCTGGATGCTAGGAGAGTATGAGGAATGAGTTTTGGAGTTAGGGAGTAGAGTCAAGAGCTAGAGACCGAGACTCTTGAGAGGCGACTAGTAATGCAGAGATGGAAGTAGAAATTGCTCACCGGAAGGAGGCGGGGATCCGATGGATGCCTTGTTTCACCGACGGTGGCAAGGAATGTCGAGTTAATTGGGAAATTAGAAGAAATGATGTACAAGGACTATAAACATAGAAAGATCAAGCATGTTAGGTTGATCTTATGATGTAATAGATAGGCTTGTCGATCGTTGAGCACTTGGCACCGGAAATCGTAGTCTGCCAGGAGAGTTAAGGAGAACTCGAGAGCTGTCGAGATAGAATCGTAGTCTATAAGATAGTAGATCTCGGAGTTTGTAGACTGTCAGGAGAAACGATGAAGGATCGTAGTGTGTCAAGTAGAACTTCCTCGTAGGCGGTTAGCTGAGGAAGTCATGTTCAGAATCGTAGAGACAAACACGCCACGAGCCGACCGAACATCTGTCAAGTCAAGTCCAAAACGTAGACTACACTCGGGAGTCGTAGAGTCTATTGATGCCGGAGCCAAGTCAAGGATCATAGAGTACACTCTGAGTCATAGAGTCTATTGATTACATGCCGAGATTGCAGTCGAGCAAGATCAGATGAAGACAACAAGCACAAGGCAAAAATCGTAGAGAGTGTCAAGATCTCGATCTCGAGTCGTAGTGTTTGCAGTACCGGGCTAAATCGTAGAGTGCGTAACTATGACCTCAACAGATGTGCTCATTGATGCCAAGGCGTAATCAGAGAGCAAATACGATTCTCAACAAATGAGCACTCCCAAAATAGCCAAAAGGAATGAAGCCTTTGGTCGGCACTGTAATATGACATCCAAGAAAACCAGAAAGCACTCAACGAATGGCATGCAAGCTAACAGAAGATCCAAGGACCAACCCAATCAGCATCAAGATTGAGTTGTGAAGCCATTCGAGATGAAGTCTTCCACAAGGAAATCGTAAGAAGACTTTAGTAACTAACTAAGGAAAGTCAAGAAATGCAAGAGTCATCAAAGTCGACAGAAGACAACGATCTTGGAGCAAACCAGATCGTAGTGTTTGCCAAATAAAGAATGAACTGATGAAGTACATACAGAGATCTTGGATGATTCTAAAGAACAAGGCTAAAGTGATTAAGCATTGGGTTAGTCCATTGATGATCGAAGGAACGGGAGATCACAAGGAGAGAGCGAGCTGGACACGCCACAAATCTGAAGTGTCTTGCTATTCAGAAGGGGCCAAAACAAAGAAGTCAAGTCATCAGTATCTGAGAACTGTTGAGGCAAATAGAAGTGTTGAAGTACTGCACAAGAGAAGGAAGAGGCGTTCCACATTGAAGACCCAATCAACACTCTTCAAGATTGTAGTGTTGTTTCTACCAGTCAACATGACACTACGATCAGGTCCATGAAGACATGCATCAGAATCGTAGAGTTCAAATAACTCAAGACCAAGCATTGGCAACGGTTCAATCTAAAGGGTAATATTGGACAAGTGCTTATAGAAAGCATCGATGCAAAAGGACAACCTCTGATCGAGAAATCAGAATGAGGAAATAAAGTCTTCGACCTGCCCAAGACATTAAAGTGACATCTCTAATGGGATAGGTGAAACAATAGACTGTAGTGTCAGAGAAAGTATGACTAGTCACATCGCTAGCCTACCTTTGTCAACTCAAGATCTGTGAAGATATTTGAATAGCCTTCAATGACTACTTTCCAACGGATGGATTGGGAAGGAGTATAAATCAAGAAGAGCTTCAAAGATCTAGGTTTCTTTGGAGTTGCTTAGAGTTTGGAGTAACGATGGACCGTTTCTAAACCATGTAAAATAGTGAGTCTCAAGGCTCACTCTACGATCCACCAAGAACACTCGAGAGACATACAAAGGAAGAAGTAGAAGTGAGAGTTCTACTACATGAAGAGTGTTCTAAACTTCCAAGAGAAAGAAGAGCGTCGTGTCATCTTGGTGTCCATTATGGGAAGACTCTAAGTAGCATAGAGAAGAGCTCACAGTAATCTTAGCAAGTCCATCATGAGAAGGCATCAAGTATCA
Organism: Panax quinquefolius; assembly: GCA_020205615.1. Lineage (NCBI taxonomy): Eukaryota > Viridiplantae > Streptophyta > Magnoliopsida > Apiales > Araliaceae > Panax > Panax quinquefolius. Next base: position 81,487,361 of record CM035166.1, read on the forward strand.
AGAAAGGAGATCACAAACGCCATCATGGTGGCAAGCATGAGAAAGTTTCTAAGTACCTAGCGTAAGAGCTTACGGTCATCTTATCAACCACGCTTATATTCATGCATAAATGTGCGAAAGGTTAATCACTCAAAGAAAACAAAGAGCTCCCAAAAGATGCTTTACGGGCGATTCATAAGCATCATCCTACAAGCTTCTTTGGGTGACAAGATTAAGGACGACGAATGAGAAGCCATTAATCCAAACAGGCGAATGACCCATCAACTATTCGTAAACTGGAAAAGGAATCCAGCTGAAAATGTGCGAATGATGTCTGAATCCAGTGGAAGAACTGGTGAAAGAAGGAAATCAGGAGTACCAGGAAATATGTCAGTAGTCAGAGAAATTGAAGGAGAAGAAGAAGAAACAAACAAGGGAGAACCCTCTGCCCTTATCAGAAAAAGCAAGGGCAAGAAGAAGCTTAAGGCTAGGATGGAAGAGGAACCCCAGGGATCCACAACTGATAAACTAGTAGAGTCCTCTGACGTTGAGACTCTAAGGATCCTGAGAAAGAAGCAACAACAGGCTGAAGCAGAAGAAGATAGAGCTACCATATCTCAGATGCTGAAGAAGGATAAGATCAGCCACAAACCCAAAAGGCTATCTCTCTCTTCAATTGTAGAGTCTCTACTGATCGTAGAGACTAGACCAAACACCTCGAGCAAAGAAGCTGCCACACCTGATAGTCTAGGTGATCAACAAGACAAAATTGAAGTTCAAGAAAGTCCTGAGGCTAAGGCTCATCCTAGAAAATCAAGAAGAAAACTGGTCAAGAAATATATCCTTGAAAATGAAAAAGTGCTCAAGAAGGAAGACAAGAGTATGGTTGCCAAAAAGAAACTGTCCAAAGCAAATCAAGAGGACAATGCTTCAGTTGAGGGGGAGATCCCTGAGATTCTTATGATAGAGAATACACCAGCTGAGGGGGAGATGCATGAAGCTCTCATACTAGAAGATGCTCCGGTTGAGGGGGAGCTAGTGATCGTATAAGAAGATGATCAAGGTGAGGGGGAGACTCATGACATCTCCATGGCAGAAGAAGAAGTCCCTGCCAGAAATGAAGAAGAACCAGTGCAAGAACATCAAGAGGCCATTGAGATAATGGAATCCTCCAACGAGAACAGAGAAGAGGAAGAAGATGACGAGGTCAAGATCATAGCTGTGGGCATAAATGGGTATAGAAGAGCTAACTATAAGCAACTATTTTCATATCTACCCATGATGCCATTTCATCAAGCTCATATTCTGAATTCCTGGAATCACATATTTTGGAACTTCAAAGAGTATCCAGCCATCACAGTACTAGCCAATGGATTCCCAGGAAGATTCAACTTTGCCAAGAAGTTACTCACAAACAACTCTTCCTCAAAGTATAAACCTGAGGTAATCGCTCTATCCCAACCCTCTTGAGTTAATCACTTGCCATCATCCTCATTTAGCCAAATTTATGAATTCCCACGATGGTTGGAAGTGATTCTTCATCCACTAAATCAATATCCAATTGCAGAATCCCAAAATTCTGTAACTGAGGAACTAAATGCAGTCAACTTCATAATGCTCCCACAACCCATCATCTCTATGATCACGGACTCTAGCCTCATTGCAGAGTCTCCACCTCAAATTATAGAGTCACTAAACTCAAACATCCAAACCCAGGCCCCTCCATCGGATATTCCCTCCTCACCCATCAACGAATACTTCAATCTTGATCTTGCCCTCTACTCCTTGCAAGATCAATTCCAGAAAACATCCCCTCCTTTAAACAATCCTCAACTCAGTGACCCACTCACCAATCTGCCCACGAAAGATGACTTGAATGAAGTGTCCAAGAACATGGTCAAGAACATCGATGAGAGCCTGAAAACTCACTCAGAACTCATTCATCTCAGGTTGACTTAAATGATCACTGCTACAAATAATCTCCCAGGCACTCTGAATGCTGAACTTACAAAGAAGCTGAGGGAAATTATCAAGGAAATGCTTCAAAGCATGAAGGACAAAGATGAGATTCACTTCCGGATAGCCACCAAACAACGAGAGGCTGTTCTTGAATTAAAAAAATCTCAAGAAGTCCAAAATAACCTTATGATGGAGAACATCATCAACCTAAAAGCTTCAGTCAAAGAATTTCAGAAAGCCTATGTAAACCAAGAACAACAAACTGACACTGTTCTAGCTGCCCTTAGGAACAAAGAAGCTCGATCTGAAGCTCTGGTCAAGGAAAATCGAGAGGACATTGCTCAAACACAAAATCAACTCAACGAGCTTGTCCAAGGAGTAACTCGACTATCTGACAACATTCGAACCCTTGATACTGACATAAAGGGGGAGAATAAAGGGAAAGGAGTTCAAGGAGGCCATGGCAGAGGCAGAGGAGTTCAAGGTGATAAGATGACTACCTTTGATATAGCTAAAATCTAGAATAATATGGAGCTAGACTGCTGGTGAGCTCAAATGGAAAACTGGCGAGTAATCACTGGCATTCAGCTCGGAACTAAGTCGTTTGAGAAATTCGAAAAGAAGTTCAGAGACATTCTCGAACTTGTGAAGAAAGTCGGATTCTCGAGAATGCCTTGAGGATAACACTTTCGGTATATGTTAACTCGTTAAAGAGTTCTACTCAAATACTTCCATAAAGTCTGAACCATTTCTTCCAAGGTCAAAGGTCATCTCTAAAGTCAAATCTTCCGACCTCAATTAATGCTTAGGTTTTCCTGACCAAGGACTAAAAAGCCTTGATGATATCAATATGGTACAAGCAAAGGAGATCATGGGGTACCAAAGAAACCCTTGTCTAAAGGACATAAAGAAGAAGGAGTTTCCAGAGGAATACGAGTTCCTTGCTGAAATAGTTGGAAAATGCATACTGTGCAAGGATACTGCACATGATACTGTGCTTGATCAAAGAAGAAGATTATGTCGAAATAATAGTTCTGAAGAAACAGATTAACTTTGGAGTTATCCTATTTGACCAAATCTCCAAGTGGGTAGAAAAGGCTGGGCTAAAGAAGTCTACAGAAAAACCTCTGACAAAGGTATTTCATGGAAGACTACCGAGCATTGTAATAAAGCAAAGAAGCTAGGAGGCAAGATCAAGGATGATGAAGGAGAGCCTCAATGTTCACAAAGTGATGTCTCCACAATTATTTGTAAATTGGAAGAAAAACCCCAAGGAGAATGTATAGGTGACAACTGAAATAAGATGAGGGCCTCTACAAAGAAGAGGAAGGCAGAAGAGGTAGAAAGCTCTGAGTCTGATGACTCTATACCAGAAGCAACCACACCAGTCAGGAAGACATCCAGAGGTGTGAAGAAAACCAAGGCTATGAGACCCCATATTTTATGAATAATGATTTAATTTTCTCGAAATATTTTTTTGAATATTATGGTGTGGATTTGAGATAGTGTTATAGTTATGGGTAGTTTTTATAAATTTTGAAAAGTATGCAAGTTGTTATATAATATTGGATTGGTTAGGGAATATTCGTTTTAGCAGGGATATTCGTACAACGACACAATCATTGGTGGACCCCACAACGGAATTATAGTCGGATTGAGAAAATGACAAAAATACTTTATGAAAATAACGACGGAAGTTTTACCGTTAACTGTTGAAACACTTGGTGTTAAAAGTACAGTAATACGCGTGGTTGCATAGTAGCACACAATATTAATTATTGATGCTTACGTGATAAGTCACTCGCTTTTGTTTTATTAGTATTATTAATGTAATAAAATGAAAAGCTTTTATATAAAACAAAATACTTTTATAAAGTTATTCATTTTATTAGACTATAAATAGAATATATTATATTCTATTATGCATAGTGTTTTTGCATAGTAAAATCTTTTATATAAAATAGAATACTTTTATAAATTATTTGTTTTATTTGACAATAATTAGAATATATTATATTTTATTATGCATAGTATTGTATAATGTCTCGCATAGTGTTGCATATAAAGCCTACATAGTATTTTGCATAGTAAAATCTTTTTTATATAAAATGTAATACTTTTATAAAGTTATTTGTTTTATTAGACTATAAATAGAATATATTATATTTTATTATGCGATAAGTGTTACATAGTGCTCTGCGTAGTGTTGCATAGTGCACGTATAGTGTTGTATAGTGCCTGTATAGTGTTTTGCATAGTAAAATCTTTTTATATAAAACAGAATACTTTTATAAAGTTATTCGTTTTATTAGATTATAAATAGAATATATTATATTTTATTTAAAAGATTTTTCTTTAAATATGGACCGTCCGATTAAAAGTAAATCAATCTGGACCATTCATGAATTAGTTACTATGCAGTCTATTCTTCTATTAATAGAAGCTCATTCCTTCATTATTTCTTACGAATTCACTGAAACTCTAGAGAGAGAAACTATAGAGAGAGTTCTTCTTCTATAATCTTGAGCGTATTTCTTTAGAATTTTAAGAAGCTTTGAGCGTAGTGTAAGTTTTCTTCAAGAATATCCTCGCCCTACCAGTCGGAATACTATTCTTTTACGGTAAGGGATATTATTTGTTGTACTCGTAATGGGTATTCTTTTTTTCTTATTCATGAGGAGAACTTCTGTTATTCCATTCTTTATTATTCTGTTGGAATAACCTGTATACGCGGGCTACCCTATACTTGGTGAAATTCTTCTGTTATTCTATTTTTTATTATTCTGTTGGAACATCACATCTGTGCTTTACGCATGACCTGGTTCCATTATTTATCATTCTGTTGGAACATCATGTCTGTGCTTTACGCATGACCTGGTTCCGTTAATTATTATTATGTTGGAATATCCTCGTCGCTATGCGTTTCACGCACGACCGTTCCGTTATTTATTATTCATTGCTGCAATAACTCGTCTGCAAGCGGTCTATCATATGCATGGTGATTTCTTTTGTTATTCCATTCTTTATTATACTCAAATGGTTTAAAGTTTTGACTTCTATACTCCATGAAATTAGTGGAATATCCTTGATATTTGTGCTACATCCAGTATCTTTTCATGGAAATATTCTTCTGAGCATTCTTGAATTTTTACTCCACAAAGCAGTATCATGTTGACAATTTGGACGTTATTAGTTCCTGGATAAATTAATTCTTGAACTTGTTTTATTGAATTCTTATATCATTGCCATCATCCTCATGTTTATATTATGTTGAAAGTCATATGTGGCCTGTAGTGCATAGATGGACTTGGTATGATTATGACCATGGATTATTCGGTATAATCATGACCATAATGTTACAAATGATGTGGAAAAAGTCCTCATTGGCCCGTAGTGCATTGATGGACAGTTTTTGGTATTATTATGACTATGGATTCTCTTCGGCCAAGGGTGCAAAGATGAATTGTTTTATGGCATGATCAGGACCGTTGATGAAAACACGATTATCTTTGGCCCATAGTGCATGAATAATTCATGGTCGTGATACTAAAGAATATCCTTGGCATGTAGTGCAGGGATGATTTGATGATGTGGATTATTTATTAAGCTGAGTCTCAGCGATAAAAGTGATGAAAAACCTTTTAAATCATAGAAGATAGTAGATTTTATTCTCTACTTGACTCTTCTAATGGATTGCTTGTTCCGCTGCAGTTAAACTTGATGTTTGTTATATTTTATCAGTTTAACACCGTTGAAGGCTAATGATAATTTATTCTGCATTATCTTAGTCATAATATTTCTTACTGGGCTGGTTGAGCTCACCCTTTTTCTTTCATTGTTCTCTTCAAGAAATGAGAACGTAGTAGGGGCTAGTCGGGAACAGAGTGATGGTCCTAGATGGTACATTAGTAGTTCTCACTATTCTATGAAATAGTGTAATAATAAATGTAATGAGGACTCCATTGAGTGTGGATATTGTCTAGATGATAATATTTGTATTAAAACTCACAAAGATATGTTTTCTCGTAATTTACACGATTTGTTGTATAATTAGTTTGTATTTGTATTCTGTACCATGTATCCATGCACCCAAGATGGGTGATGTATACCTATTTTTGGGGCTTCACAAAGGCCCTACCAAGAAGTCTCTCCACCAAAGACAAGGTCAAGAAGAAAGAGTCTTGACTACGAAACCACCAAGAGGAGAAGCAACAGATCGCTTCAAGGACCATCACAAAAGAAAGCTAAGGTGGTAAACAAAACCAACCTTCGCTTCTAAAGATGGCACATCTACTGAAGAGGAGAACACAGAGTCAGAAGAAACAAAGGGAACCGGCGATCTCAAGATTGAATCTCCACAGACCAAAACCAGCAATGAAGGTGAAGCTGGATTAATGAATGAAAATACAACATCTGCTAATAAAGAAGAATGCTCAAGTCCTGTAGCTACCTCTCAGAGCATTCACTCTGATGATGATGAAGAAAAGCTACAAGCAGACTCAGGTGCATCCCCAAATGCAAACATTCCAACAAGCCCAGATGTTGGGTCAAATGATGCTGTGTCTAGAGAAGAAGAACATGCCCCCTCCAATCCTAAAAGCCCCCATGATGGCTCAAAAGATGATGAGTCCAAAGAAGAAGAGTCTGACTCTCCCAAAATTGAACCTCCTAGAAGAAGAAAGAGCTATAGACTACAAGCAAAATTTACCTCTAAAAGGAGCAGTGATCACTCCAATGCCATCATTGAACTAAGTGATGATGAGTTAGTATCAAAGGATGAAAGTGTTGAAGATGGAACCAGTGGTGAAGAAGATGAATCAGAGGAAGATCTTGTTGAAGAAGGTTCTGAAAATAAAAGGAAGCAAGAAGGATTCACTGTTGGAAATGATCAAGATGGTTCAGGCTCTGAAAGAGAAGAAATGAAAAATGAGTCCAATTCTGAAAGTCAGGAATCAGAGGAACCAGAACTTCATCCTATCCTATCTCCAGCAAAATTCACCAGGAGAATAGTGGTAGAAGTCTTAAATGAACCACCAGAAGCTCCACCATAAAGATGGGTGAACTATGGAGATGAGCAGCTCAAGGTGGTAAGAATGACTACCTTTGATATAGCTAAAAACTGGAATAACATTGAGCTAGACCTCGCCGACCCTTCTATAATCCTAACAACTTGCTAATGAGATGGTTCTTCCAATGGATGCCATGGCTAAAGGCCCATACTGAGAAAGATGGAAGCTACTTCAGCTGGTGCTACTCTCATTTTCCAAGCTTGGAGTTGGTGGCACAAAACTTCCTAAGGGTAAAGAGTTTTGCTACAAAGATGATCACAAACCAACCCCACTTCAAAATCTATCGTCATGTTGGAAATCACTATATTCCTTTCGATCGTAGAGTGGAATCTTAAGGAAGAAGAAATATGACCAAGGAGATGATCGTAGAGTTTGTTCACTCTACTACTGATGATGTTCAAGTTCAATACCAAAAGCCTCCATCCGATCAAGCACTACTAATGAGACATTCCTTCAACTCAACCAAATGATTGAACTCAACGATCCTTCAGATTCTCATCACCTTTGAAAATCAGTCCAAGGATGCAGATTGTAGAGTTCAATCTAATGCTCGATAGGAGGCTACTCAACCAGACAATCAAGTATCTGTGGAGAAGGAACTGATGAAAAACTCTGATTAACTGAGTGAGAAAATATCTCTATTCACCGAAGAGTCACAGAAGCTGATAGCAGCAAGAGATAATTCATTCCAGAACAAACTTCAAGCTACTATGGCTGATGTATCTCTCAAACTCAAAGAGAGAGATAACATCTATCTGAAGGCCATACAATATCAAAAGGCAGAAGCTCTACGAGCTCAGAAGGCCAATGAAGAGCAGATCCAAGTTCTCTCTGACAAGATTGACGACATGAAGCAGTCCTTCTCAGTGCAACTGGAGCTAGGCCAACATGAACTCAAGTTTGAAGTTCCCAACTCCTCCTACCATGGAGCAACTTATGTCCAACATGCAACAAATCTCCCCCAATGATTATTGACAAAAAGGGGGAGAAAAAGTGACATAGAAAGAGAAAGAACAAGAGGCACTCAAAGAAGAGCGAAAGATAGGAGAGAAGAAGTCAAAGAAGAAGATAATGTAAGAAGAGGCAGAGTCATCATCCCGAGGGGAGCCAAGGAATGATGAGCCCATGTATGCCGAAGCTGAGGGGGAGCCAGAAGGAGAAGAAAAGCATACATCTGAGGGGGAGCAAAGCAAAGCAGGAAAGTAATCATCCCAAGGGGAGAAGGAGCAAGAAGACCAAACAGATGAATAGCTGATCAACAGACATCCTGGAAACATACATGGAGCCAAAGAGGTACATCTATAACTAGTTAGGTATGTTCTGGATCCAGGATGTAAAATGTCTTAATGTATAAATTGCCATATCATTATAAATGACATTCATGATTATCTGTTTTAGAAATACAGCTGCTCACTGTATATAAGATTCATTCATAACATGTATATGCACTTATTGTTTTTGTCATAATCAAATAGGGGGAGATTGTCATGAATAAACATGTGAATGTTATTCCTATTTATATATGATTTTATTATGATATATATGAATGAATATGCAAGTATTCTTGCATTAAAAAAAGCTGTAAAGTCCTTTGATAGATAATTGAAACATGTGTACAAGGACTTAGAATGAATTGATCAAGTATGTTAGGTTGATCCTACATAAGCAAAACAGCTTTGTAAAGTCCTTAGAAAGAAATAATGTACAATGACTATAAACATAGAAAGATCAAGCATGTTAGGTTAATCTTATGATGTAATAGATAGACTTGTCTGATCGTCGAGCACTGCACCATAAATGGTAGTCTGCCAGGAGAGTGAAGGAGAACTCGAGAGCTGTCGAGATAGAATCGTAGTCTGTAAGATAGTAGATCTCGAAGTTCGTGAGATGTACCAGAGAAACAATGAAGGATCGTGAGTGTGTCGAGTAGAACTTCCTCAAGGCCGACTTCACCGAGGGAAGTCATGTTCAGAATCGAAAGACAAACCGCCACGAGCCGACCAACATCTCGCCGGGGTTAAGTCGAAATGTAGACTACACTCGAGTCGTAGAGTCTATCATGCCGGGCCAAGTCAAGGATCGTAGAGTACACTATGAGTCGAGAGTACACTATGAGTCGAGAGTCTATTGATTATATGCAGAGATCATAGTCGAGCAAG